>JAJJMC010012549.1:3122366-3159721 GCA_023531435.1 Papaver californicum
CAAATACGGTTATATTCCATCCCATTATAATTGACTCAACGAGTATGTATGGATTTATTCCATCGTTTACTTGTGTGACTGTGTATGCTCCTAGAGAGATTCACAGCTTATACCTCTCATGTATCACTATCAGAAGAAAAGAGTAGAAAATGATTATATTTGAGACATGCAATAAAAGGTGGCACCAAATGATTGAAGTAGCAAGCATCTTTTAAGAATAATTCTTTTCACTTGTCGTGCTCGCATACTCTTGCATGTGTAATTGCTGAATCAACAGCTTAAGATATTTTTCTAGGTTTGGCGCCGAGTGCCGACATTGACAGACAGCACGTCAGCACCTATCCCAATCCCTATATATGTGGAAGCTTAGTTTTTAATACAATATTTTACACTATCTCAAAGAGTCAAAGGTAGGCTATTCTATTGTTATTTGGGGCACAATGTTTTTTTGTGTCAGTGTTTCCCTCCAGCACCATTGCCAATGTCTCATACTCTTATACGTTACGGGTTTTTTGGACTGTGCTAGAACCAAAAAGAACACCCACCAGCGAACAACAAAAACACATAACAATGGATGAAAGTTGTAACATATGTAAAAATATATTGTGCTAGGCTTAATGGAAATGCCATAGTTGAAATGGTTTATCTGGAAACCTTCTCCGGCCAAAGCTTAATTACTAAATCCATACATGTGAAAATCAGCAACACTCCTGAACGTTTATACGAACATTTTACAGTGAATCCACATCCGCTGCCGGGTTAATTCCATACGATTGCAGCGGATCCTAGATTATTTTGGAGCTCCACTACCATCGAAGATATTGATTCACATTCGGACTTGGTCGGCGTTAATACACCGCTGTGTTAGTTCTTCTAACCCCCTTCATATAACTACCAAAATTAACAGATTGATTGGGATGTATATAACTTCTTCTCTAGATGTGTACAAAATTGATCTTTGTGGTATTTTCACTCAATCGGTTGAGTATTTAACGACCAATTCGTTAATAAAATGTTAAATGTTATTGTGTAATTAAAATTATCTGTTTTTAAAAAAATATTATTATTAATTTTTTTTTATCTAAAAATATATTAAATAGAAAATATACCCGATCAGAAAATGTAGTAAAAAAATAATCTTAATTTATACGGTGTCACTCTCCTATAGACATGTTTTTGACAGTTCTGATAAAGATATCGCTTTTAAGACCTTTCACGTCTCCTATCTCTCTCTCCTCCACGATTTTCGTTTGTCCTGAAGAACACTCTAGAATTCCTCTTCTCTGTAAACAAAATAAATCTATCTACTCCGTAAAAGAAGTGGTGAGGGAGAGATAGTAGGTGGTGGTAATGGCGGGAAATGATTGGATAAATAGTTATTTAGAAGCAATTCTTGATGTAGGAGGACCAGCAATTGATCAACAAGGAAAACAACCAGATTCAAAATCAAAATCATCTTTATTACTTAGAGAAAGAGGAAGATTTAGTCCTACTACTTATTTTGTTGAAGAAGTTATTACTGGTTTTGATGAAACTGATCTTCATAAATCATGGCTCAAGGTATATAGATATGCATACTTCCTTTTAATTGATTTTGTGTAGATATGGAAGAAGAAGAAATGAATTTGATGATTTTTATTTTTTTCAATTGTTGTTTTAGGCTGCGGCAACGAGAAGTCCTCAAGAGAGGAATACTAGATTGGAAAATATGTGTTGGAGGATTTGGAATTTGGCTCGTAAGAAGAAACAGGTCTGTTTGTTTTTAGCACTTTTTTCTTTTCAATTCCTTTTCATGATGTAGAATCTTATATTTATAAGATTCGATTGAGCGATTTAATACTCTAGTAGTAGTAGTAGTATTAGTACATGATATGATAAGAAATGCATGATTAGGTTATGGATTGCTTTGTTCATTTTTCAATCAAAGTGCTCATATGTATAGAAGCTTGTGATCAAAATAACTGTCTGTTTTTATTTTAATGCGGATTTGATTTTTCTAAGAATGTAAAGTGTGATCGGTATGAGGTTGTCAGTTACTATCTGTTTAGTAATGAAATGGTTTTGAGAACATTATTTTTGAGAAGAATTGGTGTGCTTTTCTTGATTTCGGGACTACTTAAACTCAAAACTTAATTTATACATTTTGATCAATTTGGGAGGTGATTTCTCAAGTCATATAACTAATGAGAAAGAGAATCAAGTGTATCCATCTTAATTACTTTTTATATGCAGCAGAGCTTTCCCATCTTCTTGCTGCCTTCAATGGTAACGCTCATTCTGATATGCAACTATGCATTTGTTTTCTCCTGCAGATTGAGGGAGATGAAGCTCGCCGTAGTGCTAGGCATCATCTTGAACGTGAAAAGGGCCGTAGAGAGGCAACTGCTGATATGTCTGAAGATTTATCAGAAGGAGAAAGAGGAGACCATGTTAGTGACATTTCTGCTCATGGTGAAAGCCACAGAGGCAGAATGCCCAGAATCAGCTCTGTTGATGTGATGGATGCGTGGGCCAGTCAACAGAAGGAGAAAAAATTGTACATTGTGTTAATAAGGCATGGCTTGTATTTTTTCCTCTATCTATCCATTTCATGTAAGTTTGATGGGGTTTCATATAATGGCCGTCTGAGCTTATATGGTAAACAATCGGTAGATACTGTTGTTGAGTGTGTGTATTGAATCTACAACTGCCAGGTTAAATATTGGTGTGATTATCTGTTCCTTAAAGTTCTCCTTGCAGTGGTGTTAAAGTATGGATCCTACATACTTATGACATTCTTGTTGATTCTGTGGTCTTCTAAGAGTCTATTTGAATATTATATTACAGTCTACATGGTCTCATACGGGGTGAGAATATGGAACTTGGTCGTGATTCTGATACTGGTGGTCAGGTACCTCCTAAATTGTTTCTCATACTTTTTTATGTAAATGCATCTTTATCAAGTTCTATGTCCTGTGTACTTTTGAGGAACCTAAATGTTCTTTATTATACTATAGGTTAAATATGTTGTGGAACTCGCAAGGGCACTTGCCTCAATGCCAGGAGTTTATCGGGTTGATTTGCTTACAAGACAAGTATCAGGCCCAGATGTGGACTGGAGTTATGGTGAACCAGCAGAGATGCTTCCTTCTAGAGGTTCTGAAGATCATGAGTTGGGAGAGAGTAGCGGTGCATATATTGTTCGTATTCCCTTTGGTCCAAGAGATAAATATATTCCTAAGGAACTCCTATGGCCACATATTCCAGAATTTGTTGACGGTGCACTTAACCATATAATACAGATGTCCAAAGTATTAGGGGAACAGATTGGTAGAGGGGATCCAGTTTGGCCGATTGCCATACACGGGCACTATGCAGATGCTGGTGACTCTGCTGCTCTTCTCTCTGGTGCTTTAAATGTACCGATGCTTTTTACAGGCCACTCTCTTGGCCGTGATAAGCTGGAACAGTCTCTGAAACAAGGACGCCTATCAAGAGAAGAAATAAATGCGACATACAAAATAATGCGTAGGATAGAGGCTGAAGAACTTTGTCTTGATGCTTCAGAAATTGTTATTACTAGCACCAGGCAAGAGGTAGAAAAACAATGGAGCTTGTATGATGGCTTTGATGTCATACTTGAGCGCAAATTGCGAGCGAGGATTAAGCGTAATGTTAACTGTTACGGCAGGTTCATGCCCCGTATGTTTGTAAGTATTGATACTTAGCCTTAACCCATTGTTTTCCAGCTGCCTCTTGGAATATGAATGTGCCTTCTTTTTACATATCTAACCCTGCACAATTTTTACATGTCTTTGTGCTTGGTACAAGAGGTAGTCTCTTTTTGTCCCGTGAATTGAGTTTTTCATTAAAACACACAGGTAATACCTCCTGGGATGGAGTTCAATCATATTGTACCACACGATGGTGATATCGACGGGGAATCAGAAGCGGATGAAGATAATCCCACTTCTCCCGACCCACCTATTTGGTCCGAGGTTTAATTCTTTCTCTAGAACAAACTGGCATCAATATCTGCTGGTGTTTTTTTTCAGTTTTCAGTTTACACTTGTAACTTAACTTATGTTCTATGGGAAGTAAACCAAAATCTATCACTTATATTTTGGCAGATAATGCGCTTTTTCACCAATCCTCACAAGCCTATGATTCTTGCGTTAGCTAGGCCGGACCCCAAAAAGAACATCACAACATTGGTCAAAGCATTTGGAGAATGTCGTCCTTTAAGGGAGCTTGCCAACCTTGTATGTCTCCTAAAAGAAGTTCTCTCTCTCTCTCCC
Source organism: Papaver californicum (assembly GCA_023531435.1). NCBI lineage: Eukaryota > Viridiplantae > Streptophyta > Magnoliopsida > Ranunculales > Papaveraceae > Papaver > Papaver californicum. The sequence goes on from JAJJMC010012549.1 coordinate 3,126,644, forward strand.
TCTCTCTGAACTTTTGATAAATTTCCTGTATCTTCTGCTTTTTGCAGACGTTAATACTTGGTAACCGTGAGGACATTGAGGAAATGTCAAGCACAAATTCGTCCGTTATGCTCTCAATACTTAAACTAATTGACAAGTATGATCTGTATGGTCATATTGCATATCCTAAACACCACAAGCAACCTGATGTTCCTGACATTTATCGTCTTGCAGCAAAGACAAAGGTATCATGATTTTTATGGGAGTTTTTTTTTATGATAAGACTAGCAAAGGTGCTATTAAGTTACACATTGGTGTCCAAGTCTTGATTTGGTGCAATTTGTTCCTTTTTGATGAATGGTTTCTAACTTTTACAATGAGAATGTACAAGCCTCTATTGATATGATATATTCTGCCTTAGATTATGTGGTTCTCTCTGGATTTTGGTGCATAGCTATTATGTATCCAGTGTAACTGCAATTGTGATGTTTCTCCTTGATTGGGAGGAATTTTACATTCTGTGCTTATTGCAGTTAACATGTGTGATGGACTACTTGGTAGAAGCATGCCATTAATTTCTTAAGTCTAACTTGTATTTGCAGGGTGTCTTCATAAATCCAGCTTACATTGAACCCTTTGGGCTAACTCTCATAGAGGTGATTCTTTGTTATTATTACCTGTAATACTCTTCTGATATACAATAATTATTTAACTGGCTTACTATTTTTACAAAACAAGCAGGCTGCTGCTTATGGTTTGCCTATTGTAGCTACAAATAATGGTGGTCCAGTTGATATACACCGGGTAAGTCAACTCAATCACTTCAAATTATCTGGTATTCTTTGAAACAACTGTTTATGGTCCTAATGATGATTATGATTCCATATCATAGTAGAGAAAGCTCCCACAGTCAGTTTAAGTGTCAACAATATTGGGCCAAATAGTTAAAAAGAACATTGTGCCAAATAGTTAAAAAGAACTTGCATTATAGCTTTTGGTTGGATACTCTAGCTTGGTGTACTAATGCATAGTATTTTTTATTGCTCATTTGCAGGTTCTTGACAATGGTATCCTTGTTGACCCCCATGATCAGCTTGCCATTGCCGATGCTCTCTTGAAGCTCGTTGCTGACAAGCAACGCTGGGCTAAATGCCGACAGAATGGATTGGAGAAAATTCACCTCTTCTCATGGCCAGAGCACTGCAAGACTTACCTATCTCGCATAGCTAGTTGCAGACCAAGGCATCCAGAATGGCAAAGAACTGACGAATTTGAGAATTCAGAGTCAGATTCACCTGGTGATTCTTTGAGGGATATCCAAGACATATCATTAAACTTAAGGCTTTCACTAGATGGAGAGAAATTGGAAGAGAGTGGATCTCTTGATAATGCTTTAGAGAGTGTGGATAGTTCTGCTAACAGTAAGAGTAGGAAGATACAGAATGCAGTATTTGCATGGTCAAAGGGTATGCAAGATGCACGAAAGGCTGGATCCACTGAAAAAGCAGATCATAATAACACATCCAATAAATTCCCTGCGTTGAGAAGGAGGAAGCATATCTTTGTGATCGCCGTCGACCATGATAATGATGCGGATATTATGGAAACCATTAAGAATGTTTTTGAGTCAGCAAGCGAGGAGAGAACCTCAGGTTCAGTAGGGTTCATCCTCTCAACAGCCTTAACCATATCCGAGATACATACCCTATTGGTCTCTGGAGGATTAACTGCCACTGATTTTGATGCTTTCATCTGCAATAGCGGTGGGGATCTCTACTATCCTTCTTCAAACCCAGAAAATCATTCTGGGCTTTCTTTTGAAGTTGATTCAGATTACCATTCGCAAATTGAATACCGTTGGGGTGGAGAGGGGTTGAGGAAGACTGTAGTTCGTTGGGCAGCTTCTGTTGTTGGGAAGGAAGTAGAAAAAGACAAACCAGTTGTTCTTGAAGATCCACAGAGATCAACCACCTATTGCTATTCATTTAAAGTGGAAAACCCATCATCGGTAGGTTCTCTTTTCAGTTTATTTTTAAGGTTCTCTTGTATTGATTATGAAACAATCAAGGGACTGTTGGATTCTCAAGGCACCTTAACTAAATGGCTGCATATATCATTGATTGATTTTAAAACATTGATCTGTTATGTTTTCCCAGATTCCCCCTGTTAAGGAGCTTCGGAAGTTGATGAGAATCCAGGCTCTCCGTTGTAATGTCGTATACTGCCAGAACGGGACCAAGGTCCATGTAATTCCTGTACTGGCATCACGAGCACAAAGCCTTAGGTAATATGTTTCTGGCCATCCTTCTCTTGTATTAGTTTCCAATACTAGTCCCCTTCTGTTAAAGATTTCTGGTACTTAAATGGTTTAACTTTAGTTTAGATAGATAAGGATCTTGTCTGCATTTGCTGGTGATTGAGATGTTATGCCCCAATAGCTAATTCACTAAGATATTAGAGGAAATTCTGTCTCAAGTACACAAGGAGTCTTCCAAGTCGCAACATCCTTCTGCCCAGAGATTGATTTTACGACCTCATTTTACTTTTCGGTGGCTAGTTTTCATATAGATGTTAAGTCCATTGTTATTCACACCTTCTATATTGTCAGCTCACTCACATTAAGAGTGGGTTAACAGTATTGGGTGCTTGTTCTGCATGTACTCTTACAGAATCTGTTGTGGATGGACTAGGAGCCTAGAGTGCTGTTAGCTATGAAGATATTCTTAATGTATTCGTAAAAATTTTAATGGGCACTTGCATTGCCTCAGAAGGTATCCACCACAGCGCTTTTTCTTAGGTCTATCGTTTCCACTGCTGCAGCTGCACAAATGATATGCACTTGCATTACCTAAAGCCTTAATCGAGTCCTGTTTCTTTCACCCATGTAGATTAACCTTGCATCTGATATTTTAAGACTTACCTGAATAACCAGCTAGAATGTCGATTTAGGTAACTCATGTTGTGAAACAATGATTTAACTCGTGTATTTGTGTGCTTGCTATACACGGAACATTCCTCCATTTACTGCATAGACTTGTTACCAGATGCCATTCGTTTGTTCAAAGTCAATCATCTGATGCCATCACATCCTTGTAGCTCCTTGTAACTGCTTCTCTTTTTCACGCCTCTCCGAATCTTTCTGTCGCTTTTTGTCTCAGATTGTCTGCTGTTGTTTCTTCTGCATTGGCTACCTCTGGTTCAGCTTTTAACTGTTTAACCTTTTCACTAGGGTCGTCAATCTAGTATTGCATCATTAATATGTTCTCCCAAACCCTCCATGTGCTGTCTTTAGGAGTGTAATGCATCCTTCTTTTCCATCATATGCTCCAGGTCGGGGGTGAAACACATCAAGGTTATTAACCTTGTTCTCTTGAATGCATCGGCTTCGGCAAGCTGTCGACAGTTTTGGAATTTATTCTATCTCATAATTTCACACAACAACAGATTTATTCATTTTTTAATTTTGACCATATTATCTTTATCATTATATTCTGATTGCCCAAATAGTCAATTTCCTGTTATCAGGGGTGTGTAATTCCTTAACAGAACTATAATTTCCTCAGGTATCTGTACATTCGATGGGGAATAGAACTGTCCAATATGGTCGTTATTACTGGAGAATGTGGAGACACAGATTATGAAGGAATGCTTGGAGGGATTCACAAGACTATAGTATTGAATGGAGTTTGCAGAAATGCACGTAACCATCTTCATTCTAACAGGAATTACCCACTTGAAGATGTTATCCCATATGAAAACTCTAACATTGTGCATACAGATGAAGGTTTCAGTAGCAACGACATAAGGGTGGCACTTGGAAAACTAGGTGTTATAAAGTCTTAGAAGAGTACAGAGTCCCTGTATGCAGCTTTCTCATGTAAATAAAGAACTCTTGGGAGAAGCGTTTTATCACCATATGCAGTTTCTATTCACAATGGCTTCGGATAGTCTACACCTGGGAACCACATGAATGAGTCTCTTGGTAGTTCCTCTAATGAAATAATAAGTTTTTGTGTTTCACTTCTTTCCGTTCTTTGAAGAGAATTTTTTTCTCTGAGAAACAGTCGTCCATTTGGTTTCCGCCAGAAAGCTGTTCTCATCAACTTCTTTAAACTGTAGGCGCTTCATGTATCTCCTGATGCAAAGCGACTAGGCATCAGGTTGTTAGGTCATGATTGTTTTTCCTTCTGTTTTTGTAATAATAAAAATGCAGGTTTTTCTCTGCTACATGAAGCACAAAACCTCGTTTTGGTGTTTCTTCTTTGTTCAGCCACACTTACCTGAAGGTTGTAGAGGAAATATATAAGAAACGATTTCAACAAACTTTGTATTCTTGAGCCAAGTGTTCACAAGCAATGACTAAAAGCTTGTTCGACGCCAATTTTGGTTTGTTTCTCGTGCGGTTCATGGTGTGTAGATTGTGATTTTGTTCTGATGTATGTTTCGACGAGGCTACTTCGCTTTTTATTATGTGAGTTATTGATTCATTTAAATCATCTAGGCACGATCTCAATTAAAGAGATGTTCTTGTACAAGTTCTCTTGCTCATGCTTTGGAAATTTAAATTAGATCTCAACACAAGAAGATCAAGGAATTGGTAAATACAAATAATAACTGTAATATTATATTAAAAAGAATTTTCTTTTAAGAAAAATATATAATCGCCATCAAAATAATTCCTACACAAATTATAATTCCATCTATGAATTGATAACACTAAGACCAGTTCACAAGTTTGTCGTGGGACAGCCAACAACACGACGCCAATCAATAAATACAAGTGCAGCATAGTAATGAGACAAGGCACCCATGATCACAAAAACATGAAATATTTGGTGACTATGACCAGCTAAATCGAACCAACCCGGTTTCCATCTCTCAGGGATCCTTGTAACGTAGAACAAAGTTCCGGTAGCATAAGATAAAGCCATGATTGATTCGTACGTTACTGTTGCGACGCGTCTTGGTTCGTTCCAGTTTAAAATTAAAGCATGAATTGCTGGAATGATGCCGGAGAATCCCATTGCACAGAAGAGTAAAGCTCGGTAAACACGGTATTTACTTGTTGAGAAGGCTGGGGTTAATAAATTTATGATAGTGAAAACACCCATGGTTGTAATCCCACCAAGGTAAATCCATTGCCATTGTGGTTGACATTGGAATATATAGTACATTGGTGGGAAAAAGGATGTGACTATCATAACGGCGATACCGACGTAGTCCAGTCTTAGTAATAAGAGATTCAAACGATGAGAATGGCAACAAAAGAGATGGCAAATACTACTTGTGAGAAGGCAGAACATGGAACCAGCTAAGAAGACGAAGAATGGCCATTGAGACACTTGCAGTTCAGATGGCGACATTTGTCCTAAGTCAACTGATGCCGTTGTCCTCTAAAATAGTTCTTTACATCAGTATTTCGTAAGGAAAAAAAGAAAAGAAAAGAAAGCAAATTTGATATGAAAAAGAACTCACAGGAAAGAAATCTTTTGAATCATGAGAAGCATTTCCACCTGGAGTTGTCATTGGAAGTGACCAGCTGCAAACAGCACATTAAGCATGTTATTAAACAGAAGAAATAGTAGCATCAATGTGTGAAGACTCGAGTCATGAGTCGCATGACAAACAATTTTTTGTTATTAAAACTTATTTTTAATACTAAATTAAAAAATTAGCTCAGATTTAGCGCGTTTCGTGTAATCTCAACACTTTCTTTAGCTGTCTTAAAGACTCTAAACTATCGAACTCCCAACTCGTAATATAAACTGCTTTTTTGTTTGTGAACGAGGGCGGAGCTAAGTATCGAAGGTCAGGTGACCCTACTTACTTACCCACTGGTATTTATGTATAACTACTAATTAAAGAGCAGTATAAATGAAATGGAGTGAGCCTTAAAATGTATACACGTTTAAGTCCCAACAGCCAGTAGATTGTGGGTCAAATCACCTATACTAAAACAGTGAATAAATAGATAAATCAACAAATCCTATCCTTCAAATTTCATACACTCATTTGGTAATGCCACTCAGGTTCAGCTGACAGACGATATATTAGCTTATCATTGAGCTAAACTCCTTTTTTCACCTGCATTTCCAATTATTATGGATTTTTCATACAGAAATGAATCTAAAATATCTCTATACATTGAGAGGTCAACAAAATCTTCAAATCACTCTCTATTTCTCTAGTAGCCGACCAAAAAAAGAATCTATGGACTGTCATATGAAAGAAACAAAAGTATTTATTTTTTTATTTTTTTTGTAAGCAATTCTTCAAGCACTACTTTGGATTATATAATGAATTTTCCTTATTTTTGGATTCTACAATGATTTTCTTTTGGATTACAGACTAAGTCCTTTTGCAGCCTGCTAGGATTATGTTTTTTTAGTACACGCTTTTACGTAAATATCCTAATTATTTTTAAATGAACAATGTGTTCGACACTGTAAATACAGATTAAAGGGTTGAAAACGCACGAACCCTTCAAATTGTCTAACATTTTTTTATTATTCTATAGGATTGGAAATAGACAGAATATATCCCAAAATACAAACTGTCCCCCGTTTTTCTTGGAAACATTAGTGAGACTACTATTTGTCACATGACTAACAAATCTTAAAATTATTAAAACAGAGTTTAAAAAAAACCTTAAATATTATTTTATTTCGACCCAACTAAGCTAACTTTTCTTCCTGCTGCTAATTTCGAATGATAGAGAAAATGAAAAGAGAGAAAAACCTGGTAAATTTGCCAAGAAGATCAGCAACTTGAGGAATTTCAATCAGATTTGTTACAGTCAATCCCACGAACACGAAGAACCCTATCAAATGCCTGCAAAAATAAATACAGATAATTAAAAAACTGACCATAAAATATAACAATCTCAAATTTAATCGAGAAAAATGAAAGAATGAAGAAAAATATATTGAAAGAGGATTTAATTTAATCAAATTATTATTACGTCCAAATGTTGAGAGTTTCATTGTGCCAACGGAAGAGACTGTAGAAAGCAACTTTGAGAGGCCAATTAGCTCTGTAATGATCTAAAATATACTCATTATCTTTCATATAATCTGGTAAATCTCGATACGCCAATAATTCAAAACATTTATTCTTCTTTTTATTATTATTATGATGATTCTTCTTCTTTTTGATTCCATTCATCAATGGACTGACTGCTTTCATTTCCTCCATCATCAAGTCCTCTGATGATGAAGATGAAGATGATGATGATTTAGATTTTTTTCTGATTCCTTTCTTTCTTTTCCACATACAATTGTTGCTCTCAGATGCTGTCTGATGAAGATGAGCACTACCAGTAGTAGTCATTTAGAGATTAGAGAAAGAGAGAGAGATAATTTGAAGGTTTTGAAAAGGGATTGGATGGATGATTAATTTCTTGTTTCATATTAAAATCCCTTTCACTCTGTTTCTTCTCTCTCTTAGTGCAGTTCGCCAACTAGGCAACCAACCCAACTGCACCAATTTAAAGCCCTCCTCCCTCCCTAATCTCTCTCTCTCTCTTTGCATTTACATTACGGGGTTCCTTTCTCCACTAGGTGTCTAGGACCGTCCCATCGCATGTAGCTTACTTCCTTTTTTTTATTACAATAAATTTAAAATAAAAGGTGAAAATTATGTGAAACTAATTTTGTGCACACAACGTTATAATATTTTCGTTTGAGAGAAAAAACTACGTCATGTTTTTTTTTTCCTCTGGATTAGTGTGTTTTTAATTGAAATCATCTTATTCATTTAGATTTGACTTAAAATAAGTGAGTCGGTGATTTGGTCCCATGAATTAAGAATAATTCTATAATTAACTCAAACGGATCCCAATCAGGAATTAGGTCTGAGTTAAAAAGTGAGTTAAATATGACTGAAACTAAAAATCAAACGATCAAATATCTAAGGGGGCGAGTCAAAGGCCGAATCCGCAAAAAAAAATATCGTTAGACTAAAATAAAAAAGTGATAATATTTCTTTTTTTAGAACGTAAGGAGTATATATTTGAGTTTTGCATCCAACGTCTAAGTTGGATGTCAAATCATTCGTTTTCTTATTATCTGATATTTGATTTGAGATCTGATTCGACTCTTGCATCTGGTGGTGAAATATTTAAATTGTGTATGTTTTTTGTACATGATTCAAATGTGAAGAGTCAGATTTCCAATAACCCAACTATTTAGTAATTTGTAAGTATGACGTAATAAATCAGATTCAAACGACTCAATTGAGCTAGAAAAAAATAAACAAAAAATTATGTAGGTAACTATCAAGGTATCATATAAAATATTATTAGAATCAAAACTAAAATAAAGCAAGATATTATATAAACATTCTTAGAAGAATATGCACCAATCCAAACATGAAAAATCTTGCAATTATAAATGTTAGGGTACCAACCATAACTCGTTATAATCTCATGACTAGAACTCGTTTCTAAAACCGGTCTACAAGTTAAGAGAAATCATACATTTATAAACTACCCAATTCAACACCATCTTAGCAATGTAGGATTAAGATCCTAACAACTTAATTTCAAGGTTTAGATTTGAGTATTGAAACCAACTATTCAATTACATTCACAACCTATAACAAAAATTATTCTAAAAAAAATTATAACTAAAAAATATTAGAATTTCTCTCGATATGTATAACTAACTCTATTTATTATGAGACACAACAGTGTCCTGATAGTTAGATATTTGTTGTTTTCATTATTTTTTTTATTTTTTTTTTTGAAGCAGTTGTTAGATAATTATCAGCTTATATTACTATCACTTGGAATTCGAGTTGTTCTAGCAAAGTCTTAACCCAAAAAATATAAATTTTTTGCACCGTAAGTCAGTCGGTGTATGCCATTGTTTTTTGATCGTTCGGCTCTACTATCATTGTGATTTAAAGTTAAAAAGAAAAAAATGTGTGCACGAGTCAATTTATTACGAGATGGAAGGGAGTCGTGCTTTAATTACTCACGATAGAGTATGGAGTGTTAGTGGCTCTATTTGATTTGTGAGCCACGTGATGAATATAATTATATTTTGATAAATTATGGCGAAATCATTGTACACGCCTAAACGTAGTAACCAGTAGTATTTCCATGAATTAAAGAGAGTTAGATATTAGTTGTTGGATGCAGTACCTAGTAGTTACATCTAGGCAAATTAAATTTCTGTTATTTTATTTATATTTTAAGCAAACAAAATTGTTATTAGATCGAGCGGTTTTCTTCTCTTTTTTCATTTATTTATGAAATTTGTCAAGAAAAGGTAGGCAACCAAACGGCCCTAAATGGAAGAGTCTTCAACTCTCAACTCCCATCATGCAGCTGCTAGGTTGTTCGTTGTATGCTGCTTACTTGTTGAATGGAAGTTTGTATATACGTGATGATAAGAAAACCAACATTTCTTGCGTGTTTACTTAATAATTGAATTAAGTCACATCCTCTAATCAAATTCCTTTACTTAATCACACATTTCCCTTACTTAACTTTCTTGGTTATGTAATTGAATGACCAAGCGATTACCCAATTATGCATCTCTTACTGCTATATGTTTCTCTAAAAGGAAGGGTGTGTGTCGTGTGCATACTCAAACTGATCATTCTTACGTACAATTTTTACAAAAATGTTTACGTACAACTAATGGAATGAAGGCAGTTTTGGTTGATCTAAATTGAGGTGGAAGATCGATGACCCGCGATAAGCGAATGTTCTTCTAGACGATATACAAGTTATTACGTGAAGGTTCTTCTGGAGTTGGTAGGAACCTATTTGCATTTCATCTAGCATTAGAGAACCAGTGGACAGGGAGAGCCGAACAGGGTGTAAGTGTAACATTTTGTTGTGGCAGAAGAGGAAGTCAACAAAGTCTCGGACAACGAGGCTCCGGAAGATGCTAGCCCACTAGCAACAACAAGGAGAATTAATTGGGTCGAGGAGGCTGATAGGGAAGACAAAAGAATGATGTTGGAAAAGGAAGCAACTAAGGCAGCTAAGCTAGCAGCAGAAGCTAAGGAGTTGGCTAGCCAAACAGTCCACACGAAGATCAAAATAAAGAAGGGGAAGAATGCAGCCAATGTTGCTAAGGACGTGGAAGAAGACAACTCAATACATTGTTTGGGCCAAAATTCTCATCAACCCAAAACAACCAAAATCAAACATCTAAATTCAATAAAAAGGAGAGAACTGGATACCGATTTAATGAAGAAATTGAAGAGTAATGAAATTGAAGAGTTTTTATTGATCAATCTAGGTTACAAAATCAGAAAACTTCATTGAAGCTATTATGTTTACAGTGAAATCTAGTTTTTCCAGAGAGAAAAGAGTTCGATCCCTTATTCTGTTTTCTCTCCTTCTCTTTTAAAGGAAAATCCATCCAGCTTGGATCGATGAGTCATCCAGCTTGGATCAATGAGTCATCCAATTCTATTACGTGGCGTCCTCTAATCGTCCCATGTGTCGACCAAATCTCTTCCAGATATTTCCATGTGGCTTCTCCCTATCCGTCCACTTGTCGATCTAATCTTCTTATCCTATGGGACTGGTTCGATCCATGGTTCGATCCCTGGTTCGATCCCTGGTTCGATCCCTGGTATGATCTCTGGTACGATCCCTGCTTCGAACCTTGGTTCGATCCAACAGCATTTCGATCCATGCCGGGACATCTTGTGCTCCGCACTTTGCTGCCACGTGTCAGAGCAACTTTTTGGTACTCACAACTTGCCCCCTTTTCTTGAGAGTTATTTGAAGAAAAACTCTTAAGAAAATAACTTCATGCAAATTTTATCTGAACCTTGGTGCGATCCATGCTTCGGATCAACAACACTTCAGATTTGTGCAACGGCAGCACTTCAGACTTGTGTACTTTCATGACCTCGTTATATCTTTATCCCTACAAAACAAAATTTTATATCTATATTGATCGTTGGGTTAAACATTTTTTCATGAGTACAATGGATCGAGATCCCACACATACGAAACAAACCCGAGCCAGGGGTAAGATACAGGGTTGGTCCCGAAACGTACTCTGAAAAATGATAACCGGACTCTGAAAAATGAGTATTTTGTATCAAGACTCTTTCATAGGTTCTGCGACCTAATAGTCTTATCATGTCTCCAGCCACGGAGCTCGGTAGGAACACACGCTTAATTTATCTCGGGCATGGAGTAAATTAATGTGTCCCATAAATTTGCTCAAGCCACTGAGCTCAGTAGGATCACACGCCTAATTTATCTCCGGCATGGAGTAAATTATGTGTGATCCATCATTTTATTAAGACTCTTACATGGGTTCCCTCTTTGGGATGCGCCCATTAGCCTTATATCAAGACTTTTACATGAGTTCCCTCATTGGGGATGCACCCACTAGTCTTTTTTTTGTCTCCTGAACGGAGAAATATCGGTAAGAAATATACCTGAAATGTAGATGAGAAGTATACTTGAAAAATCATCCAGATATTTCTCATTTCTCATTTCTTATTTAAGACATATCCCATATTCTTTTATATACATGAGAAGCATATATAGAAATAAAATATGACATACATTTTTAAATAAGACATGAGAATTATCCAGATGAATATTCCGAAGTAATTGCTGTTTGAGAAATCAGAAGTATACGAATGTAGAAGTATTCGCCTTCCAGAAATATTTGATGATAGGTTGAAAGAGATCCCCATTTTTGAATGATAATTCATGTTGGAACGTTCAGATTGCCGCAAGAAATATAAGAGGCATCGCCTTTCGAAGAAGTTCAGAATAAATTGAAGTATGTACTGAATATTCTTCATGAAGTATGAGCCATTTGAAGTATCTATCAATTGTCGCCTTATGCTAAGAAGTACAAGGCATATAACTGGCGAATAATATTATTTATTTTATATTAAGTAATTATTGAAATGAAATACCTAATTGGCGCGCAGTATTTAGCCCATTTTATAGCTAAAACTTTGATTTCTTTTTAGCATGCCCCCCAGTGCATTATTATTGCATAGCTGCCGCATCTCTGAAGTGTCCTTCATAGGTATCTTCACATCTCATAAAAATGTCTTAAACATTTGATGACATTAAATGGGTACAAGCTAAAAATGATTTTCATGCTTTTAATTGAATATTACTGTTAAATCTCATCAAAAAAATTAGAATTTGTTCAGACTAAAAATTTATCATATTAAATCAATAAGTTTCTATGATTATGACATTAATTATCATAATGCATGATATCATATGCGATTCAGATACTATTGAAATCATTTAATCAATTCATACTGTATGACAGATGATGCGTATACAATCAAATAAGCTCATGCTTTTTGAGCAATTACGAAAAATCATGATTGAATCATTTAAAGATGATAATCAATAATCATTCTTAAATTTAAAATTGCTACTTCTAATACGCAATTAATATTATAAACTTTATAATCAAAAATTTAAAAAAGATAATGCATAATTATCTTTTCTGAAATGCTTGCGGATCGGTATATGTCTTTTGAAGCTATGATAATAATTATCTAGCTATATCATCATTTTTCATTTTTTTTTTTTTTTTTTAAGAAGATAATAAAGGAAATTTATCATGCATCATACAAAATGATAAGCAAAGAGATTTGGTCTGGTTCAACTGAGTTGGATCAAACTCAGTGAGCCGACTCACTGGAAAGAAAATCCAGCAGAGTCTTGTCTGTTTTCTGGATATTCCATCCTAGTTCAGGCTATTTCAATCAGTTCTGCCCTGCAATTCAAGCATTCATTCTATGATAATAACATATCAAGTTCATGCTACAATTTAGTCATTCCATGGCAGGAAAAATATCACACAAAGTATAAAGAAATCAAGTTTTTCTCAACTTTCAAAGTTAATCTAGAGCATCAACAAGAAGGGCAGGCTTTAAAAATTCAAAATATTCTTCAAGTTATTTTCAAATTAACTTAAACATCATTCTAGTGTAGGTATCATGATGTGATTCTAATAAATGAAAGTTTTTTGATAATTGATACATAATTGATACTTATCTCGCTGAGAAAGCGAAATGTAGGTGTATTGGATGAGCTCTTTGCTTCAAATGAATCTTCTCAGGTCTCGGACATCATCTGGTAACCCCTTTTCAGTTATTAGAATAATCGCTTCTTCCTTGATGACATGGCCAGCTTCAGCAGCTCCACTTAAATGACTTTCTTTAGCATAAGCATTCATTTCATATCTCAATTAAAGATGAAAGATAACTGTAATGTTTTCAGTTATAAACAGAGCAATTTGCATAACTGATTATTCATGTCAAAGTATAATGGTTTATACATGTTCTAAACATTAGCATACATAGCTTATAAGCAAGGGTGCAGATGTTTTATGCACAAGCAATGGATATACACAGTCAAACATCGAGCAATTCTTTCTTGGCAAGAATTTTCCCAAACTTAAAGATAAACAGGTGATGTTCAAATACAGGTCTCTCTTCAAGTTCAAGGGAAGATTTCACAAACAGGCATGTTGAAACGTAGAAGTTAAGAATTCTAAAACAGGACATACAGGTTCATTTGATAACACAGGTTCAATTCTTAAAAAAGGACATATAGGCTCACTTCATAACACAGGATCATTTCTAAAACAGGAATTTGGTTAATGTACAGACAAGTGCAGCTGTTGAGGATGGTTAAGAAGTACAGACAGTTAAGATGCAATAATACAGGAATATCTTTTAGAACATTTTAAAACCCAATCAAAACAGGAATCAAACCCCAAATGAATCCTGATTATCACTAGCGAAGAAAACCCTTTAATTCAATCAATGTCATGCACAGTTCCAAAACAGATTCTCAAGCCTCAAGACAAATTCAACTATATATAACATTCAATTTTCTCAGCACATTCAAACATAGCACAAGACTTCCTCCATATACATGAAAATTCAGGAATATGTCCTGCGAACATAGCCTACTGTCCATCTTAAAAACACGCCTTATACTTGCAGGATCCTAATGGAATCTTAACCCTATATTTACAACAACATCAGGGACATGCTATAAAAATTTGAGCTAAAAGTGACGGTTAGATTATGAGATATGACTGATATCATATGATCCAAAATTGCTGAATTCAGGCAGACACAATCGTTTAAAATCCTCTATTTGAGGTACTTACTATGATCCATTTGTTTTGAAATTTTTACACATTACTCATAAAAAAAATGGGTTCATCATATCCAAAAATAAGAGACAGGCATTCAGTATAAGTATTTCGTTTAAACTCAACAACTCAGTCATATCCTACAGGAATAGTTCTCTGTATTGCAACAATTTCCACTGCCTTTCCTAACCTGATCATAATGAAATTTGGAGGGTACCTCCATTACTTAGCAAGTAACAACATGATAAAATTTCAGAAAAATTCAACAGTTGGATCGATGGATATCAGTAGAACAAGAACTGAGGTTATATGGCATACAAGGCATACGGGATTTTCAAATAAAATTTGATAATATGATGAATTTCTACAATCAAACCATATCATAGCAAATCAGTATGTTTATAAAACACCACTCTTTCTTACATAAGAACCCTAAAAATTAATTCACACAATCTTGACCCATAAACATGAAATTGATGAACAAAACAGTTCACCCATGCATCCATATACCCTAAAATAGAGTTTTAAACACTTCATTTGTTAAAAACCCTAATTTAACCAAAACCCAAATTCTACTGTGAGCATAGAAATTGAAATTGAGAATGAAATTAGAACATACAACCTGTTCATGGTGTGCATTTAATGTGAAATTACGAATCCATTCGCTGATTTGAGCATGCATATTCATTTGATTTTGCAAACCCCCAAGTCCTTGCTTGTAATAGTATTCAGGTGAGGAAGAAGAGAAGCTAAGCTTCTTCTTTGGCTCGGTGAAAGAGAAAAGATGGAGGAGCAGTAGAAAATGATGAGAAATAACATCCAATCTTTGTGTCATTAAATCTTTTCCCAAAACACTTTATGTTCATCTCTTTAAATTGGCAGAAAAATGTTTTTGTTGTTGTTATGTTCACGCTTGTATAGCTTCTCTTGAACATGCAAACTCAATTTAAAAGAGAACCCAGCTTTCTAAATTCAATACAAATACTAAATCCAGTTAATTCAACATGATTTTGTTTACAGGGAAATAATCCCCAAATCGGCTAAAATTTTGACAAATATAGTTAATTCAACATGAAAATCAAATTGAATCAATGGTTAACAAAGATTAAAGGGGTTTTAAAAGATGAACCCAGAAACCAATTTTAAAGATTAATTCAACTGAAAGAGGCAGAGGAACAGCAGCACTAGGAAACCCATCAACTGAATCCCCCAGTTTTTGATTTCTTCTCCAATTAATCGTTTCTTCCGTTAATCAACATCAGGTAGGATAAATCCTTTCTTCAATCCCTGTTTCTAGCGCCAAATTGTTTGGGCCAAAATTCTCATCAACCCAAAACAACCAAAATCAAACATCTAAATTCAATAAAAAGGAGAGAACTGGATACCGATTTAATGAAGAAATTGAAGAGTAATGAAATTGAAGAGTTTTTATTGATCAATCTAGGTTACAAAATCAGAAAACTTCATTAAAGCTATTATGTTTACAGTGAAATCTAGTTTTTCCAGAGAGAAAAGAGTTCGATCCCTTCATCTGTTTTCTCTCCTTCTCTTTTAAAGGAAAATCCATCCAGCTTGGATCGATGAGTCATCCAGCTTGGATCAACGAGTCATCCAATTCTATTACATGGCGTCCTCTAATCGTCCCATGTGTCGACCAAATCTCTTCCAGATATTTCCATGTGGCTTCTCCCTATCCGTCCACTTGTCGATCTAATCTTCTTATCCTACGGGACTGGTTCGATCCATGGTTCGATCCTTGGTTCGATCCCTGGTACGATCCCTGGTACGATCTCTGGTACGATCCCTGCTTCGAACCTTGGTACGATCCAACAGCATTTCGATCCATGCCGGGACATCTTGTGCTCCGCACTTTGCTGCCACGTGTCAGAGCAACTTTTTGGTACTCACATACATAAGGAAGAGGCTGATATGGAAGACAAAAGAAAGTTGTTGGAAAAGGAAGCAACTAAGGCAACAAAGCCGGAGGAGGAAGCTAAGGGGCTGGCTAGCCAGTCAGCCTACGCGAAGAAAAAAAAGAAAAAGGGGACGCCAGTAAAGAGGCTAAAATTCTTGGAGTAGAACAGGCTACCTCAAGTTAATTGAGGAGCCGAACAAAATGTATAAGCTATTTATTTCTTTCCTTATCGGAGCCTTGTAGCTCCCAATTTTTTGTAACCTTATTTTGTAACATTTTGTTGTGGGAATGATAGGGCCAACGGGTAGTGGGGCCAGATGGGCTGGCTGGGTTTGTAAGGGTCTTGGTTCAGATGTAGTATTATTCAGGAAAAAAGAAAGAACCCTGTTTTTGGGCATACAACATTTTTACTATGTATCAACTAGACATACCATATAGTGACAAAAAAAGGTCATTAGAGAGTAATTATTAAAGTTCCTTATCCATCGAAATTTGATAATGGTCAAATTACCTTTATACTATTCGTGATAATTTTAATTATGAATATTTAATAAATTTTGATTAGTATTAAAGTTAATCATTATGGTTAATAATAATAATTAGTAGTATATAATTATTGAATTTAAAAGTTAGAATTAGCAAGGGAATTTTATTTTTTTTGAAAAACTTTTTTCAAGAGAAGTAGAAGAAGAAGTGAAGAAAAACCTAGGGTTTTTGATCAAAATGTATGATTCAAATGAGGAAGTTGAATCTTTATCAAGTAAAGCTCAGAAAATACACATCAACTATGATGGAGATCCGGATTTGGCTGATTATTTGGATTATGAGAATGATTTTTCTCAAACTCAACTTCAAGCTCAAAATAAAGATTTTTATGAGCCAAATCCCGAAGATGAATATATGGTCGAGGAAACCATTGCTAATAACACTCAGGTACGGTCTTAGATAAGGTTTAATCTCGTTTTTGTAGGTTGAATTCATCGAAAAATGAAAAATTTATAAGGGTTCGGCTTACCAGGAAGTTCGGCTGAAAACATATTAGCCGAAGCACATTGTCAAGAACAGTTCGGCTGATACGATATGCACCCATTATCAGCCGAACTTTATATTTGTATTTTCGGCTCCAAGGACCAAGTTTAAGTTTGACTGATAAATGGTGTCAATAACCAGCCGAACATTTAGAATATTGTTTTCGTTGGCATCAGTGAATTGTTCGGCTAACTAGATTTTCAGCCGAACCTAATAGTTAGAATTTAAAAAAAAACATAAGTGTCAAGGTTCGTCTGAAAATTAATACTCCCTCCGTTCCACTTTAGATGATAGTTTGGGAGTTTTCATACAGATTAAGAAATTGAGAGAGATATAAAAATTTTCCATCTATGTCCTTGAAAAAAGTTTTCAAACATTAATTTCTATTAGTGTATTTATAAATAAACTTATAGTTTAAAGACAAAATGATAGAGTATTATTAGTAATTTTGTGAAAAAATATAAAAACTATCAAATATGAAATAAAAAAATAACTCTAGACTAACATCTAAAATGGAACAGAGGGAGTATATCAAATCAGCCGAACAATCAATTCAACGATAAATAGACATGTACGGATGTCCACATTTCTATGGGTCTCATTTACCATGACATGCATATGACACCTAGGTATGGACGTGTCATTGAATAGTTGATATTAATCCTTTTCAAATGACGATCTTTTCACTTCTGTGATGACTATAAATTCTCATATGGGGTACTCTGTAAAGTGAATGAAGTTTGAGTAACATTAATAATTCTTTTTCTTCCCTCTCATTTTTGCTAATCTTCTATAGTGATGCAGTGCTTGTACAGTGTTAGAGCGTTCGCACGAAATAGCTCTATGGTGATTGTCGACTCATTCTCAATGTGAAGATGTTATACGTTGGAAGACAGATGTTTTTGTCAAGCTGAAACAATTACGACGACAAAAGCAAAATTATCTCACTTCACTGACATGTGAAGTTGACGGAATCAAGCTAGATTATAAAGATTTTCTTGCCACTCTACATATTAATTCATTTTATTTTCACATGTATATATATCTAGCCTTATTCTCACTCATTCATTTTTCTGTTTGTGACCACTGACCAGGATTAATAACAATTGATCTCACAAGTTCAAGTGATCAACTAACCTGTTATCGAAATCGAGGCTCATATAATGAGAGAATCTGTAAGTTTATTACAATAGTTTATTAATAGCATCAACCTTAACTCTTGTCACAAAAGTTCTTCATCACCATCACCACACTCCTTTGTCGATTTTGAAGGATGGAAATCCGAAGTGCAACATTTTTCAGGGAATATGGATTTGGAATCCAAATGCAACGTATTACATAAATACAGCATGTAATCAGATACATAATCATCAAAACTGCATGAAGTATGGTCGGCCTGATACTGATTTTTTAAAGTGGAGGTGGAAGCCAAATGACTTTGAACTACCTACTTCGATCCATTTGAGTTTTGGAGCTTGTCCGGGAGAAATCTTTGGCCTTTGTTGGAGATTCTGTTGGAAGAAATCAAATGCAGTCTTTGTTGTGTCTCCTCTAAAAGTTAACTTATTAATTTCTCAACTAATCATCTGAAAATGTATAGAGTAGTAGATTAACAACCAACTAAACTGATTATATATATATATAATTGTTCGGCTGATTTTAGAAATTTTTAAATCAACCGAACTTTCTATTTAGCAAATATTGATGATAATAGATAAATGTTCGGCTGATTTTGGAATTTTTAATTTCAGCAGAACTTTTTAATAGTAAAAAAATATAGTTATAAGGAAAATATTCCGCTAATTTTAGAGTTTTTAATTTCAGCCGAACTTTCTAGTAGTCAAAAAATATAGTTATCAGAAAAATATTCGTTTAATTTTTGAAATTTCAATTATCAGCCAAACTGTTCTTCGACATTTTCAGATGTTGGGCGCAATAATCAAAATAAAGAAAAGTTAAATAAATAAAAGTTATTGATACTTAGTTCTTTTGTATTGGAAGTGATCGATTTGACGAAAAGGATAAGCTCCCCAGATCTCTGTAACAACAACATGGTAAAACTTTGGAAAACAGAGTGAGTCACGTGTTCAACAGCGTCCGGCTACACTCAAGAGTGATGCTATAGGCTCCACAGGGCGGATGCCACCAGGATAAAACACCCTACTACACCTAGTACTAGCACTCGTAGTAGATGCTCAACTTGAGCTTGGCAACTCCGAAAAAACCCTCAAGGAAAATCGCGAAAGCTTAAGAAAAACAATAGAAAAGTATTTTTCTTATGGTCTTTCCAAAAATATGGAGAAACCTTTTTTTTTTGGATTGATTCTATAGGTTGAGAAAAGAGCTTGTTTATATAATAACCTTGTACTACTTAAGAAGAGTGATATCCCTGATGTGGGACTAATAATTTTATATAGTCTCTTAAAATAGCTTAAGATTGGAAACTTTCCAGTGTGGGACTAATGAGTTTTTTCATTCATAAAAGAAAATAAGAATCTATTTATTTTCTTAAAACCTTAAAATTCATATTATATATATATATATATATATTATTTTCCAACATCAGATAGAACAACAGAAGTTCGGCTCAACTGAATTGTTAAAAAAAAACAGCCGAACTTGAAACTGAAAGTGAAAAAACCTAAGGTTTTTTTTTCGATTTAACACTTAAACCTCAATCAAATGCAAAAAAAAAAAAGATGGCTTTTCGGGAAATACCTTCAAATATACATGTTGAGGTTTGGTTTTCCCTCTTCTCATTCTCCTAATTTAATTTCTAGTTCAACTCTTTCAACTTCTACTTCTTCTTCACTTCGTTTCTTCGATTTTTACGTTCGATAGGATTATTCGTACAAGTCATTCTATAGGCTTGTAGTTGTGTATAATCGACGATTAAAGTTTTACTAATCGATAATTAATCGATGGTGATGAAAATCGAAATTAAAGGGTTTTTTTCACCGTGAGAAAATAAAAGAAGAATGGGAGAAAAAGAGAAGAAGAATGATTGATTTTTTTTTATTTTGATTTTAGGTTTAATTTTGTAACGGATTACTTTATGATTAATTATGAATGAAGAGTACTTTTATAATTCCAACGACAAAAGGGTATCTTAGTAATTGAACTACCATGAGACACCCTTTATAAACCATCATATATATATAGCCTTAGTATTTTATATGCCTAGTAAAAATGTTGTAGCCCAAAAACAAGGTTTAAAAAAAAAAGAGAAAAAAAAACTCAAATTTCAAATTTCCATTGTACTTAGCTAGGACTAACCATATTGCTACCACATTTTGGTGCAGGCAGTATTATTGAATAGGAGCAAAGAGAGTTAATGGAAATTGGGATAAGAGGGAAAAGCTGGAACAGAAAGATGCCGAGGCAACTTTTTAATGGCAACTAAATTGAGTGGATACAACGTTATCTTCAGAGGAGATTCCGAAGTTGTTAGATATGAATGTATGCTGAATCCAAGAAGCAGTGATACAATAGTATCATTGCTGATTCTGGAAAAAACAAAACAAAATTGTTCAGCAATTTCAAAATGCTAAAATTTCACTTTTCGGCAGCTATCTTATCGATCTTTTGTAACAAAATGCTAGCCAGAAAACATTTGGGTGGATACAAGTCTGCTTGCATTGATTGGGATGTAAAAAATTTATCGATGTTATAGCGAGGCTTGCCTTTTTTCCGAAAAATTAATAAATTCCCATTGTATCGGTGAGCCAATGCTGCAACATTTTTCATAGATAGACTCCCTCAGATAATAACGGTTGATCTCGAATTCGCACCGGCCATCTTTTCTTTTTAGTCTAATGGTGTGTATCGAGTTTTACCAACAGTGTCGTTATCCCGAAACACCAGACAAAATTCAATTCCAATGCTCCCAAGTTTCTCAAGTTTATGTAGTGCCACATGACATCTTATCTTATAATTTCAACCATATGATAGGCCTACGAATTGACTAAGGTTACCCTTACTATTCCATCTAGCATAACTATTGAGTACCCAAATGAACTTCACATTCTATCGATTCATCTCTTCTACTTCTTCTGGTTGGCAATTTCTCAACTGAAATTTATTTAAGGTGCTTAATCAGGTTTATCTGATGGCCTTGTTCCTTGTATCACCTGTTCCGTATGCCAGATTACGGTTTCCGCTCTCAGGGAAAGTTAGTCCCCGCAAAGTCTCTACTTTGGCAACCACAATTTCAACCTCATGGCCAGATGACAAAGAAGAAGAAGAAGAAGTAGTTGTGGATTGGGTGAAGGCCACTTCGAATTTCTTCGAACAAGGAGATTCAAGACCGATTATGCTTTTTGATGGTATGTGCTGACAGTATAAACATGATTACTATATATTCCTAGCCAGTTGCGATTATTAGATGTCTCTCAGTCGAAACAATAATTATAATGCTTTTATTTTTCTGTAAAATACTTTAACTGTACATGAGGAGGCTCCCTTATATGGTGAGAGTAGTCTTTTACATTATGAAGGAATTCTAAAGATAGGCTCCCTTATATAGTGAGAGTAGTCTTTTACATTAGGAAGGAATTATAAAGATAGGAAATCCTAAACAAAGATAGGAAATCCTAAACATAATAGGAAATCTACTCAAATCCTAAACAAAATATATGGTTGCCAAATGCTATAGATTATTAGTTGGCAGGTGTATCAGGACTGGTGGTCTGACTACAGCCAGAACTGGTCTTCTGGCTGTATGGTTCAACACTTCCCCTCAAGTTGAAGGGTAGCTGGCGAACATTCAACTTGCTTCTCATGCTTCGCTTATCTTTCTCATCACGTCGATATGATCTCATCTTAATTTTGCTTACTTGTCTCCATATATTTTATCTTTCTTCTATAGCTTGCTTGGTAATGACGTATAGTTGTCCACTTTTCTAGTTTTATTTATTTATTTATTTATTATTATTTATTTTTTTATGAAGCTTGATCGTCGTAGATTCATAGGCTTCGCTTGCTGAGTTTTCACGAAACTTAACCATTTAACAGGTTCAGAGGTTCCCTTTCACGAAACTTAACCACTTAGTAGGTTCAGAGGTTTCGCCTTAAACCGAAAATCTTCATTCTTGAATCTTTAAATTCCCTTCAACCGTTGTATAAGAACATTGGCCTTTCTCTTCAAATCCATAGTGTGAGATAGTCAAAATACCTCTTCAAATGGTTGTGTGAGATAGTCAAAATACCTCATCAAATGGTAATATTGATCTGTGTTGGTTAACAGATATAATTGATATTGAGTTGTGTTGGTTAACAGTTATAATTGGTGTTATGGTAATGGTAATGGTCGGTGGTAATGGGCTATATGGACGCTGCTTGTGAAGACTGCCTAGAATGGTGTTGGAGATGTATATGCGGGTGTAGTGGTTATGCAGTGTAGATGGATGTGAGAAGGAGCATGTGGTTTTGGAGAGGAGCAAAAGCTCCTCTACATTGATAGTAGAAATTCAGGCGCAAAAAGGTTGAAGAGGAGCTTAAAGCTCCTCCTTGTTGAAATCAGTCGAACCCTTGTTGTTGGAGACGACTATTACAGCGGAAGAGTGAGGGGATCGAACCCGCTCTGATACCAAGTCGAAATACTTTAACCGTACAAGAGGAGGCTCCCTTATATAGTGAGAATAGTCTTTTACATTAGGAAGGAATTCTATAGATAGGCTCCCTTATATAGTGAGAGTAGTCTTTTACATTAGGAAGAAATTCTAAAGATAGGAAATCTATAAAAATAGGAAATCTACTCAAATCCTAAACAGAATATATAGTTGCCAATTTCTAGAGATTATTAGTTGACATGTGTGTATCAGGACTGGTGGTCTGACTACAGCCAGAACCGATCTTCTGACTGTATGGTTCAACGCTCTCTAGTAGAATGGTTATACTAATACATTTTCTAAATGTTTGTGTTCTCATGAATGTGCAACTTATGTAATGGAGGTGTCAAATTTGTTAGTTATACACATCCAGACATGTGATTTTGTTTTGATTTCTAATTTTATTGATCCATAATTATTTCCTTTTATTAGGAGAATGAGGTTTGAACCACTTGAAAGTGAATCTGGCAAGAAATTGCTACAGAGGTCCAAAAGAGCACCCCATGATATTGCGAGTGTTGTTCTTGTTGAAAAGGATAGGTAACTAACTAATAATGCACCCAACTTTCTCATTACCATTAATGCTACTACTACCATTACTGGTTTATATAATTAGACAGACTATTCATGGTGTAAATGGTGATGGGCACTGCACAACATGACCACCAGACATTATGACGGCACATTGATATGCAAAAAGACTAGCTCTGACAATAGAATTATGTCTTGTTAGATCATATATCAAGTCAGAAGCGGTACTGAAGATCATGGAAAACCTCAATTTGCCTTTTCCACAGCTTGCATTGTTTCTACAGTTTGTGCCATTGTAAGCCCCATTCTTTTCTTGTTCCAAAATTTATACTATATCTCTTTCTCAGTGTCTAGTTTCTAAGTTCTCAGTGGAAGCCAATCCATTTATCCAGTCCAGTGATTTAACCTTTTGTTTTCATTTGAACCAATGCACAATTTGCAGGTTTCTACGGGATTCTGTGTATGATAACGTTGCGAATAATCGTTACAACATCTTTGGGCGCTCGGTCTCGTGTGACATATAGTTTACTAGGATGGTTAGACATAAATGTCAGCTTGATTTACACGTACACTAACTTGTATGGGCATAAAAAATGTCAGGATGAATCCATAGTTTTTCATATAGAAAGGAAATAACATCAAAAGTATACTACCGTAACCTCTATATATCATAAGGATAAAGAAACTGCACTTTGCACCTCAGAAGCCGTTGGAGTTTCAAGTTTCAGTCTACACCAGAAAGATCTGCAGCGCACATTACAGGACTAAGGAAAAGATGCACAATATTTAGCCATGGTCAAATATATGCAGCATTGTGCAGGTGTGTATTGCTGCGTAAAATAATTTTATTGTTGCGAGACGAATGTTCAAATATGGAAACAACAATCGAACACTGTGTATCCTGAGATTTTATTGAATACCAACATTATTTTTTTTTTCTATTAGTATTCAAGTGTTTTTTTCAATTTGCAATTCACTAAAAGTTTTATTTTAGTTAGTGTTGTTGGCTTTATATGGTTAACAATTGTACGACAGACCTATTATTAGTCTGAGTAAATCTTTAATTAGATTAGGTTAAATCAGAATAATAGTAATCCGTGTATTAGTGTACGCTATGGCTTAATCATGTGTGCTAAGGCTAGTTTATAGTTAATGTTATATTAAGTTAAAGCTCACTGGTAAGTTATCCTATGCAGACAAGAGTGGGCTGTCTTTTTTTATTTTATCCGATTCAACTGATTCGTCGGATCTAACTTATCTGAATCTAACTTAAAATTAATAAAATAGTTAAGTTAAAAAAGAAAAAAAGATGTCCGTAAAAAGTCAGGTAAAAAATGATACTTAATTTTAAATAGTTCCAAGTCAGACTTTAAATCAGATATCAGAAAAATTAAAAAACGAATGATCGCGAGTCAGATCCAAACAAACATGGTGAAGGTGTATGTCTTCACGATGAAAAGGTTAGAGACACGGACACCCAAACTCCTTCAAGCTCTAAATAGAGCAACATAGTGAAAGCTATAGGCAACCAATGTGTCATCTGTCTATGGACGACACTCAGCGTGTTTCATAGATTTTTCATTTATCGACAGTAATCTCACCCTTCCATATGGATTTTAAAAAAACAAAAGCAAACTAGGACAATAGACCGTCTGCCGTTTTAGTGATTTTTTTACCATACAATGTTCTATCTGTTGTGTTGTACGGTATACGGTGAAAAAATTGTCCATGCTCTTTCTGATTGCACATGCTCTAAATCCTTAGAGGCTGTTTAGATACTAGAAGCATAAATTGATTTTAGAAGTCAGAAATAAATACATTTTGTTTTATAAAAAATTATTTTTTTTACTTTTAAATATATTTTAAACTGTTTATTTAAATTAATTTTTGACATTTTTATTTTTAAAAATTAAAAAAATAACTTCTTAAATAATATCTAAACACGTGTTTGGAAAATTTGACCACACCATATGCCCACGCCAAACAAATCCCCAAATGAGCAAGGGTCGAGTCCGGGCCGAAAGTAAAACTCCACCGTAAAATCCCCGAATCTAGTAAATATCGAACAAGAGATGAAAAGGTAAAAAGCTTGTTCAGTTGCACACAAGAGTGAGAGACAGAGAGAAAAAGTGCGGGAAAAAAATTCCTTAGTACCGGCAACAACACCATGCCTGAGCTACCTGAAGTAGAAGCAGCAAGAAGAGCAATCTCCAACCATTGTATAGGAAAGAAGATCAAAAGCTCAATCATTGCTGATGATTCAAAGGTTATTGATGCCGGTGGTCTATCTCCATCAGAATTTCAAGCATCTCTTGTTGGTAAAACTATAGTAGCTGCTCATCGAAAAGGCAAAAATTTATGGCTTCAACTTGATTCTCCTCCTTTTCCTTCTTTTCAATTTGGTAAGTAATAAATCCAAAACCCCTTTTTTAAGAAGTTAAAATTTTCATTTTTTTTAAGGGTTTTAGGGTGAGTAAATTTGATTGTGTTATTTCAGGAATGGCTGGTGCTATTTATATTAAAGGTGTTGCTGTTACCAAATATAAAAGGTAAAAATCATTTAGGGTTTATGTAAAGGTTTTGAATTTGGATTTTCTTTTGAGGGTTTTAGTTCTAATTTAAGGGTTTTCGTACTACTTTGGAACCAAGATTGTGGAAAATTGTTCTTAGACAGTATACCAGTAATGCTTCTACTATTACTGGAATGATAGGTTTTATTGATTCGCATTCTTGATTACAGTTTTGAATATCTTTAGCTCTTGTAATCATTTCTTTTCTATATGCAAATGGAGGAGAAACCTTGGCTGCTACTAATAAAATGAATCGCATTTCGTAATTCGTCTTTGTTCTAATATTTTATGCATGTCCTCTTAACTTTTAACATTCGAAACATACTTGAATTTTGATTACAGATCTGCTGTAAGTGATACGGATGAGTGGCCTTCCAAGTACTCCAAGTTCTTTATAGAGGCAAGTTATTTTTCTTTGCACGAAATCTCTATGAACACCAATCTGAAACTTTGATGTTCGTAGATTCTTCTCATGAAAATCATAGCTTAAATTCTTTTATTGAAAGTTTTGACTCTTTGCATTTAGTAGGTATTTAGTTTGGATTTATTAGATGGCTACATCTAAATTTCTATGGGACTTTTTCCGTATACTAGTGCAGCATAAATAGTTCTAAACCTGCATACTTCAAAAAAAAAGGGGTATTTATGAAGCTTGGTTGTCATAACATTACGCTATTAGGGCAAGACACATCTCGTGCGCACGGGGAGAGTTCATGCATTAGACTTGGAAACATTACTGGTGTCAAATATTAGGTGAACAACTTCCTCGACTGTGTAGATATTTGCTAAAAGTAGTATAATATTAGCATGTTCATCATCAGGTTGTTGTCAAAGTAGAGGGTAGTATAAGGCTTTAGCCTCCGGGCCAACATGTAAACATGTGTGCAACTCTAATTAGTTCTCTAAGTGTAGCAAAAACTGTAATTTGTCAAATCCTGTGGATCTAGTTGAGTGGTTTCTATAGAGCATACTGATCATTTTAGTAAATCTAGGACATACTTCATAGATGATTTGTGTTCACTGCATTCCATTTGTAAATTTTCAGTGTGGGTAACAATGTAATCAGCTGCACAGATTATAATGTATATTTGTGCATCCACCAGTACTTGGTAATAATTTAGCATATGGCATGGATATCGACAAAGCATGTGAACAACAGCGAACCTGGTTATCCATATAGAATTATGTTATTAAATTTGAACGTGAAAGTCGTACTTTATTAGTCATAACATATGAAATTTCGTTTCTTATGCAGCTAGATGATGGTTTAGAGATATCTTTTACTGATAAGCGACGATTCGCTAAAGTGCGGTTGCTCAAAGATGTAGTTTCACCTTCTCAGTACTCACTTTACAGTTCATTGTCCATTGCATTCTTAGTTGTTTTTTTTCTTCAGTATTTCATGATGTTGACTTTGTTGGTGCAGCCAACGCTGAAACCTCCAATCTCTGAACTTGGTCCAGATGCGCTGTTGGAGCCTATGACAGGAGATGAGTTCTTTCAATTACTGAGAAAGAAGAAGATCGCAATTAAGCCTCTTTTACTCGACCAGGTTAAATATGCTTTCTGTCTTAGCAAAATTGATTGGTATTACCTTATATGCTTTCTCTTGCTCCATACAAAGTTAAATTGTCTTATAGTCAGCAACTAGTTGTACATTTTCTACTCCAAATCTTATTTTTGTGGGTCCTAAATATTTTTATCTGAGTGGTCACCTTAAAAGGTGGATGGGGAAGCTATACTTATGTTGCGGCTTTCAAAAAGTTTATTAATGGTTTGGAATGAATTAAACCATTTGCAGAGCTTCATTTCGGGAATTGGCAATTGGATCGCAGATGAAGTGCTTTATCAAGTCAGTTTACTATGCTTGTTATCGTGTCCTTTTTCAGTTTTCATGTATACTTTTCAAATTTAGTAATGGCTGTAATGCTCGTATTTCTGTAGTTTCTTCCGCTTGTTCAAAAGATTCAGCTACCTCATTCACTAAGCTCGATGTCTTGAATGTGTCATACTCTAGTCTACTGTTGAATGCAATATTTTCGTTTAATGCATGCTCTGAAAATTATCTGTAAGACTTTAAGTTTCATGTAGAATTACTTTATCGATAGCAACCACCATAAATGATGACTGCAGTGTCAAATGAGTGAAAAGTAACCAAAAAGAAGACCTGAAGCATAATTTAATGGTTTTCTTTTTGGTTTATTTGAATCAAACTGCGCTAGTAGAAACATGTTGTAATCAAGGTTCAGTTGCTGAATGTTTGTTCCCCTGTAAATGTTGACAGGCATCCTTCCATGTTGGTTTATAGTAAATTATTCATTCGTACATGTTCTTGGAAAATGGAATGTTAAATTTTCTGCTGAAAAGGCTTAATATTATTTAAACATTTCAGCTGATACAAGATTTAGTCCATGAAAATTGCTACCGCCAAAAATTGAGCTCTGGGTATTCACAATTTATTCTGTGATGACAGGCCAGAATTCATCCACTCCAGGTTTCTGCGAGCTTGTCCAAGGAGCACTGTGAAACTCTGCAAAAGTGCATCAAAGAGGTAAGGTTTGACTTTTGCTTGTAACGTTTGTTTCTTACTTGTAAAGTTTGTTATAAAACTACTCATTTCTGCCTGAGCGTTGTAGCAAGTATAGAAAACACTATTATCTGTAGGTTGTAGAGTTTGCGGTTGAAGTTAATGCTGATTGTAGCAAATTTCCAATTGAATGGTTATTTCATTCTCGATGGAACAAAAAGCCCGGAAAAATGAATGGTAATATTTGCAAGTTTACATGAATCATTTTTAATAATAAATAATTGATTTTACAGGTCATTGATAAGGCAGTTGAAGTTGGAGCTGAAAGTAGTCAGTATCCCAGTGATTGGATTTTCCATTCTCGCGAAAAGAAACCTGGCAAGGCCTTTGTCGATGGTTCGGCTCTTGACTCCAATATCACCAGCCATGTCGTGATTGACGTATTAGTTTGTCAACTTTGCTAGTTATGCCCAAACACTAAATTGTTATCCTGTCAAGTACAATTATAACATTGCTCACTAGTTGTTTATTAGGTTTTGGTTGGCTTACACCAACCAGCTAATTGGATTTAGTTTGATCCGCCTTCATCTTTTATCTAAGGCTAAAATTAAGTAACACCTTTGAGCTTTCCATTTGCTTTCAGGGAAGAAAATTGATTTCATAACTGCAGGAGGCAGGGTATGTATTCTTAGTCAATGTTTGCTACTTACTTATTTCTTTGTTTTAATTTCTTAAATTTCTGATTTAAAAGCGATCAAATTTTTGTTGCAGACAACTGCATATGTACCAGACTTGCAAAAGCTTACTGGAGAACAAGCTAAGAAGGCACCATTTCAGCCAAAAGAACAATCTTCAGATGGAGATGATGATGAAGAAAATCTGGAAGGGAAGAAGGGAAATAAATCAAAACCAAAGAAAGCCCAGAACAAAAAGCCTCCTGCAAAGAGGAAAGGTAAGGCAACTAGTGATAATGATGATGACAGTGAAGATGATGAGATGGAACAGAAGAAGGTTGAGAAGGTCCCGAAGGGTAAACAATCAAAGACGAAGGTTGAAGCATCAGACAAACCAAAAGGCCGTCAAAGCAAGAACTCAAAGAAGAATTGATAGTAGAACGCATGGTTGAGACACCAATACTACTGCCTAAACTATAGTTCTTTCTATATAACTTTAGTATTTCTCTTCTCCTGCCTATGGATGTTTCCTTGTTAAGTTGTGTTTCCTTGCTTGAATTAGAACTCTAAATCTATGTATAGGCTTCTGCTGTAGAACTAAGTTTATTCAACCAATCAATACAAGTATTTTAAGGTGGCTAATCTCCAATCTTTTTAGGTGGTTGATCGCCAATCAAACAGTTCATTCTCGAATTTTTACTATTAGCATCCCATCATCTGGTATCAGAGTCATAGATCTAAGCCACAGTTCCAGATTTGTTTTTTTTTTTCTTTTCCTCTTCTTTTCCCTTCATGTTGTTATTAATCCTTGGTAAAAACCTTAGAAGTACAGTTCGGTAACCTTACTACAGTATTGCAGCAAGCAACTGCTACTAGATGCAAGAAGATAGACGGGTTACTATTGAGGCCTCAACAACCACATCATGCTACGGAGGAGGGGAACCCTTTGAACAACCGTTTTTGTGAAAGCGAAACTGAAACAACTCGTCCGCAAATTAAAGGGAATTCGATTTTCCTTCTATCTGTCTATCGTAACAAAGTCAAAGACTTTAATAATGATCGAACTGCAAAGAAAGATTGAACCAAGTGAAGAAAGTTCTATAAACTTTGCGCACTTGAGTTCGTGAACCTACACGATGTAGGAAGTTTCTGAACTCTATATGTCACTTGAGTTCGCGAACCCAAGGAAT
This sequence comes from Papaver californicum, assembly GCA_023531435.1. Taxonomy (NCBI): domain Eukaryota; kingdom Viridiplantae; phylum Streptophyta; class Magnoliopsida; order Ranunculales; family Papaveraceae; genus Papaver; species Papaver californicum. Next base: position 3,156,797 of record JAJJMC010012549.1, read on the forward strand.
TGCGTTTGCGAACTTATAAGTAATGAGAAGTTCCTAAACTCATAAATCACTTGAGTTCGCGAACCCATTATTTGAGTTCGTGAACCTAGCTGAGATTTGAAGTTCATGAACTCCAAGCTCACTTGAGTTCGTGAACTTAAAGTACAAAACATCCAGATCTTTTTTTTGACAATTGTTGTACTTTCTTTCTTTGTTTTCAAGATAAACGCACATTGGCTGTTATTCTTAGTATTTTTTTCGTGTAACAAACATTATTAGTTCTTTCCAAAAATTGATCTAACTTGTGAACCGATTATCCATCGCAACGGTGTACCAATTAGACCAAGGGCACACCCTTCTTGAACTTATAAAGTACCATGGGGTTTGTATAAAGCTCCTACCTATGTTAAAGAACATTGCAACAAGCCTGAAGTGATTTTTTCATTAAATGACATGGATAATCTTGGTAAAGAGACAATTCCCAAAAATTTACAAGATGGAAACAGAGTTAGCTTTTATATGGATTTATTTGTTTCAACTCAAGAAAGCTATCGATGATGGAGCTAACGTGACTGGGTATTTTGCGTGGTCATTGCTTGACAACTTCGAATAGTTATCTGGTTACACATTAAGGTTTGGTATCGTTTATAGCGATTAAGACACTATCTGAAAAGGTACCCAAAGATGTTAGTATATTGGTTCCAAAAACTTATTAGACAAAAGAAGCAATAAGTAGTCAGTTTGGTGAATAAGCCGTAGGCATTTGATTCTTTGCTTTATGTTTTTAAGTTTTTGTCTATCTTGTTAGGATGTGAGGTTTTTTTTTTCTTCATCATTTTTATGGGAATATATATTATTACAAGAATACAAAAAAATTCTTTTTGAATCAATTTATATTACCACGATGTATATATTATATGTAATAATACTAACTTAATTATGAAAATGTGTCTCATGTGTTAAACACACAATAAATAAATAAATATAATATTTTCTTAGTAAACATGAAATATTGTGATATAAGTTGTCGCTTCATTTTAAACCCATCGTTTTGCTACATAGTTAAGTTGTGTCCCTTCTTTTTAAACCTATTGTTTGTTGTTAATTCTTGTGAAAGACATGTCAATAATATGGCAAAAATATGAAAATGAATTATGTATCCCTTTATTTTAAACTCATTGTTTTGTTACATAAGTTGTTTTTCTTTATTTATTCAATTGATTTGCTGCATAGGTTGTGTCCCTTCATTTTAAACCAATTGCTTTGCCACATTGTTCCTTAAAAATTTAGCCAGAGATACGGTAGACCGTATAGATCCCTCCTAGAGAGGTAATCTAAAGTAGCTGAGTCCAAATATCTCCTTATAGTGACACCAGGGGTCAACTATCCATAATAGCTGCTTAAGAAGTCTGCAACTGCATTTACCTCCCTGTATTATTATCTAATTTTATACTTATTATTACCATAATGTTTCCTCAGAAAGGACTTAATCTTCCTTACTTTTGTCTTCTACTAGGATGTTCGTGACGTTTAATCAGTCTGACATCTTGTTCTGAGTCAGTTCTGATAATAATTCTCCTGCATTTCTACGAGTAAGCTGCTTTGATACCTTAAAGATAGCTTCCAACTCATGAAATATTGATGAAATAAGTCTTTTGGATCTCCCATACGCCACAACGATCTTTCTACCCTCATCGTCTCTTATAATGCAACCAAATCTTGCGTATTGAGCGTCATGGTCATCCTTGTTGGAGCCATCACAATCAAATGAATTGAAATGGAGTCTTGCTTTCTGCCACTATATGCTCACATCTTCCTGATCGGGTACCCACAACCACTTTCTCGGCCTGGGTCATCTCTCAATTGCCACTGTAGCAAACGTTAAAACACGATTGATTAGAAATAAATAACTTAATCAAGAATTACGATAATCCTACTGACTAAGAAAAATTTAAGATAATTTTTGAGAATTAATAAAAATTACGGTAATCTTTGAAAATTAATAAAAGATTCACAAACAATTTAGAATTAGATAAAAATGAGCAACTAAATAACAGTAGTAAGAACGGAAAAGAACAAGAAGTAAATTAATCAACCGAGACTCCATGTACAGTAAGAAAGTAAAAGAAGGAACTCATTGTTAGTTTATCAAAAATCCAATTTTTCCCTTCCTAGGTAAGATATAAGGCAGAGAGTAAAAACAAGAAAGAACACACTAATTTACGTAGTTCCCTTTTTTGTTCTTCAACTTATTTGTTTGGGTTCTTTGCCCTCTGAGTTTTGTTTGTATTCTTTTTCTTTCCTTATTAAAATTTATATATTTACCGATCAAAAAAAAAAAAACGCTTCAGATTTCTTTCTGAAGATTATCGTTGTCGGAGAGTTGTGGGAAGCTTTGTCGGTCGTAGTTGGTGGAACCGTGGGTGGGGGGAAGCTGTAAAACAACAAAAAACTTAGAATATTTAGGGTTTAGGGGATTGGGGGAGAAGAAGAATCTTTGATGGTGGAATAATTTAGTTGCATGTTAATTGGGGTTTTGTGTTATTCTTGGCTGAAATTTAACTACGTAAATTTAGTTTGATTTTTGTAGGAGAAAATGTTAGATTTTTATATGTTTGATTGGTTAGCTTATATAAGAACCCTCAATTGAGGAATACTCTCACAAATTGGGGGACACTAAAAAAAAAAAAAAAAACATTATGAAGTAACTTAAAGAACCCCTTATCCAAATAATTTTGGCAATGACTAAATTACCCTTGAGTACCCCTAAGTGTTGTTAAGATTAAATTTAGATTCTGGTTTTATCTTCTTTATAGAAGAAAAAGAGGATTTGATTATGGATATGTTCTTTATCAAACAAAATGTGTGTAAAATTATGATCATCATGATTAATTGAATTATGTCTTAATTCGTGATTCCATTGAGCTACATGGAAGCTCTGTTCAT
>JAJJMC010012549.1:3159933-3207695 GCA_023531435.1 Papaver californicum
ACCCCCTCAGCTAAAATGAAGTCCTATGTAACCGTGAGTATCCCCCAATTTGTGAGAGTATTCCCCAATTGAGGGTTCTTATATAACGTTTCTCTGAATTTTCATATATAACGGCTATGATATTATATGTTCTGCAGTTTATATAGTGATTTGAATCTTCATGCCGATTTACATGTGGTGGGGCTCATCCATACCAATAAGCTTCGATTCCACTATTTCATTACTTGTTTAATGAACTGGATGATACGCTTAAGGCTTAAGTCATGCAAACACAAAGCAATTCTATGCATGGGAAAAGGATCTAGGATGTTCATGTTTACCACATAACCAAATATATAAAGCTTTAATTAAGATAAAGTTAAGCTTCATAACTTAATTTATAACTATATATTCTTGGCTCCTTGTTGCTTCAATTGCTCTACTTGACAAGATCAATCCAAGATTACTACTTATAACTAGAGAACCCATATTCCTTTACCCTAACAATTCTATATTGTTGTTTCTTCGTCTCTTCCTCTCAAGAACCCTAAAATTGCAAAAAAAAATCTGGGGTTTTCTTTCTTCGATTTTGGCAGAAACCAGCTTCCCCTTCTACCTGTGTCGACTCCTATTTATACTATAACATCATTACCACTCCAAATAATCGAGTATCTTCATAAAATATTATTTTCTTTAATGATACGAATCTCAGCAGAAAGAAAATCTCCTCATGGTGATTAGAACTTGATTTTAATTCTTTTCTTCGTCTCTTCTCGCCATCTCAGCAGTCTTGATTAGGATAGAGGTAAATTCAGGTAAAATAGGAAAGAATTCCAAAAGTTTCCCGATCTTTTTTTTCCTCTTCCTGTTATTTTATGAGAATACAAATATAACTGAGAAAATATTTGATTTGATTTGATTTGCTTTTGTTTTGATTCGTACAAACTCCTCTTTATAAGGTAATAAGATAACTCTTGTCTTAAACTCCAATATCTCGATAAAATCTTTCACAGTTCGAGAAAAATTTCCCGCCAAATTCTTTTTTTGAATTTAAAAGAGGGTGGTTGTTCCTAACCAACAATTGGGTGCCTTTATAACATGGGTGCCTTTAACACTTTTGAAGCCAATTTTCCCCACAAAAGTTTATTCTTCAAAAATATCTAAAAACATAGAAAATAACAAAATTAATACAAAAATTGAGTACTATCAATATAAATATGAGATCAAATAAGACATGAAAACATGTCTATCTGTGTGGGGGTTTATGTTATGGACATAGGGTTGGACATACAACCATTTTACCGTGTTGGAGCATCGTCATAAATTGTTTGGGTACCAGGAATACCCACCACACTAAAGTACTTGCCAAATATCCTTCTCACTGCCAAGTGATGGAGTTGGCAGCAACCAGGTTGGCGTTGGATAAATTGACGGGGAGGGATGCAAGGAAGGTTATATGTGAGACTTACAAGGATGTGAGAATCCAGTATCAACTCGATGAAGTTTTCTTGTATCATAGACCCCTATTTTACCCCCGCAACTACATACTCTATAATTCAACTAGGTAATGCGCCAACTTGGTTCCATGCAAGAAGTTGTGACCATACTCCTATCGATGTGGAGGCCACGAAAAGAAAAATGAAAAGGTACGAAGTGGAGCACCAAAAGGACGTTTCTGAAGGTGGAGGCTTGTTGGATATTACAAAGCTGCACAATGCACCCTACAGTATGACAATTGGTACCAGCAGATTTCGCATATGACGTTGTTCCCTCCTCATCGTTCAATTATCCAGGCCCAATAAATCTCTGATCCGATCTTGTATTAGAAGACTTTAGTATGTTGATGTCTATTTTGTGCAGAATTATTCATTGATCTTCTTGTTGATTTATTGATTGATATCCACCCTACACTAACTAATGAATTTATACTTGACAATTATGTATTCGTAGCGGATTAAGTTGTTGGTTCATCATATGCAGTCCAACAAAGAGCATGGGATATTTAGCGAGGATTGGATGCTTCGACTGCTTGAACTTGTACAAAACTTGGGTTTCTCATGTGTCAACTACGTGTACAGCTCCCTTCGCCAGCCTAAAAAGACCACTGCTAAGGGGACGACTTCAACCACCATGCAAAATGCTGGTAATGTTCCAAATGTTTGCGGTAGGAATTAACGTTTAGTCCTAAAGTTAGTGGGTTTTGGACAGTTTAATCCTGTCATCCCAAGCCTAGTACTAGTTAGTCCAAAATTTTCTTTATATATAGTTTGTCCAAAATTTCCTTTATATATAGTTTTGTACAAAATTTATACGAGTTAGTCCAAACTCAGGCCGATTCAAAAATCTTAGTATTTTTTTAGTACCAAAATTACCCTTTCAGAATTACCGTATATAAACGAGTTTTCAGAATTTTAGATCTCATATTTTGATTTAAGAGAGATTTGGAGAGAGAGAGACCGAGAGAGATTTTGGAGGCGATTTTGTTGGATTAAGTCGTTCGTTTCTTCATCAGATTTCGATCTTAAGTTAGTTTTTGATCAATTATCTTTTGTTTTATTTGTTTTATTTCTTCGATTTTGTTTTTTAAAGATGGTTAGAAATACATGTGGAGAAGAGATTCACTAACAGAGACGGATATAGATAAGTTCTTAGATTTCAATTCAAATTGTTACAGAAACGCTCACTTTCTTATTAGCACAATTTTTTAAAGTTCATGTTTGATATCATACCGAAACCAATTTTTTCATGTTTCTTCGCCTTGGCCATATTGTGTGAATTCAAATTTGGTTGGGCAATTGGTATTTTCTTTATTTTCCGGGACCATGAACTATTCTACTGTCTTGGTCTGAAAATGTATGTTTTAAAATTGTCTACTTGAACAGAATATTTATATTTTTTGGTAATTGGAATTCAAATCACTTTTTCTTCCTCTCATCTCGTCCAAGTTATATGATAAAAATATTGACAGTAAGTATACGGCTACCGATGAGATAGTTTATAAAAGGGATCGTTCCACTGAGAGTAATTAAATCGCTACTTTTAGTTTACAATTAAAAATTAATGATCTAAAAATATAAAAAGAATTGAATATAGAAAATGTTAAACTGATAATTATCCAAATTAAAGAACATTGAGGTTTTTAGAATCTACCAATTGAATTATGTAAAATGCTCAAACAGTATTTACCAAATATTCATTTTTATGACTCAAGACTATCGAGACCAAACCGATACATCTCGGAAAATATAAGCGTTAAAACAAAAATACAACTTTTATTGTAAATCAGAATGGTAGAATCTCCTTCGCTTGTAAAGTATTAATAGCCGAAGATTATTCCGTACAATTAAAGAACGAAACAAATATGAAGAGAAATTAATTAAACATTCAAGCTCAAAAGAATATTTTATTAAAGAGAGTACCTGAGTCTTTTATATATTAGAGTTGGTTTCATCTTTAACCCCAGTGAAAAGGGTTAGCTCTCCATTATTACAAAGAATGAAAACTAAAAAGAATAAAGAAAATAATAAAACCCTAAGCTAGTTGCTCTCAGTGCTGGCTCCCCCCATATCTCTATGCTTCCACCACTATTTATATGCACATCATTCATTTTTTAATATCTTCATGTCATTAATGTAGCATATTATATCCATGCACATATGTAAGAAAATATTCCTCACATGGCAAGTATGTGGCTTTTTTAGCTAACATTCTTATTTCCTTCTCTTTTTTGTTTATTTTCTTCATTAAACAAAATATATTCAAATATCTTTTTCATTAATATTAATATCTTGCAAATGATGTTGTGAATAAATGGGTCTCCACACTTTCTACACATTCCTTGGTATGTTTATCACACGCCTTAACATGTTTACCAACTCCCATATCCAAATAATTGGACCAAAGAAATAATTCTCCATGTTCTTCATGTGGGATTAGCCCATAAATCACTTAATTTCCTCTATTTTGCCAGCAAAATTCCTCATTTTAGTCCATCGAGCTTTATTTTCTAAAACTGCAAAAATAACTAAACTTATCAAATATGTACAAAATGGAGAACTAATAAATATAAGTAAATATGTAAGAATTAAGCATTTATCACCAAGTTTTATTGATTCATTGATTGTGGTTATGTCGATGGGTTTGTTTGGAATCGGATTAGTGAAGAAAATGTTATTCATATTTGTCCCTGAGAGTGGGTATCATGGTATTCCTTCTTCAATTCAATCGATGTTTTATACAAACTTACAAATTTTTCCTTTTCATTTTTTTGTTCTACTTTCATCAAAATAATCGCTATTGTTATCTTACTTGTCTGCATAGGATTTTACTGTTCCTAATCTCTGTTTAACATTGAATTGTTATTATTTCAGTCGGTTCTTTGAGTGGAAATAGTTGTCAAGTTTATTCATCAAAGGAAACTGTTACAACAAACGTGGTATTTTATGTGTTTCATAGCATTATGATATGTTTGTACACTGAAATGCTCTGTGACGAATACATGGTATGTCATGTGGGTACGGATGCTAAATTTTGTTAGGGTTTTGTAGAGGTGTATATGTTTGTACACTAGTATGCTATGTGATGAATGGATGGCCTGTCCTGTGCGTATGGATGCTAGAATTTGTTAGGTTTCTATAGAGGTGTACATATTTGTACACTAGTATGCTCTGTAATAATTTGTTTTAAGTTTATTTTTTATTTTAAGATTGTCGGAATCAATGTTTTACACATGTTAATTGATAATATGCACATAGGTGTACACTTGTTGATTATTAGTGTGTACATAATTGTTCACCTTTTGATTGTTAATGGTATTATTTGGTTTTATATGTATTAAATATAGGGACTCATAAGCTCAAAATGGTAGAGCGCCCAAGCCCATCACAAGGTTTGTGGTGGCTGATGGTTCAAATCCATCTGAGTTTCCATGTTATGTTTACACAATATGGTAGGTGTGTACATACTGGTGCACCAGTGTAATTCCCATGTCTGTTTGTAGTTAAATATGGTTGATTTGTTCCATCTTTTGTAGGGGTATAAATAATGGTGCACCAATGTATTTTCCATGAAAAATAGGTCTGTGTGCGTATGGATGATCGATTTGTTTTATGTTTTGTAAGGGTGTACATATTGGTGCACCAGTGTATTTTCCATGAAAAATAGGTCTGCGTACATATTAATGATCAATTTGTTCCATGTTTTGTGAGGGTGTACATATTGGTGCACCAGTATACTTTCCATGAAATTGTAGGTATGTGTGTAGTTATGGATGATCGGTTTTATGCATGTTTTACAGGGGTGTACATATTAGTGCACCAGTGTATTTTCCAAGAAAAATATGTCTACGTGTGTATATGAATGATCAATTTAATGCATGTTTTGTAAGTGTGCACATATTGGTGCACCAGTGTAATTCCTATGAAAAAGTAGGTTTGCGTGTGGTTGTGAATAATCGATTTTTATACATGTTTTGCAGGGGTGTACATATTGGTGCACCAGTGTTATTCCCATGAAAAAGTATGTCTGATTGTGTGGGTATGAATAAGTAGTTTCATATATGTTTTGAAGGGGTGTACAAAGTAGTGCACATGTAAAAAATGACTCCATAATCTTATGAAGATTTTGTGCTTGTGTACCTTTTTGTACACATGTGATAACCATGAATAAAAAATAAAAAATAAAAAATAAAAATTATATAGTCATATAGATACTCTTTTTGTAGATCTCGGAAAGATTTTTCCGAATATATAAAGTTTGTGAATTTTAGATGAGCGGTTTAAAAGATAAATTATTTTTAATTATTTTTATAATATTTAAAGTTGCTGACATCATTATGAATCACTTTGGACTAAACAATAAATATTTGGACTAAATTGTAAATCAGTAAGGTTATTTATATACTTTCCATATTTCAAATAAATAAAAGACTAAATCGTACCTAGTTGAATGGGTCAGGACTAAACTGTCTATTTCTAGACGTATTTGGACTAAACCGTTATTTTTCCATGTTAGTGGGGGTCAGGGTGGAAATAGCAGTAGGGTTAGACGTCGGGGTCGTGATAGTCTTCACCAACCTAAAAAGCCCACTGCGAAGGATGACTTCACCCACCATGCAAGATGCTGGTAATGTTCCAAATGGTCGAGGGGGGCAGGGCGGAACTAACAGCACGGGTGGACGTCGGGGTCGTGATGGTAGTGATTGATAGTCAAATAGAATGAACTTCGTTAACACAAGAAGGACAAAAACTTGGAAGTTCATTTGAACAAAATGAACAGTAACATCTAGATCTGCATTGCTAACAATTTTTTTGGACTTGATTCTATTTCTTGAACTCTGACAATTTTTTCATTTTTTCATTCAGAAGAACATGCAACATCAAAAATGAACTTCTACTACTTTGATTTTGAGATTTAGGTTAATTTTTGAATCGTACCTTTCTTCGATGAGATTCTTTTTGGAATTGGTTCTTCTTCAATTATAACGAGTTGCTTATTTTTTTCTTTGGTTTTTGCTTTTTAATTTGTCATTTGTTTTCTTCTTTGATTTCGTCATTTTTATGGATTTGATTTGTCGATTTTTTAAAAAAAAATCTGGAATTTTATTGGTCGATTTTTGATTTGATTTTTTTTTGTTTTGTTTCTAATTTAATTGATGAATTTTTAGGGTTGGAAAGATCTGAGATCGAAAGATTTTCCAATTTCTTATAGATGATAATAAATAAAAAGAGAAATTAAGAAGTTAAAGAGTTATTTGGGAGTTTTTTATATTTTAGTCGGTAACAGTTACAAAAGATTATTTTGGGTTTAGTATTTTCAAATAATTATGGACCAAACTAAACATGCATTTTTATCGATGAACTAAAATGATGTGGGTATGGATATAAATGGATCAGACCAAAATTTTCCCAATTTATAATCCACATACAAGATCCAACAATGTTATCCTTGTGCATAATTGAGGAAAATATGCATCATGATGCCATCTTCCATAAAGTGATGACACTCTCTTGAATAACTTACAGAGAGGTCACATGAGCCTATACTACTAATATATCATGAGCTGGCATCATTTGTAAAGTTGTGCCATGATAAACACATTTGTATGTCTTATTTGAGCTCAAATTTGTATTGCTATTACTCGATTTTTGTATTAATAATGTCATTTTATTGTGTTTATAGGTTTTTTTTTGAAGAATAAATAATTATGAAGAAATTGGCTTTAAAAGTGTTAAAGGCACCCTGAAAAATTGTTAAAGACACCCACCTCAAGAATTGTTGAAGGCACCCATCGAGTGGATAAAGGCACCCGCTTTTCAAGTTTAAACAAGAAATTTGGCGGGAAAATAAATCTTTTAATTGCGTGAACTCTTATTTCCTAACTAGGTGGATTTTTGGAAAGATTATTAAGGTTTTTAAGACAAGGATCTTGTCTTAATAAGGGAATCGTACACAGTATAATAACCAAGAGAATCCCGTGATCGCTCAACGCCGTAATAGGAAATAAAAAGATATTACCGGTTTTAAACAAGGATGAAAGAATATGATTCTCGCAGAACATATGAGATTTATTTCTTATGTCAACTGATCCTGTTTCTATATCACTGGAAAAATATTTGATAACCGAGGAACAAATCAGCATCACCAAGTTTGTTTCGGGAAGAAAAATCAGATCACAAGAATAAAATCTTGCCGAGAGTAAAAGAGAAGATTTTTGAGAGATTTGGGGATTGTTGAATGTTCGAATATAAATAGAAGGGTGCTAAGAAGCATGAAGGGGGTCTGGAGAGTCCAGAAGCGCAAAATCAAAATACATAAAAAAAAACTGTGATGAAGAAGGTGAAGAAAACGTTGCGAAAAGGTTGAAGTTTTCGTGGCCAAAAGGTTGAATATTTTGTTGCTAAAACTTTTAACTTTGCAACATTTATCTTCAGTGAAACACTTTTCCTTCTGTAACAATGAGTCTGTAACGCTTATAAACGTTGCAAACTCGTTGTTTTCATTATTTTCACTCTTTTTCATCATTTGTAAACAGTTTGAGCTATGTACCAATCTTTTGAGGGTGTTTTGAGCAAGATGAGCTAAACCCCATAACTGAGTCAAAGAGGAAGCCATGTTTCCATGATTAATTGGTAACTTTTAATAATTCTTTTATGACTTTTGTATTTATTTGTAATTGAAATTATGATTTTTCTTAATTGATTGTGATTTTATTTGATGGTTTATGCTGGGACATAAAGCTTTTGATGAGCCACGCTTGTGATTTACAATTGATATTTTAAAAATCTACATTGGGAAAAAATTAGAGTCACTTATTTGAGCTAGAATTGTTTAGAATTATTATTTATGGAACCAATTAAAAGTGGTTAATGGTGAAATCCATAACCTCAGTATTTGTGAATATTATTTTCATATTTTTTGTATAGCTTATAGTTTAAAAATTAGTTTATTAAATCTAAAATTAGTCTTCACAAGTCCGAGCGAACGATACCTTTATTTACCACAACTATAAAACCATCATGCCACGGGCTTGCATCGTGTATGAAGTGATTCCAAAATCTTGTATCATCAATGAATTGATGCATGATAATTTAAAATTGACTTTATATCGATGAGAGTAGTAGGGTAGTGATTGTGCATCATTGTCGACTTCCTCGAATCTCATATGTCAATATAAAGTTGTTATTGACATAATTATCTCTTTACTCCTTCATGGCTACTCATCACTTTATATTGATGCCATGAAGTGCTATATTAATATACGTACCCATCTTACTCGACTTCCAACACCTGACATAAATTAATAACAATGGCATCATTATTCCCACGACTAGCATTATCAGAGCACAATGCTCAATAATGCCATTATTATACTCAGCTTGACTTACAAAGTCATTGATATACTTACTAATCTTACTAGGCTTAACACTTGTCAGTCTGCTTACTTAACTAGTATTCTGAGCATATTGCCCCATTAATTAATAGAGTGAGTCACTCTTATGATTTAACTTGTAATAATATGAGCTCTACTGCTAATTTTATACTAGACTTCAAATATGTCATATGGGGGATATTCAGTAGGGTTTTGGTATGACGGTCTACAACAAGTGCAGTGTAGCAATACACCCATGATGATAAAGTAACTAGGTCGTGGGAACGGTTGAGAGATTTATGGGAGTAGTGGTTGTACATAATTGTTAGTCTTCCCTGACATTGCAAACATGACTTAACCACTATCTCCATAGTCTTCACTCCTCCACTCCTCCGTAACTCCAACTTCCTAAGAGATCAATGTGTTTTATTACTACTATAAATAGATAACTCAATCTATTGGTAAATATATATCATACTGATGTTAAAAAGTCTAGTCTTCGACACAATAGTTTAACAATTCTACACTGCAAAACACATCATATTCTACTTTCTCTGCTTCACTCCCTAAGATCAACACTTTTTCCTCCCTTATGACCGAAGCAAGACTCGAACGATCATTTCTTGGTTTAGACAAGTGTTGTACAATTTTGATCTATCTTACCCATACAAGCATTTTAGTTTACCCCCCACTTTTCACTAGTATTATTTTTACCCAAAACAACTGGTGACCATAGTGGGAGATCAATCTCTCGGTTGAAATATAATTTCTCAATTTTTCAAGTTGGTTGAACTTAGGTCGGTTTAGCAATACACCCATGATAAGACTAAGTCGTGGGAACGATTGAGAGAGTGAAGTGTGAAGTGGTTATACATAACTGTCAATCTTTCCTAACATTTAGGACACGACTTCACCACTATCTCCATAATCTCCACTCCTCCACTCCGACGTAACCTCCACTTTTTACGAGATCAGTGTGTTCTACTACTACTATAGATAGATAACCCAATCTATTAATAAATATATATCAAACTGACATAAAATATGTCTAGTCTTCTACACAATAGTTCAACAATTCTACTGCAAAATATATCATATTATGATCTCAATAGTTTCTCTGTTTCCCTCTTTAAGATCAACCTTTCCTCCTCATTGTGACTGAAGCAATACTTGAATGGACCTTTATTGGTTAAGCAAAGTGTTGTACGATTTTACATGGGGGTAGTCAAATGAGATTTCAAATGACTTCCAGAGAGTTTCCAAATCTAATGTTAGTCCATAGAGATTTTTGGAGAGTCTCCTAATGTCTTTTGATATTGGTTAGAGATTTTTTTTTAAATCATTTAAGTTCTATAAAGCTCCATGTACTGAATTAGGATTTCATAAGATTCACTTAGGCAAGATAGCATCCAGTCACTCCAACACCTTTGTTATAAAGTTTTTGTTGTTTTCAGAGATTTGGGGAGACTTTTTTAGGAAAATATGCATGGTAGAAATCTCTCCCCAAGAGATGATATTTTGGGAGCCTTGGAAATTTGGGAATATTTATTTTTAAGAGTAGGACCAATTTTTTTTCTTTTTTTATGTTTGAGATGATGACCAAGGAACCGGCCATCTTTCCCAAAATCAAACGAGATAACAACAAGAAGATGCTATCCAGTGGCGAGATAGCATAGCAAATAAAATGCGAGATGAGTGGAGTAAAAAGAATGAAAACTTAGGCATAGGACAACAATGAAACTTATTTTGACAATGAACACATATTTTACTAAGTATTCATGGTACTTTTATTAACATTATAACGTGCATAGTTAAAAAAATCGGTAGATGTTTTGAATTTTTAATTAGATTTTATAGATTTTCTTGTCTCTACAAGTCACAGAGACTCTTTACAAATCTTATTTTTTTGTCTCAACAAGTCACAAAAACTCTCTAAAATAAGCTCAGAGAATCACTAGAAATCTCTAGATTTTCAGAAAATCTTCAGGAATCACTCAAATAAAAAATCTATATAAGTCTACAGAAATCTCATTTAACTACCCCTTACCCATACATACATTTCAGCTTACCCTTCATTTTTCACAAATATTATTTTTACCCCAAAAAGAAACTTAAAAAAATGTGTTTTTTCTTTCTGTTAGATTAAAAGAATTTGGATGTGAGTCTAAATTTATGCACCCCTAATAAACCAGGGTGCACATTCATAATGTTTATTGGTCCAATTTATTTTAAACGGTTTCTGTATTATGTTTTCCTTTTAGTTCTTTTTCCTAAAATTACGTTGGAAAAAGAAAAACGTAAAAACTTTTAAGAATTTCATAAATCTCCCTTATCACTTTTTTCTTCTGCCTCTCCTATATGTCTGCATTTTTTGGATTTTCTATATCTAGCATCAATCTTCATTAAAGACTATGAACAATATCCATTAAAGACCTTGCTGTTACATAGACAAAGACCAACGACATCAATCTTTTCCTTATCGTCCTATAAGTTCAACTCGCCGGTTGATTCAAATTAAAGATATATCATAGTGATATTATAGATCTAAGTGAACCCTAAAAGAATATAGTGTATAAATAGAAAGAGAGACGGAAATCATTACGGTAATAAACATCACATTGTAACAAATTCATAGGTCCCTTTGAAAAAATGTGCAAACCTTATTTATATGTTCAGGCCCTAAATAGACAAAGTTCCTGATTAATGATAATTTCGGAACCGGTTGATCAGACATTGCACCTTCTCAACCTTCAGGTGGGTTTATTGGTTCCTTTAAACAAATTATTTCATCTTGTGTTAGGTTTTAACAAGTATATAAGGTTTGGATGCATAAAGAAACTAGAGACATGGAGGAAAAAATTGAATAGAAGAAGCATTTTGGAGATTTTAGAAATTGTTCAAAAGACTTTCACTTTTTACCGTTTCCAACCTAATATTAGGAAAAATAAATAAGATAAAAATAGTAAGTAAAAAAACCGCTTTTACTTTTACTTTTACTTTTACTTTTACTTTTACTTTTACTTGCCTTCCTAAGGCGATTAGATGTTTAAAGATGGTTTTGGAGGGGAAAAAGGTCCATGGGGTCATTGTAACAACTGGGTTTGTGTTTGATTACTCTGTGGCAAACTCTTTTATTGATATATTTATATAAATGGGTGACACTGAGACATTACGGTTTCTGTTTGAAAAAAACCTGGAGATAGGTTTAGTTTGATTTCTAGGCATATTAGGTGTGGAATTCGAGAATGCTCTAATCATTTATCGTAAGATGAGAGCACAATCTGGAAATATAAACCTGATAAAGCTATTCTTGTTAGTATACTTTTTTTTAGCTTGTGCTGCATTAAGAAATTTGAAATTGAGTAAAGAATTACACTTGTACAATATAACTAAGTGAACATTAATTTACGTATACATTTTTACTTAGAAATACAATATAATTTCTATAAAATAATAGGTTTGTGATTAAAAAAATATTATTTTAAAGAAATAATATGTTGTCGATAATATAATAAATTATTTTTTATAATTAAATAATATATTATTATTTTAAAGAATAGTTCATAGTTTAATAATAATTATACTTTAAGTATAGTATCGACTAATTTAATATTATATTATTGACTAATTGAAATACAAATACAAGCACTCCAAGTATCAATCACACTTCAATACTTCTTGTTGCAATACAACAATGTGATTCCGGGTTTTTGAGTGTACTACGAACTATTAGGGGTGAAATACAACTTGATTTGAATTCTAAAGAAAAACAAACCAATATTAAATTATATTTTGAGAAAATCTAATATGTATGAAATTAATTCTTTATTTTTGTAGTAACATTATTATTTTATATATTATTTAGGACCTATTAATGCTTAAGGGGACTCTTAAAATATATTATTTTATAATTTTATCGAATTTATTATTTTAGCACTAAGGACCCGAGTCAGGATCAAATTTTTTTATTAATAAAAATATTATATTATCGAGTATTATTTTAAAGAAGTTATATTGTACTTTGTTAGGAATGTGCTCGAAGTATGGATGTCTAAATCAGGCACGTTGATTTTTCGATGAGATTGCGTTTAAAAATGTGATTATTTGGACAAGTATTTAAGGTCATTAGATTATAATACGTGTCTATTTTTTAAGTTACAAGAAGTAGTTTTTCTAAAAAAAAAGAAATTAAACTTTTTTTTTAATTACTTGACATTTGAACAGTGGGATATTCTAGTACAAAGAGGTGGTTCATTACTAGCCCACCATTTATTTACATCAAAATGATATTGTATATTGACACAAGTCTGTGCAATTGAATTGATACATCTAGGGACATCAACAAACTGAATATTAGCAAAGTCCCTAATGCTATCACGGATGAAAAGTATAATGCTTCTAATGTTCCAGGGTATATCATCTGTTATTACATAGGTTGCAGATGGAATATCACTAGCATCACATTCCACAATAATTTTTGAAACCTGGATTCTTCTTGTCAACTGAACACCAAAACGATAAGCTTTTGCCTATCCATTGAAGGAGAAGTCGCAGAAAAACAAATAGTACCACTTCCAAGGTGATTTCCATGTGAATCTATTGCAATAGCACCTGCAGCCCCTCTGCCACAATCAAATGCTGCATCTACATTGATTTTGATGTATTGATCAGGTGGTCTCCTCCAAGTGAGAGGTTCTGAAGAAATTTGGAGCAATTGTTCCTGAGTTTCCAACTGACTGGTTGCATAATTATGAGCATGTTGTTCATCAAACAATCTAAAATCTTGTAAAGCTCTTGCAAGACAGGCATTGACAATAAATTCCAAATTTTGAAAAACTTTCTCATTTTGTTATTTCCATAAATTACACCAAACACAGACACCAAAGTTTAAATTAACATTACCATCTTCCTTGTTTAGCCAGAATTTTAAAATGTAAAGAGATGAGTTAACTATCATAACACCAAGATCAATAGAAAATGCTGCTTTAGCCATGTTTGATGAACTTTACTGCTTGTGGATTCAAAATTTCCATTCGTTTATTGATAAGAATAATGTATTTACTTGATGTATGTAACTCTGATTGTAATTAGTTTGTTTTTCTTCTAATTTTATATCTTAAACAATTTCTACGATTTGGGTTGTTTTGATTTTTTTTATTATAAACAATAAATTGTTAGTTGGTATTAAAGACATATTAGATGAAATTATGATAATATAGACAATCATAATCGATGATTTTGTTGAAATCAGTTTCATTTTTCTCATAACTCATAAGCCCTAATTTTCTTTATGGAATTTAAGAAATTTGACGGGTTGGCGGGTAACCCGCGGGTTGACCATAGCACGACTTTTTTTATTATTAGGTCCATATATGTCAACCCTAACCCGACCCGTTTAGCCGAAAAGCCGATCCGAGCCAGGTTTAAACAAACCAAGTTAGGGTCAACCCGCACGCCAGGTTCTAAATTGACAGCTTTAGATGTGATCCTAAATAACATATCACGACAAATTAAAAAGTGCATTAAGCTTAAATAAAAGTAGACGATATATACAATAAAGTTAAGATACTTACTATGGTTGTACATATCTTAACATCCCAACTGTGCTCGTACCCCCATATCCACTCTCTTTCGTCACCCGGTAATCCATGAATGGGATCATTAAGATCGCAACTTAACAACATCTTAGGCTTTGGCAAGTATGCTCATTTCTTCTTCCTTCCTAGCGCTACATCTTTATTTCCTTTTTGTTCTTATGGTTGTCGTGGTGTTGCTACACCTCCTCATTCTACTCCTCCATGACTTTCGCTATCTTCCTTATCACTTTCCTCTTCACTTTGAACTCTATCAGATTTTGTATCAGAAGACGAAGAATCTTCTTCTCTTTGGTGCTCCACTTCAGTTGGTTCATTGATAGAGACCGCTTTAGCTTTGCCCGCCGAACCCCTACGGTGGTTAGCCGCCAAGTTCTTACTGTCCTTCCGACAAGGTCGTAATCTCTCAGAAGAAGCAAGATCATTTTTTTTCTTTGATATGCTTTCCCCTTTCTTTCCCTCTCCATTCTCCCTAAAGAGTACAACAACATACAATTGTCAACAATCAAATTCAAGTGAATTTAGGAATTCCAAGATTAGAATCGACCATCACGATACATTTCCACATCCAACGATTCCTAACATGATACACTACAAAATCGTTCGATGTTGGTGTTCATATCCAACAATTTTAGGCTAAAAAACCAACAGAACATTGGGTGTTTTCTCGACCCGAATCGTTCGATAGGAATGTCCACATCGAACGATTTTGAGAAATTTCAGTTTCTTCTCCAATATGAATCGTTCGATAGGGATGTCCACATCGAACAATTCTGATAATTGTTCAGTTTCTTCTCGACCCATAATAGTTCGATAGGAATGTCACATTGAACAATTCAAGGTTGATGTTCTTCCCGATGTTTCAGTTACTTCAGAATCGTTCGACGGGGGCATGAACATCAAACGATTCAAATGGGAATCGTTGGATGTGGACATGAGCATCCAACGATTCTGGTTTTCACATAAAAACCATAAATCAAAATTTTCAATTTTTGAGTGTGTGCATGTGATTGAAACCTAATTTAGAGTAATATGATTATGCCTGTCAATGGATAACCGAATATCCGACATCCGTCTGAGTCCGTATCGAAAAATTAGGATATTATCCGAAGTTTCGGATATCAGATACGAATATCTTATCGCATAATTACTCCTTATCGGATACGGATACGGGAATACCACTATCTTATAAGATAATTACCCGGTGTCCAATAATATCAATATATGTATATAAAACTATTATTATATATATTTAATTTTCTTAACTTTTTTGCATGTGTTGAAGATTTTTTGTTCGAAAAGAAATGAAGGAATGACAAATTCATTAAAATTAGTTTTGTGTTACAATTTTGGATTCATGAAAAGAAGAGGTGATTAAACACATACAACCAAATTATTATTTTTTGTATTTCCTTATATAGTTATCGGATTATCGGATATCAGTTAATCTTAACGGATTCGGATACAAAAACAATTTTTTAATATCCATCGAATAATTATCGGGTACGAATATCTCGATATTGTTAACGGATTTGGATACGGGACAACCATTATTCGTTCTGTTATAGGATGATAGAACAGTACCTGATTCGAGCCATTTGTTGTATTGAGCTAAGAGTTTCTTCATCTTCCTCCCCCGTAACCGCTTTCTTCCTTGGTTGTTTATGTTTAATTACTTGTGCAATTTTTGGATTGCTTCCACTAGGTAGAATTGATCCTCCAGTGAGATGCTTAACTCGTTTTGGCATTTTCGTTATGTAGAAAAATCAAACGATTAATCATTTTTTAATACGTCGATTATCGACGATGTTTTTGTTTGAAATGGAGAAAAGAAAAAAGAGAAAAGAAAAGAAGAGAAGAGAAAAATCGCTTGATGAAAAAGTGAAATGAAAAATAGGTTAGAGTAATTACTTTTAGTAATTAGGTTTACTTTTAGTCTGTAATATTAGGTTTTTATAGAGGGTAATTTAGTATTTTCATGCAAATTTAGACACTTCTTATCTACTAATATGGGGGAAACAAAATTAGATATGACCAAATTAATTCGTGTAGCCCCAACATAGCCAGGTAAATTTTTTTTTGGAAAAAATGGATGAAAAACTCAAAATCGGGATAAAGTCAATATTATTGGACAAAGTAGGGGCAGAGTCAAAATACTCCTAAAATATTAATTTTACCAATTCTCAAGAAAAACAACATCATTGGTTTTCAAATTCTTGGGTCTAACCAAGGTAGTCAATCTCGGATCTCAGTCCCGTTTTGGCCGGGACCGAGGCACTGGTACAACGAAATTTCGGGGATATTATCGGTGAAATCTCGGTGAAAATCTCAGTTCCGAATTTTATACCTATAATATGTATATCAAACATTTTTCACATTACATTTGTTAAGTTATGTATAGATATAATGAAATACCATCAATATTTTTAAAATAAAAACAAGTATTATTCAAAATATAAAAAAAAAATACGAGATCCATACGTAATTGAAACTTGAAACACAAAAGAAATAAACAACTACAACTTCAAAGCTCAACATCTAAGATGCTAGTTAAACAACAAGCATATTACAGTTCTAATCAAGATCATTAGGCTCACTATAAATGTCATCTAAAGTAACTACAGTATCCCATACATCATCAAGCAGTCCTAGTTCGGTGTCGCACATCAATTGATCGGTATCATATCCATCCAACTCAGTTTCAGTTGGATACTTAGACTTACTCCGATAACTAGAGGAACTACTCCTACGAACTGGTTCACTTTCTTCACCAACCTTCCTTTGCAAATCACTCAAAGTTACATTATCACCATTCACAACCAAGTCTTACAAATTTAATGGATCCAACCATTCATCAGTTTCATCACACTCCTCCAAAAGAATAGGATCTCGAGTTTTCTCATCATATTCTTGGATTTCCTTGAATAGACACTCCAATTTCTTGTTATATTGGATAAAGACACTATCATTTAATTTATGTTGTTGTTTACGATTTTGTTTGTTTGAGTGCAACTGAAATACAGGAAAAAAAATTAGGTAAATATATTAGTTCAACTCACTGATTATAGGTTTTAAGTAATAGATGAATCAAATGTTTAAGTCTGGACTCGATAAGCATATTACAATGAAGAATAAACCAAATATTAACTAGTGTGCAACTAATCAGGTAAACAAGTTATTATCCTTGGATTAGTTGGATTTCTGCGTTCACCCCATTCCTATGCCGGATCTCTAGATTGATCAACAAAAGATTCATGCAGTATTGAACCACATGCAAAGTTTATAGTGTTCGAATTGGATGCATTAGAAGAAATCATAATATCAACCTAAAGTACCAAAATTGAAACAAACATGTTAATACAAGTTGAGGCAGGGGTTAAAGAAAACACAGATTAAAGAAAGTAATTAAAGTTTTATAAGAAGTCAATCACTTACTTGGGTCAGTAGTTATTAACATCATAAGATCAATGATCCCTTACACTGTTAGGTTGGTAACAAGCTCCACCTTGGTTGATGGATGAACAATCATACCCTAATTAAACCCACATGATACCCCTGAATAAACAAGATAGTTGGTTCAAAGTTCTAACCACAAAGATTAAGCAAAAAAGAATGAAGATTGAGAAGTTAACGAACCTGAAAACATGTATTTGTTGAAGAGAAAACTAGGGTTTAACCAGAAGTTGTAGCTGCAGGTGAGAGATGAGAAAGAGACGAATATATTAGGTTTAAGGGAGAGATTATATTTTATTACACTAAAGCAAATCTACACCGTTGAATTAACTTCACTCTAATCTAAAGACCATACACTAATACCGTTTAATATCGGATCGGTATATATCAGTCGAAAATTCCAGTCAAATATCGTATCGGTTGTATATACTGTTTCGTATTGGGTGAGTACCGATACCGGAAATTTCGGCGATATCTCGGCCATCTTCGCCGTGATTAACTACCTTGGTTCTAAACTGGTATCCAACTCTCTCAATAACCTCCGCAAGGGTTTTACTTCGAACTCTTCTCTTTCCCTCTCTCTCAGTAGAAACCAAAAAAAGACCTCTCATCTTCTCTACTTTAAACCCTTCCCCCTCTGAGAAGAAAAATCAATGGGTGAAAGAGACGTTTATGTACCTCCTTCTCCTGGCATGGAGGCATCAGTAGTTTGGACTGACGTTTCTTCTCTACTCGAAGCTGCTTGCCGAGGTAGTGCCTTCAATTTTACAAATTTCGTTTTTTTGTTCTGGTTTAATAAGATATATCAGGGTTTACTGAATACTTTTTGATCGATTTGTCCCTTGTAATCAAAGATCTTGAAGAGGGTGAGCTAATTCATGGGGAGAATTTCAGTCTACTTGCTGCTATGTCTGCTCTGGAGGTACTTATAAATTCATTCATTAATCTGTTCATGACTTACTCTTTTTTACCTGCTATAATTGGGGTTTTGTTTATTCAGATAATGGACCCAAAAATGGATTCAGGTATTAAAAACTCTGGATATAATTCAGTTGACGAAGCTATTGAGAATGGTGTTGCCCCAATTCCATTTAGTTTTAATAGGACTGTTGATGTTCAGTGCACTCTTGATGTCATGGATCATCTTTTAGCATGTGAGGTACCATCTGTTTATGTTTTTTTAGTGTAGTTATTGTTTGGGGGTGAATGTATGGGTTTATGTGTCTGAGATCGGTTTTTATTGTTTTGACAGGCGACATGGCATAAAGGTCATTCATTGGCGCAAACTGTCTTTTCTTGTATCTATGTTCTGAGACTTGAAAGGACGTCATCACATTCTCTACTACATTCATATTGTAGAGTCATTCGTGCTACTTGCAATGCTGTTATTTCGGTTGTTTCTGATGCACGTACCCATGAGGTAATACTTTTGCAGAGTTATATATAGGTTCTTATATCTTATCCCATGTAACTCAAGAAAAGACATCTGTTACCCTGCTTAGAACTGTTATTGTTCATTGTTCGGTATTCTGGTTCTGTGGTTCGATCATTTGTACCGTGTCATGGACAAGCAGGATTATCATCAAGTTAAAGATGTAGGAATACAAAAAAATAGAACGTTTCGAAGGGATTAGAGTACTATGAAGATATTATTATTGTTTGCTGAAAGAGCTTTATTATAGTATTCTCGATCAAATAAATAACTTCACTTTCAAATGTTTGATTGATTACCAAGACAAATCCTCCTTTATGAATCCTAGGATGGTGACATCTGTAACTTGGTGTTGAATTTTTCACGAGAAGCAGCTTTTTGACTTAAGGAATGTGGTTTCTGTATTTCATTTTTAGGAAGAAGATCTTTTTACAATGGCATATGGTCTAACTCTGAAAGGGGAGGGGGATGATAAATGCTTATCGATGTTAAATGCTGTAGAAGAAACCATTTCTCGGCAACTACGCGCTTGTAAAACCACGTCATCAAAGAAAAGAGTGTCAGAAGGTTTGTACTCTACAATTTGGAATGTTTATGTTCTAATCATCACCAGGTTTGTAACCACCGTTATGCATACAAACCAAGTTTGTGCTTGTAAGTGGCAATATTTCCCCTCAAGTAGATCTTATTGTTTCAAGCACGAGAAATGCTTTGTGCAGCTACTGCACCTCTATCTATTTGCAAATTTATAAGCTAGTTAGAACTTGTAATGTCAGTCTATTGAGTGGTAAGTTATCCAATGTGGTCTCATCCACTTTGCCTTTACCGATATACTGAAGAATTACAAGCTAAACCATAAAAACCTGCTCTTGATAGCTAGCCATGTTGTAATGCAGATATAGAACCTTTACAAAATGATCCTGACCTGGAAGAAGGATACTGCAAAGCTTTGCTGTGCCGTATACGCTTTCGTAAGGTCTTACCGTGTGTGTACTCTTTCTTTTCCCTTTCTCTTGTTTTCTTAAGGAGATGTTGGTAGAAAACGATCAAGTGAACCTTCTCCTTTTTTGTTTTTTATCTAGTAAATTACTCATAAATTGAGCATGCCTAATTGTTGTGTGGATGAATGAATAGATAAAACCCTTTTTTCTAAGTTCTCCGCCTTCATATATCTTTCATTACTATACTTGCAGGTAGATCAACATTTCATATTACTAGATTTACTAATGCCAGTATCCCTTTCGTGACATTTACTCTTAGATTAGCGCCTTTCCAGATAACTTCCTTGCTTCCCTGTTACACTGTGTTTTCATGCTAAAATTGCTACCATCGGCTCTGAGATCTATGTAATTTGGTTTTAAAATCATGTAATTAGAAAGTTACAGCCTTTCAATGCCTCCTATAATGGTTATCTTTGCCAAATTAATTGTGCAGGAATTTTCTTTGCCAAATTCATTGTTACTATTTGTCTTCATTCATGGTACACAGTGTACTGTGGCACTAAACTGTCCTTTGATTCGTCATTTTGCTTGAGTTGTTTGACCAAAATATGAACTTTGTCTGTTTGATTGTATACAAGGTCAGTATGCTCAAGTAGCTTCAGTTAATCCCTTTGAATCATACGTTTATCATGATTCACCTTTATTAAGCAGCCTTTTTTGGATTTATCCTTCTATTATGTGATAGTGACATTAATGTATGACTGCTGTTCCATCACATCTTGCATGTTCTTCTTGTTCATCTGTTTCCATTTAGTTTTTAGGTTATTCTGACTATCCATTTTCACCATATCCAGCACTTTTACCATGTTCTGATGTCTATGAGGAAGCCTCAAGGAAGAGGTCTGGAGCTAGCTAGGAAACATATAGCTGCTTGCTTAACAGAACTAAAATGTATGCTCAAATCGTTAGAGTTTCTTAGATCTACTACATCTGAATCTCTTAAAGATGATACTGAAGATACGACAACGGCTTCTGGTTGTCAACCTATTGGTTTTGATGCCAGTATAAACAATAGATTGTCGGCTCCTATTCCTCCCCGCTCAATTAAAATTCTCATTTGGAAAAAGGTGAGGCCTTGAAGTATATTATGTATATGGTAGCAATGTTAATCTACTCACTTGGCACTCTCTTTTTCTATCTTCTTTTCTGTTAAACTTTTGTATTCTCTGCCAGGCTATTGAATATTTTGAGAAGCTTTTACATGATCTTGATGTCATATGTTCCTTCTCTCTGAATCCACTTTTCGAAGACATTTTGCGTTTTGTTGTTCGGTTTCAAAAGCTCCAACCTGATTTGGTCGCTAGAGCTCATCTGCAGGTCAGTTCATTTCCTCTAATTCTTGCAATTAATACTGAGAAACTGCAAAGTCAACCTTAGGAAATACCTATACCGCATATCAGACTTGGGGTTTTGTTTTTCTAAAATATTGTTTAAAATATCAACCAGGTATATATCAGGTCAATATAGAAAAAGCAGTGATTGTATAGCTGAACATCATAAAGGCCTCTTGGATTTCAATTAACTCAAATAAGAACATTGACCCTTAAGTTTTCAATAAGATTCCATTTTTACTTATGTATAATCAAACACATTTTTTTTATAAACCCTGGTCCATTAGAAATGAGGAAAAAAGAAGATAATAAACAGCCGTTAGAAGGCTCTAAACTTATAGCTGACAATTTAATAAGGTTTGATAGCTTAAATTAAATGTGTAAAACAATTATGTCCTATGCATCAGTAGTCTAGTAGTGGTATTACTGTGGTTTGAAGACTTGATACACTAGATGAAACCCTTAGAGAATGTATTGTTATATAGTCTATAGAAGTAATTTATGGTACTTCTAAACATATTGATCTTTTATGATATATAACAAATATGATTCCGATATTATCACCAGTATCAAAAAAATACACATCTAGATTTTTGGATGATGTGTGTTGCCAGCCTAAAGTACTTTCTTGCTGTGAAAATTATTTTGGTTATAATGTAATAGTATTCCTCAGTTACTTCTCTCTCATTTTTTGATGCTGCTATCCTGGAAATGATTGACAGGTTCTATTGGTTCAAGATGGGAAGCTTTATGGACGAGATACTATATTTGATGTAATTTCTAGAGCTGCAAAATTGCCTGAAGTCCCAAAAAACTATAATGTTCAGAATAATGAATTCGTTGTACAGTTAGGGCAGGTAATGATCACTGTTCAAGCTGTAGGTCTGGTGGTCTGATTTCTGTTGACCAAGTCCATTAAGCTTACTTTTTGATTCATGTGATGCAGCTTGTGATGAACTTGCTTAAAATCCTCTGTACAAATGCTGCATGGCAAAGACGCAAGCTTGGGAAAGTTTTACAAGATTGGAGTGTCACCTCTGTGCAGGTTTGTTTTTATATTTTAAATGACTTAATGTTTCGTTAAATATATTCTACTTCACAATATCCTTTAGTTGCTGCATTTCAAGTCCACCCCTCCCTTTCTCTATTATATGTGTATGTGTGTGCATGTATATGTACGTATTTAGAAAGAAAAAAAAAAGATATCATCTAGACGCTGATTCTTGATTTTGTATCTTCATTGTTGTTTGTAGCTGGATATGGCCTTCAGGAGAGATTTTGGAGAGATACCAAGCATTTCAGTTGATGAGGCATGTTTTCTTTAATGTTAATTTTGAATATCGTCCTATGAAATTTTGTAAATATAGAATGTGGAGGAAGTGGCTATTTAGAATCTCACCTTAAGTGATTCTCTTGTATGTAACCACCTTTACTGAGTTTCATGGCCTGCAAAAGAGCTTCTCTTGGCCTACATTCACTTGTTTGCTTATACTTGTCTTTTTATGTTTTACGACGCAGAACATATGCATGAAACTGTCAAAACATCTGCTTATTTGGGCTGAGGAACAAACATTCTGGATTGCTTCTCGGTTTCTCATGTTGGGATTTGAGTTGGAGCTCTATTCCCCCAATGATTACTGCATGGTATACTGGTACATGTATGTTATCTTGATCAAACTCTCAGAGAGAGCACAACTCAAGATGGTGCCAAGTAGCGACGCTGGTAAGACAGTTCTTTTCTATCAATCTTCTCTCTAAAGACATCAGATTTCCCTGTCAAGATCCCAACTGCCTGATTTCCAATTTCAGTTTTCTTAGTTATGTTCCTTTGGTGTCTTCTCATTGTAAACATATTTTTTTTCTTGGTGTTTTTTTTCTTAGATGTCAATTGATCTTTGTTATGAATCAGTTACACGGAAGGGAAAGAAGAAAAGAGATCACTCAAATGATATTGTTAGAGAGCCTCCAATCCCACCCTCAATCCTGCTGCTTCAGTGTTATATATATCTCGCCGAAGGACTCACCATGGTAAATGTGCTTACTCTAGTTATCGTTGAGTTTTAATGATTTTTTTATCAGCTCAGAAGTACCAATATTAGGAATCGTGAGGAGAGTGGTCTTCGGTCCCTAATTCTGCAGACATGGGTCCAGTTTTTAGTGGTGGGATTCCATCATACGAAGGATCACATTAAATATCTTGCAAGTGAGAAAAGGATTGATCAATCACTTGCTCAGTCCTGTGTCACTGACCTGTGTCTTGTGTTTTGGCACTGCTTGCTTAACAAGTTCTAACATAGGCAGGGGTACTGTTTGTTTCCATTTCCTTTGCCGACATAAAAGCATCTCCTTCACATGTCACTAAGTGGATTTTTTTGTGAACCCCATTTATCTCATGTAGATGCTTGCTGCTCTGAGGAACGAGCGTGATGCCTTCAAAAAACCTGGAGTTCTTAATACCGAGCAAGAGGTACATGTGTTTTCCTATTTTGTGAACTCTGTTAGTTCTTATCCAGATACTCTCATTAATTTGATCTGTTGCCCAACTTTCCAGAGATTCATTCAACATTTCGACTTTCTTCAAAAAGCACATGTTCCTGATAACATCACATATCTAATGTTCTCAGAATCAACTCTCCAAGTTCACTTCTCTGTGAGTATTTATATCAGTATTCATTCATAAACTTGTCGTTTTACTGTTAATACGAACTCTTATCAGGGTACTCTTTTTGTTCCCTTTGTTCAGACAATAGTAAAGTACAACTACTTCAGAGATGCTCAACAAATTGCTAAAGAACTAAGAGGTAGTTTCTCCAGTGATCCAGATAGGTTAGCTGAGCTTAAGCAGATTGAACAAGTTGCTGAGTACAACTGGGTTGCTCTCAATGTCATTGGTCAAGCCGGGGCAAATGACCCATCTCTCAATATCTCTTTCGAGTTCAATCATCATCCATGCTTCGCGGTTGCTGTTGTTAAGAGATCATGAGTCCTAGCATCCAATTTTGAAAACTGATTGGTAGTTTTTAGGTTTCATTTTTTAATGTCTGCTCAGTGAAAAACCTGAGCTGTAACTTGAAAAACCTTAGGGTAATTTATTTATTTGTGGTCCATAGTGTAACATTTCTTCCATATGGGGTATGGAAATTCCTTGAGCTGTTTCTTTCAGCAGCCAAATGATATGAATAATTGAGTTGAATTTAATCAAGTGCAACAGGTGTAATGTTCCATCACCGGAAAATAGTTGTTTTTCCGTTAAAAAATTGTCACGGTCATAGCCTATTTCCGGTGTCTGATGGGTCATCGGAAGGCTGGCCTGAAATGGTTGGATTGACAGCAACAAAATACTTGTCAAGCCCCACCATAAATCTAAGAGTCACACCATCAACAAGGAATAGACACCAAGATCTAAGCTGGTTTCTATGGTCCCATCTACCTAATTGCCCCCCATGAGATGGCAAACTGCCACCGACTAGGATTACGGAATCTTGTATAGATAATACACTTGATTCATCCTTTTTCTTGCAACGTGAAGTTCACATCTTCTGAGTTGCAGCTGGGGTTGACCGTAGATGTCATTATAGTACAGTGGTAAAGTTGTTGAGTGATAATACCAGCGATTTGAGTCCAATATTAGGGAGTTTTAAAACTTCCAGAATAAATTATGTATTTTGTCTGAGGTGAATATCATAATCCGAAAATTTAGATATTACAAAGTTAGAAATGGCAAGTCTACAGGCAACAGGCGTGCAAGTTGAATTATACTTTTGGAAAGAAAAAAACATCCAGTTGGAGCAGTTGAATCAGAATGGAGGACCCTTTTGATTTTGTGCAGGAGCTGGGTTTAGACCGTCAAAATTGAGAATGATGCTGACGAGTACTAACAACAACCGACTACTGCTTTACCATATTACTAAAAGTAACTTCCATGTAAATCAGCAGCAAACACTAATTAGGCCATCAACATTACGAATAATCAATGGACATTCGGATGTGACGACTCACTAGTGCTGCAGCTAAAGTAACTCCATTTTCCTCCTCACCATAACACTAATCCATATTTTAATTTGGTTTTCTTTTACTTGAGATTATTGCACGGAGGTACGTCTACATGAAAATTATTAGATAGGGTATATGGTGTCGGTGGATCCACAACTCAATTGAGTGCATATAAAGTGAATGCATTGACAAGGAAAAGAAGAAGAAAAACAAAATAAAGAGATAAAACGGCTTTGTAATTTGATTGTTAATAAATAATACTACTATAATAATAAATTGAAGCTAACTTCCCAAATGAATGAAAACGTTGTTCACCAAACAAAAAAAAACATAAACAAAAAACTCTACATCTTATCGTTGAGCATTCAAAATTTGAGTTTTAGTGGACACAGAAGACCCATGGGAGTTTCCTTTCCTTTTTCCTTTTCTTCCATGAGAATTATACATGCATGAAGCCATGTATTGTGTGTGACAAAAGGCGTAAAAGATGCACCTCCGTTTCACAATCAAAGGCGTATATATTATACATTCTGCTTGAATATGCTATAACAAGGAGTTATTGAATTCTACGAGAATCCCAATACCAAGTAAAATCTCTCTTTAATCGCATGTATATTAGCAACATGCCTATAATATTTGGAACTTATTATAATATCTGTACCAATATACCCTGATTTACACAAACCATAACCAATTATAAAAAAAATAAATTCATGGCTATTAATTTTATAAAAAACCATCGGCACCAAGCCAAAATTACCCTCAAATCCTATATTATTTTTCTATCAAAAAAATAATATTTTTATTTTTCGATTTTGACTAAAAATATTAATCTGGAAAAGTAAAAATATCATTTTTTGTTTAGGACAAAAAGAGTTTTATTTTATAAAATCATATACACCTTCTTAAAATTTGATAATTCTTTGTAGCAGTTTCGAAAAAACATGGTATTTCTAACGAAATTTAGAATCTAAGGTTAGTTGGGACCTACCTTATATATTTATTTCCCTTTCGAAGCTACTGACTACCAGTATTCCCTCCCAAATTCCCGTATTATATGTACTTTAATTAAAAATATACTAACGAATTTCCCCACCGTTAGATAGAAACATAAATCAATAATGATCCTAGTATTACTCTTAATTGTCGGCTAAGATTTAGGTATTATTATTATTACCTAAATCTTAGGGGTATGGTGTATAGTTAGTTTGTTAATCATGGTTGGGTTAAGACGCCAGTAGTTAGTAGGAGTAGAACAGCAGTATATGTACGACGCCGACGAGTCTAATTTAATAACTTCTGTTTTCTTCTTCTTCTTCCTCGCTGTTTCTCTCCCTCCAGAGCTGAGCCAGAGAGAAACAGAGACACACGCAGAGATTCCTTAGTATTGTCATCAGGTGAGTGTTCTTATTTATATTCTCATCATCATGATGATGAATGATGATCTCTCTTTTTTTTTTCAATTTCTCTGTTGGTTATATTTTTCATTTTTTGAATTTAAAGAAATTTTAAGCTCAGAATTATAAAAGTAAGGTTTTAATTTTGTCATGATTTATTTGTAATAGATCTAGAATAGTGATATTATTATGATGAGTTCACTTTTACTATGTGTGATTGTCTTTCTGTTCATTTTTTAAAATTACTTGAATTTTTCTATTGTTTTTGTATATGAATTTTTCTAAGTTTTTTTTTTAAGCTCTGAAGAGATTTCGTTAATTAGGATTTTTTGCATTGTCGGTGGGGGAGTCATGTCAAATCTGGACATTTTTATCATTTTGATTTAAATTTGCATGTACAATTCAATGTTGTTGATTATTTTGATCGGATTAGAATTGTAAAGCAATTATTATGTGTATTATTAAGAGTTGAATTTAAGGAAGTGTTCATTTATTAATTACTTCTTATTTTGTTAGTGAGTGGAGAATTTAAGGCTTTATTGGGTTTATGTATGTATTCATTATGTATAATTTTGAACTTAAATACTTATATTAGGTTTGGGTTTTCTTTTCTTTTTTTTTTTGATGAAGAGGAGATACTAAATTGGGAGAAATAATGTCGGGAGGGGGCGGTACACAGAAGAGTTTGAGGAAAGCATTGGGAGCTATTAAGGACTCCACTACTGTTGGATTAGCTAAAGTTAATAGTGATTACAAGGTGACATTTTGTTTGATTGACTCACACATTGGTTATTGCAGGTTTGGTTGTTTCTTATACTGTCAACTCTTTTTTCAGGAATTGGATATTGCCATAGTTGGAGCTACTAACCATGTAGAACGCCCAGCGAAGGAAAAACATATACGAGGTGATTGGAACTCATGGTTATCATTTGTGTTTTTGGTGATCAGTGCTCTTTCTTCTTTTGGACTTGCTATTGTATTCTCAATGGAATAAGGAAACTCACCTTGTTCTTGTATTTCTTAATGGTGCTTCAGCTATATTTGCTGCGGTATCAGCTACAAGACCGCGTGCTGATGTTGCATACTGCATCCATGCTCTATCCAGGCGTCTTGCAAAGACACATAATTGGGCGGTATGTGTCAACTATAAACTCAAAGCAATGGGTTGCCCCAGTTTTAATTGCTTGCAACAAACATTATAGATAGCAGTGAATAGTGCATTTCCATGATATACTCACTAGCTATCTTAGTTTTCACTTCTTTAAGAGGCTAGAAATAAGATTTCGTATACATATAATCTCCTCAAGGAGAAATCCTTTCCCCGGAATCTAAATGCCCTATATTCTGTATGTTTCGGCAACTTTCTTTTACCTGTGTTTTATTCCTCGTTGAAGGATTAGTGCTGGGAAGTTCGGTTTATTCTGACTCAGTGTTGTTTGAAGTTTAGGTTGCAATGAAAACCTTAATTGTTATACACCGTGCTTTGAGGGAAGTGGACCCCTCATTTCGTGAAGAACTCATTAACTATGGAAGAAGCAGGAGTCATATGCTCAACATGGCACATTTTAAGGATGATTCAAGTCCAAATGGTACTCTTTGTTCTGGAATTTCCTGATTTTGAAAAGCCATGAAGCTTATCTGTAACATTTTAATCTCTTTTTTAGCTTGGGATTATTCTGCGTGGGTTCGCACCTATGCGTTGTATTTGGAGGAGAGGCTTGAATGTTTCCGTGTGTTGAAGTATGACGTCGAAACTGATCCTCCAGTAAGTTATCTACACGATATAGTCTCTAATCCAATACTTCTCTGTTGTCATGTATCTTTTCTGTTTTAAGTTGTCATTTTTTTTTGCTAATAATCAGAGTTGTCGCACCTTATAACTGCTCAGCAATAGCCTAAATTAGTTAGCCTTCTGTTTGATTACCCCCGAGGGCCTTTGGTAACGATTAGTTGAGAATGGGCTTGTAATTATTTAGTTTGAGCAAATACCGACTGTGTCACTGTGGACACCAGAAGTATATGTAACTTTTGGTGGTTGTCTGCAGAGAACTAGGGATTTGGATACAATGGATTTGCTTGAGCACTTGCCAGCTTTACAACAGCTCCTTTTCAGAGTTCTTGGTTGCCAGGTAAACCTTTTCCTATTTTGTTTTTACGTTGTGAATGGACATATACAGCATACTTGAGTTGGTATGCTTAGGTGTTGGTTCCTAATAGACTAAATATTTATATATTTGATGTTTCATTGCTGACATTTGAACTTCTTATAGCCACAAGGAGCAGCGGTGTACAACTTCGTGATCCAGTTAGCACTTTCAATGGTATGTGAAATGTGTAACTATTAGTTGTTCTTCTAGCCCTTCCAAAAAGACGAACTACGTTGTTATATCTTGCTTAATTTTTCTTTTCAAACAGGTCGCTGGGGAAAGCATTAAAATCTACAATGCTATCAGCGATGGTACAGTTAATTTGGTTGACAAGGTACACCCATTTAACAGAAATAAGATTGGATTTTTGAGGTGTCACCATGTTATAGACTTACATTGTATCTATGCAAATGGATTATTGCAGTTCTTTGAGATGCGACGACACGATGCTGTTCGTGCGCTTGACATTTACAGAAGGGCTGGACTACAGGTATCATGTATTGTCAGCCTTTATTGTACTTATCAGTTCAGTTCTGGAAAGAATGAAGTCGCAAGGACTCGAAATATTTTCTCGCTGACTATTTATCATTTTATCTGTGTGATGAGTTCTCCTTGACGTTTTATTAATTGATGATTTAACTGCCAGGGGGGGAGACTGTCTGAATTTTATGAAATCTGTAAAAGCCTTGATCTTGGACGTGGGGAAAGATTTATTAAAATCGAGCAGGTTCTAGCTTCTTCTATCTATGTCTCTGACTCTCTGTAAACGTTTGTGATTTATATTGGAGGTGGTGAAGGCTTTCCTTGGTTTCTGTTTCTCGAATCCATCTTGAGTTGTTTTCCTTCTAAAATTTCAGCCCCCACAGTCATTCTTAACTGCCATGGAGGATTATGTGAAAGAAGCTCCACGAGCTTCATCAGTTTCCAAGGTAATTTAGTTTGTGTTGTCTGTGGATGGGTAGTTATAGATGCATACCATATAGAAGGCATGTTTAAATTGTTTTTTTTCAGTAAAATAATAAGTGTTGGGTATTAAACTGTTCATGCTTTAACTACAGAAACCATGATCGTTTTCCTAACACAATTCGTATTTTTCAATGCTGACATAACTTATTAGATATTGGCCTTCGATAATTTATTAACTTCTGAAATCTGAAGTGCCAAAGCTTTTTGTGAAGCAGAACACTCCAGTTGAAATGGTGCAATCATCTGAATATATGTTTTGTTCTTTACTTCAGGTTGTCGGTGAGAAAATTGCTGCCCCGAAAGAGATATTAGCCATAGAATATAAGAAAGTGGAAGAAGTGGAGGTTGAACCTGCAGCATCTCCCCCTTCCCCTCCCCCAGAACCAGTTAAAGTGGAAGCCCCTATTTCAGAACCACCGGATCTATTGGTGATTTCTCAACTCATTTTTCAATTAAGCAAATTTCAAGCTTTAACATCGTTACTTAGACCCGCAAAAAAATTATCAAAAACATCTAAAACACAGAGAATCGCTTCCGGTTATTAGCTCCAGTACTGATAACTGTTGTTCGGTGTTTTTATACCATTAAATTTAAAACGGGAAGCAAAGATGATGGCAAGGGTTGCGATAGCAGCTGTTTTTGAAGATTGACCAAACCAAATACTTTATTTTCGTTAAATGTTGAAGCTTCTTGTACTGTATTAAACTTGGTTTCATGTTTTTCAGGGTTTGAACGATATGAATCCAGATGCATCAGAGTTAGACGACAGAAATGCGATGGCTCTTGCCATTGTTCCTGTTGGTATGTGTTGCATGTCAATGTAGACAAATAACTATAGTTCACTTTGCAAGAAGGTTTATGTATCATATTGTTAGTTTATACCTGGAGGCTAAAAGACTGAGAGTATAATGACTACTGTAAAAGATTAAACTCCTTGGGAAAAGCAGAATGCCTCAGTCAACTTGACTAAATCTACTGTTTCGACAAAATCAAAGTTCTCATCACTGGTCTTCGTATCCATATTAATTCAGATCATATATGAAGTGTATAAATCAACAGAGAACTCACAATTTTTTTATCGTTGCAGCTGATGCCTCAGCTCCTGCTGCTTCAAATTTTGCAAATGGATCTACAGGCTGGGAGTTGGCACTTGTCACTGCCCCAAGTTCAAATGAAAGTGCTGCTGCTTCCAGCAAGCTGGTAACTTTTATTATCTGTGATATATATTATACATATAGGTTTATATTGGATACATCAAATCTGATCTTTTCTTGATTTTTTTTTGTAAATTATGAAACCTTCAATTAGCAACCTTGTGCCATGATTGATTTTTTTTTTTTTTTTTGGTGTGTTTTCTCCATTTTCTTACCTCTGAGTTGCTCAAGAATATTAATTAGGTCATCTCTAATATCCATTTTTACGTTGCTGTTTAAAAGGCGGGTGGACTAGACTTGCTTACATTGGACAGCCTGTATGATGATGCAATGCGGCGAAACACACAAACCACAAGCTACAACCCATGGGAGCAACAAGCACCTATGGCGGGTTCCTTTATGCAACAACAGGTAGCACATGACCCTTTTCTTGCCTCCAACATGGTGGCTGCACCTGCTTCGGTACAGATGGCAGCAATGGCCCAGCACCAACAGTCTTTCATGTGGCAACAACAGCAACAGCAGCAGCAGCAGCAGCAGCAGCAAATGATGATGAACGGCCAGCAACAGCACCAGCCTTTAAATCCTTTTGGTGCATCATATGGGGCAGGCTTTCACCCTTATGGCTCAGGTATGCCTATTCAAACCTACAATCCGAACGCAGGACTTATTTAAAATCTGATGGACAGCAGAAAAGACAAGAAACTTCTGTTTGGAAGTGAAAATTGTCGAGGTGGAAAAGAAACGTACATATTTGGTGTCTGGGGGTTACTGATCGAGAGAAACACATGATTGGCAAAACTATGTACAATATGTTATGTATGATGTAGTATCTGTGGAGAGGAGTGTCTGTTGATTAGGTTTTAAAGAGAGATAAAGAGAGGTCTTTGTATTATTTGATTCTTTTTGAACAAAATTTCCCAATAATATGTAGTGAAAAAGATTGCACGAAAATTTTGAACCTGCATTTCTGTTATTAGCGTAAGAACTAAGAAGTAGTGCTTTATGGATTTCCCAACTCCTAGATTGTTTTTTTCTTTTCTTTTTCTGGTTGCGGATTACCGGTTCGACGAAACTTGATCCGGCTTTGAAACCAAACCACCTGCAACTCTATTTCTGGTTGGTGAATGTGGTACTTTAAAAGTCTCAGTGTGTTTGACTAAAGCTTGGTTCGTTGTGGACATGTCAATCTTCTTGTAGAAGCAGAAGTCTTCAGCACATAGTAGTTCTAGGATAAACAAATCAAAATTAGGAAAACATATATATATATATATAACCCGAAGGTTGCAGTTCTTGATGTCGTGCGTGCCTAATAATTTTAGAAAATAATACTTCCTCAGTGACTCCGTCCCAAAAAAGTGATTTTTTTTTTCAATTTGGTCTTGGAAAAAGTGAAGGTATCACTTTTTCTGGGACGGAGGTAGAATAAAATTGCTTTGAAAAAAATTCATTTGTCCTTAAATGTTGAACATATTTCACCTGTGGGAGAGTCTTTCAGAGAATCATGCAGAATACAGGAAAGGAAAACTTTCAGAGAATCATGCAGAATACAGGAAAGGAAAACTACAACCCCTTCAGAGAACATGTTGTTCTTCAAATGGAGGAGGAACAACAACAACAACAACAAACCTCAAAATCTACTACCATTGAAACTGACTTTAATAGTCGACAACATTCCCAATCAACACAGTATAAACCTACAAAAACTACTACTCTTGGAGAAGTCAACTTCACAAAAACCAAATCAAGGTTTGCTGAAACCAGTACTTATCCTCTCCTAACAAAGATTTCATCATCATCAGACGATAAGGAAGAAGAAGAAGAGGAGATTTGGAATAAAGAACATGAAGAAGATAGAAAAAAGTACACAAAAAAGAAGAAGAAAGTAGGATGGATAACTATCATAGAATGGGTTTCAACTTTTGTTATTACAACTGGATTCATATGTTGTCTTACAATTGACTCACTGAAAATCAAACCATATTGGGTTTAGAAATTTGGAAATGGTGTTTACTGGTTATGGTGATTATTTCTGGTAGATTGTTTTCTGGTTGGGTTGTAAGAATTATAGTGTTTTTCGTCGAAAGAAATTACATGTTGAGAGAATAAGTACTTTACTTTGTTTATGGTATCAGAAAAAGTTTCCAGAATTGCATTTGGTTAGTTATGGTTTTATTATCTTGGTCGTTATTGGTTAGTCCTCAAGTTCAGAAGAAGAACGAGATCTTTAAGAAAGTTTTCAGAGCTTTAATTGGGGTTCTTCTTGGTGCTATAATATGGTTGATTAAGATTGTTTTAGTCAAAGTGTTAGCTTCATCATTTCATGTAGCAACTTTCTTTGGTAGGATGAAAGAAAGTGTTTTCCACCATTACATTTTGGATTCTTTGTCAGGTCCTGAGATTGATCAGACATTGCTGGATAAGGAACAAATCTTCAAGTCTACAAGGTTTTTTTTTGGTTTTTTATGACATTTTGGTTGATACAGTATCCACTGAATTCTCAACAACAGTAATTTCTTGCAATGATCAGGTCGTTTGGTGCGAAGAAAGACGAGCAGGAGAAGGTGTCCAAGACGGGTGGACCGAACAAGAAGATAGACATTGAGAGGCTAAGAAAGCTAAGTAGAGCAAATACTGCTTCAGCTTGGAGCATTCTGAGATTGGTGAACTATGTGATGTATTCTGGTTTGTCCACAATTTGGAGTACGCTCGATAAATGCGAGAGTTCAGAAATTACGAGCGAGTCAGAAGAAAGAATTACTGCGCAGAGGGTGTTCAAGCATGTTGCCCAACCTGGTGCCAAGTTCATACTACTATACTACTAATTTCTGCTCTTAGTTCACATTATTTGTAGCATTCAACATTGGCTAGTCTTTCTATCTCTTCGGTAACCTTGTATGTGCTGTTGCAGGCATATTCTGGAAGAGGATCTACTTAGATTCTTAAGAAGAGAAGATATTGGCAAACAAGCTGGATTCATGATTGAGGAATGGGGGGCGTGCAAATTTCAAAATACTCTTTTCAGCGGACATTGGAGCATGGATGTGTAGGATTGCAAAAGAAATTCTAAGCAAAAAAAAAAACAAAGTAAGAAGATGGGCAAAAAGAGACGGAAACTTCTATTTTCTTATGGAATGACTATCAAATTCAAGAGGGGTGTTAGGAAATAAAAGGAGGACGACACGTGTAAAACGATTAAGGAAAGAAGCAGTGGTTCTAAGAAGAACGAGAAGCACACAATCAAAGCCGTATGAAAGGATCGAAAAAGGACAGATGTGAAAGACTGAATAAAACCCTGCATGATTGACACATAAGATCGGGAAAGTAGTATCACACTGATCGAAACAGATATCATTAAATGCTTATTGAACGGGAAAGCAAGAGTAATGATGAACATGGAACGGGAAAGTAAGAGTAATAATGAATCTGGAACGGGAAAGTAAGAGTAATAGTGAACATGGAACGGGAAAGTAAGAGTAATAATGAATCTGAAACGGGAAAGTAAAGGCAATAATTACTTTTATTTACTTTAACCACATGGTTGACACATGTGATCGGGACAAAGATGATTCTCAAAGAACGAAGAGTACGTGTTAATCATACAAGGTAACGGACCAAAAAGTGAAGAGCATGACTTGTCAACCATACAATCATTCCGATCTAAAGATAATAAGGAGAACGAAAGAAGGTATCAGGACAAGAGGGACCCATTAGATAATCTATAAATAGAAGAAATCATTCAACGGAGAGGGGGTCGGTCAATTGAAAGAAGGATAAGCTAAAGAAGAGTAATCAGAGAAGAGTAATCGGAGGAGAAAGAGAAGATCATTAGGTATGTATTCATTGAGTAAGATATGATTTAAAAGCTTCATTTTCATGATTCATCTTCTATACTTAAAAAGATTATGAATTAGATACTGTAATTTGATCAAATCTTTGATTTGTAAATAAATGGTTAATTGGAACCTTTCTAATGAATTGATTCTAAAGAGGATTCTGTGTATCAAAATGTTAGTTAAAATCTTTCTACTTACTGTATCTTATCAACTTATTGGTTGTTCATGTCAATGGGAATTTTGGCATAAACAATTTGGCGCTAGAAACAGGGAATGGGTTAAAGGATTTATCCTACCTGTTCATGAAAAATGGATTTTTCTGTTATATATGTATTTCAAAAGTAAAGAAATTTAGTATAAAGAATTTGATAGTTCTATGCAACATTCTGGCTTAATTTAACCTTAGCTAACAAGTGATTTCTTTTGCATAATAACCTTTATGTGATATGCAAAAGGGAAATTGTATGTTATTGAAAAGAAAAAGTTTTAAGTTTGAATGGATCTGTTTAAATGTTTGATTTCCTTTTATATGTATTTTAAAAGATTCATGGTAGATGATACAAATTATTTTACTAAAAGTATAGATAGATTTTTAGAAGGTCAGAAAACTAGTGTCTGTCACTTTCTTTATTAAATAATCTGTTAAGAAATTATATGACTAACTTTTAGAAGATCATTAGAATTCAAGAGAAAAAAGAAATAATCAAGAAACAAAGAATCCAGAAGAAATATGTCTCAAGAAGCAGGCTCTGGAAACCAAGACAGTAACGACAGACAAAGTTACAGAGAAAGGGAAGAAGAGAATGAGCCAGAACAACAACAGAGTGATGTAGGAAATCATACACCTATTCATGAATTAACAAATTCCATTATTCAAAATCAGTCGTCACATCATGAGAATTCACGAAATGAAGTAAATCATCTTCAAAATCTGATAGAAGAAATGAATGAAATAAGAAGAGAACAAAGGGCCAGTAATAATCGAATCGAATTATTAACCAGAGAAAATCAAGCTTTGAAAAATGCGATTCAACGTGAGGAAAGACTAGCTGCAACAGGGTCACGAAGTCAAGAAGCAATTTCTGGAAGGCGTGCACCCAGAAATGAAAAGGAAAATCAAGATCAGAGAATGGTGTTAGCAGGATCATCATCACGGGCTAGGAGGCAACGGGAAAATCAAGAAATTCAACGTGCACAATGGCAAAAATGTATTGAAGCTATGGAGCAAATGAAAGAAGAGATAAAAGGAATAAAAAATAAAGAAGGAGGAAGAATTGAAGAGGTGCTGAAAGAAGCCAAACAGACACCGCTGGCTCAACAGTTGACATGTGTTCCATTGCCAAGAGAATACAGTATCCCTGTATTTGAATGTTATGATGGTACAAAGGACCCGACCTCACACTTAAAAATATTATAATTGAGTGATGTCACGATGGGACGGACACGAAGCAATAATGTGCTGATGCTTCTCATCAAGTTTGAAAGGTTCAACATTATTATGGTATGACAGATTGCCATAAAGTTCCATTCAATGTTATTCACAATTAGTGAGGAAATTTCTCGAGGCATACATGTACAACAAGCCCGTTGATTCGGGAGTGGACATATTATATTCCCTTACATCATGGCCAGAAGAAACGATTCGGTCATATACGGCCCGATGGCATACAATTTGTCAAGCAATTGGAGATGTAGATTCAAGTACAACGATCAATCATTATAAGTGGGGAATCGCTGATCGGAGATGTCAACTTTTTATTGAAATTCATCGTAACAATCCCAAAACTGAGGGAAAGC
Organism: Papaver californicum; assembly: GCA_023531435.1. Classification (NCBI taxonomy): domain Eukaryota; kingdom Viridiplantae; phylum Streptophyta; class Magnoliopsida; order Ranunculales; family Papaveraceae; genus Papaver; species Papaver californicum. The sequence goes on from JAJJMC010012549.1 coordinate 3,196,883, forward strand.
TCAGGGAAGTAATAGAAACATTGCAAGACTGCAAGATGTGTAAGAACAAGGTCCGAGAAGTAATTCACGAAATCAAAGAAACATAAAAAGGACAAATTCAATCGAAGTATCACCAGAACAAAAAAAGAAATTCCCTCATAAATCTGAACCAAGGGAATCAAAGCGCCCACGGCAAGGGGATAACAAAAATTTTGTTCGGCGATTTCAAGAAAGAGTGTTCACAAAACTCAATATATCATATTCTGAATTATTCGAAATCATAAAAAATAAACCAGATTTTCAGTGGCCACCATCAAAAGGAAATCAGCCTGAGTTCACACAACGTTCGAAAGATTATTGTGAGTACCACTGTTATAAAGGGCATACAACAGATAATTGCAGGAATTTTATTATACTGGTACAAAAAATGATTGATGCAGGAGAGTTGAAAGAATTTATTCAAAGGCCCGAACCAATAACAAGAACATACAAAGGCAAGGCAGTGCATATCCCGTATAACGAACACACCATTAATATGATATCATTTTCAGAAGAAAGAGATATAGATATGAACACTGCAATCAATAAAAAGTTGTGCAAGAGGATTCGGGACCATGAAATTTTTAAAGTATCAGGAAGGATAACGGAAGCTTGGGAAGACTGGATGTCATCCCCTTTAACTTTCTCGGCACAGGAAGTAAATCAAGAAATTGAGATGCATAATGATCCTTTGGTTCTTACATTGCTAATGTCAGGATGGAATGTTAGAAAAATTCTTTTGGATGGGGGCAGTTCTTTAAATTGTTGTTTCATGACATACTTTGCAAAATGGGACTCAAAAAAGATCAGTTAATCCCGTCCCGATATGTATTTATGGGTTCAATGGAATGGCTTCAAGACCCGAAGGAGATATTGATTTGCAAGTATCTGCTGGACCAATTAACATCTTGACAAGATTCAGCGTAGTAGATGCTCCATCCCCGTACAATGCAATAATCGGGAGACGATGGGTACACCAGCTGAAAGGTGTAATTTCAACTTATCATCAATATTTGCGGTTTCCAACACCGCAAGGAGAAATGGAGATCAAGGGAGATCAAGATGATGCGAAGTTTTGTATAATAGCAGAGGTAAGAATGCATGAAGAACGGAAACTACAACAGCGGGAAAGGAAGAAAGACTGTAAAATCAAAGCAAAGGAAGAGGAGATAAATCAATAATTGAAAAGAAACATCGAAAAAAAAGCAACAAATGAATTAGGAGAAAGTAGTAAGAATCAAGAAAATTCAACAAATCAGCAGTTCGAAGGATCCTCATAGCAATTAAAGGAAACGCCAACTTCGATCGGGAATCCTTAACCAATTTTCACTTCTGTAGAAGAAACTAAATTATAAATATTGGAACTTCAGAATGGCCTAAACAAGTGCGAATTGGAACATTGATGAAAGAATACATGGAGCAAAGTTTAATCAAGTTACTTCGCGATTTTGTAGATATATTTGCATGGAAGATGGAAGACATGCCCGGGATAGATCCAAATATTGTACAACATGAATTACAAATATGTCCCGATGCTATACCATTTCGACAACGGATACGAAAGGTTGCACCGGAGTATCACGATCCAGTAGAAAAAGAATTAGCAAAGCATTTAAATGCAGGATTCATTCGTGAAGTACAATATCCAACGTGGATTTCTAATATGGCGATCGTTCCAAAAAAGAATGGTGGAGTAAGAATCTGTATAGACTTCACCAACTTAAATAAGGCATGTCCGAAAGATAGTTATCCACTTCCCAACATTGATCAGTTGGTAGATGCTGTAGAAGGCCATGAGGCATTATCTTTTATGGATGGTCAGTCGGGATACAACTAGATTGCACTTGCAGAAGCTGATCAAGAACATACAGCATTCTTCACTCCACGGGGGTTGTATTGCTATACCAGGATGCCGTTTGGATTTCTAAACGCGGGAGCAACTAATCAACGACTGGTTGATGCAATATTCAAACCTTGGATCGGACAAATACTAGAAGTTTATGTGGATGATATGTTGGTAAAAAGTAAATTATCTATCAATCATCTACAAGACCTCACTGAAGTTTTTGGTGCATTACGAAAATACAAGATGAAAGTTAATCCGGAGAAGTGTATTTTTGGTGTTACTTCAGGACTTTTTTTTGGTTACTTGGTTACAAAAAATGGAATTGAAGTTGATCCAGCAAAGATTCAAGTAATAACAGATATGCCATCACCCAACAGCATTAAAAGTGTACAGAAATTAAATGGATGTTTGGATGCTTTAAACAGATTTATTGCCAGATTATCAGAACGGTGCAAACCCTTTTTTGATATACTCAAGAAGAAAAATAAATTTGATTGGAACGATCGATGTGAACAAGCTTTCCAAAACATAAAAATACATCTGGCTACATTGCCAGCATTACAGAAACCGGAACCTGAAGAAATATTAACTTTGTACATAGCGGCAACGGAAGATGCAATCAGCGCAGTGATGGTACGTACTAATGAGAAAATGGAAAAACCAATATATTACAACAGTAAAACCCTTAATTCAGTAGAAAGAAATTACACTAAAATCGAACAACTCATTTTATCATTGGGTCTTTGCCACTCAGAAGTTACGTACTTATTTTCTCACACATTATGTTGGTGTCCCGAGCAAGGCACCGTTACAATCAGTATTAAAGAATACAGGAAAAGTAGGAAGGATCGCAAAATGGAACGCCCAGCTAGAACAATTCAACATCATTTATGAGTTACAAACCGCACAAAAATCTCAAGTTTTAGCTGACTTCCTTGCGGATTTCCCGATTAAAGAAGAATATGAAATTCAAGGTCCGATAGGTGGAAAAAAAGAAATTAACTTATTTAAAACTTTTTCACTAAAATTTTCATCACATTGATAATTCATTTTTTATCTATGATAAAGGATTACCAGGATGCGAGGAAGAAGACCCACAAGATATTCTGAACTCAACAAATTCTCAAAGGTGGGAAGTCTTTGTTGATGGGTCCCGAAATAAGGAAGGAGCAGGAATTGGCATTGTGATTACTGCACCAATGGGAGGACGAATGACACATTCATTTCGTCTTGAGTTTGAAGAACATACAAACAACATAGTAGAATATGAAGTTGTGGTTCATGCTCTAAAACTCATCATCGAGCTAGGAATCAGCAATGTTCGACTCACAAGTGATTCACAGTTGGTAATTCGACAAGTCGAATTAAAATACCAAACACTTGATGAAGATTTAGTACAATATAAAAACCTTGTTCAAATCTTAGCAAATCAAATCCCAAACATTATTTTTCGGCATCTGTCCCGAGACAAAAATCGACATGCTGATGCACTGGCATTCATTTCCTCCATGGTAAACGATCCTAATATCACAGCTATAAAAGTCGGAAGAATATATGAATCATTTATCCAGATAAAAGCACTTCATAACATAGAAGGAGATGTCATAGAAGAAATTAATGATCCCGCAATACAAAATGCCCCGTCTATGCCTCAACAAGTAGATGATCAACCAAATGAACCAGATTGGAGGATTCCGATTCATCAATATCTACAAGATAAAATATTTCCTTCGAATTCTAAAGAAGCAAGAAAAATTCAACTCAAATCGGATAATTACTAGCTTCGGGATGGAATTTTGTATCGTAAATCATTCCTCGGGCCATTATTCTGATGCTTATCACAAAGGGAAGGAATACGGATACTCAAAGAAATACATTATGGAGATGCAGGAAACCACAGTGGAAGGTGTTCACTCGCATTAAAAGCTAAAACCCAAGGTTATTATTGGATATCCATGCTTAAGGACTCAGAAAACATGGTACGAAGGTGTGAAGAATGTCAACGATTCGCAAAGAAAATCAAAGAACCTGCCACAGAGCTTAATTCTATACTCAGTCCATGGACATTTGCGAAATGGGGGGTAGATATTGTTGGTCCGTTAGTTGAAGGGACCAAAAAGAGAAAATATTTAATAGTGGCCACCGATTATTTTACCTAGTGGGTAGAAGTTAAAGCATTAGCTCGGATCAGAGACACCGATGTGTTCACATTTTTATTTGAAAATATTATCTGCAGATTTGGGATTCCAGCAACCATAGTTTCTGATAATGGACAACAATTTCAAGGAAAGAACATTGATATGCTATTTGAAGCATATAACATTCACAAACACAAATCTACACCATTTTATCCCCAAAGTAATGGACAAGCTGAATCCAAAAATAAAACAATTGCAACAAATTTGAAGAAAACATTGGATGGACATTACAAACAATGGTGTGAACAATTGCATAGCACATTATGGGCGTATCGTACCACAAGAAAAGAATCCATTGGAGAGTCACCATTCCTTCTTACCTACGGGACAAAAGCAGTTATACCGACAGAAGTCATTCTACCTACAACTAGAACAGAAGCATGGGAGAAAAATCTAAATTTAGATTTAATGTTACAAAAATTGGATGATTTAGAAGAAAAAAGAGATATAGCACTCCAGTAAATGGAAAATTATCAAAGAAGGTTGGCACGCGATTACCACAAAAAGGTCAAGTCACGAAACTTTGTCCAAGGACAATATGTTTTACGAAAAATCACTGAATACCATCGGGATAAAAGTGCAGGGAAGTTCGCACCAACCTGGGATGGTCCGTACATAATACAAGCATCAGCGGGACAAGGATCATACTATCTTCGGAATATGCAAGGAGAAATCTTACAACATCCATGGAACGCACAATACTTAAAACTTTATCATCCATGATTAACAGCACATCTATGGTGGCTAATACAGGTATAAAAGTTTTTATTCAATACTTTATCTAATGATAAGATTTTTTATGAAGTTATACTTAAAATAAGAGTCTATTCCAGGAACACCTTATTCTGGAAAACGCTACGATTGGCGACATAATCAAAATTCAATTACTCCAGGAACACCTTATTCTGGAAAACGCTACGATTGGCGACATAATCGAAGTTCAATTCCAGGAACACCTCATTCTGGAAAACGCTTCGATTGGCGACACAATTATGATTCAATTACTCCAGGAACATCATATTCTGGAAAGCGCTTACGATTAGCGATACAATCGTAATATAAACAAAAAGGTAAATGTCCTTATAGAATTTTAATAATTATGAGATTCTAATAAAGAAGGAATACCTAATTTATGGTTATCATTTTCAGAGTACGTTCGGGACCAACCCTGTATCTTATCCCTGGCCCGGGTTTGTTTCGTATGTGTGGGATCTCGAATTACATGTTTTGAGGTATATATACTTCGATCCATTGTACTCATGAAACAATATGATTAACCTAAAGATTTCGTAAATGTCATCTCTTGTGCAGGAACAAATATTAAAAGCATATCCAAGCACAATACAAGAAAATCACAAAATGAAGTTTCCAACTAAAGTATGTCAAAACTCAAGATACAAAAGGATCGGGATATACGAAAAGAATATCAAAAGATGAAGCTATGAGCATTAGAGCAAAGAACAAGTACAACTAGGCTTCGGAATTAGTGCGTCGGGACGGTTGAGAAGGAACTTCCGAGACAGTAGCACGACCATTCAATACAGAAGGATCGGCTTGATCACGATCCAAGGCACCATTAAATGACATTGCAATTTTTGCGTTGGCATCTTGTCTCACCCAACTTGTATAAGCACGCCCGTAATCAATTTCTGATTGAAGATCTTTAATTTCTTGGTGATATTTTTCTACTTGTTTACCCAAGCTGGATCTTTGATCTTTTTCAGCATTTAAATCCTTTAATAGCTCCTCAGATTTTGATTGCACTTTTACAGTTTCCTGTTCACGAGCTCCGAGTTTAGAAGTTTCAGCATTCAAACGAGATTGCAAATCCCGAAGCTTTATTACACTCTGAGCTACGTTCTTTTCCGAAGTCTTCAACTCTTCAATAATATTTCTTTGTGTTATTCGCAATATTGAGTTCAGCTTCTTCTATTGTTGTTCGTGTATTAGCTTCGTTGACCTTCTTTTCTAGCCCTGAAAACCAGAATAAGTATCAGATAAACCATATTATACCCTCAACAAAACAAGCATATACCTCTAGCTATAGAATTAAACTCTGCTTGTTTAAAGGTTAAAGTTTTCAGAGCTTCCTGATATTTCGATTCAGCTCTATTACGTCTCCAAGTATTCAACTCAATACTATCGGACAACTGTGCTAATTTCCCTTTAACCAATTCCATTTCCATATTTACTTCTCTTGCATGATTGTTCATCTGAATCATCCTACGCTCGAACCTAAATAGGGTTTCCAAGTCTCGCACTGATCCCACAAATGAACTCCAAATCTTCAAAAAAAATAAAATGGTACGAACCCAAAATAGGTACGAACTAAGGGGCAAGGAACGAACCTTGATTCTGACTTTGAAGCCTTTGATTTTGATTCTCAAAATTTTGAAGTTGTTGCTGTTGCTGTTGTTGTTGTTGTTGTTGTTCTTGTTGTTGTTGTTGTTGCTGTTGTTGTTGTTGAAGTTGTTGTTGAAGATAGTTGTTTTGCTGCTTGAGATTTTCATTTTCTTGCTTCAAATCATCATTTCCGCACTTCACCCTCGGTGCTTCGTTCTTGAACATCAGCTTCATCATTGTGGCCCGAGCTTTATAAAACTTATAGGCAGCGAATAGGCAATCAGTACCATATTTAAGCTGAGCAAGAGCTTGCTGCGGGAAAGAATATGATGGACCCTCTGCAATAGTCAGAACTTCATTTAAAGAAGAAGGAAGATTAGGTGGGAACGATTGATCGTAACATTCGCTTTCTAACCAAGCGTCCCGAGCATCATCCAATGGAACAACACCAAATGAACTCCGCAGCCTAGACATCGAAGAACTATCAGATTTCAATGAATCGTGACATGCGGAAGTATTCAGAAATCTTTTAGAAAGAAACCACTGGAAAGCTTCGTCCTCATCACTGATAGGCACATTTTTGTGTCTAAATTACACTCGATTTTCTATTCTGATAGTACTCGATTTTACACTTATCATGTCTTTTTATGTCTTTGTAAGTATTTTTGAGAAATAAACATTTGCGGAAAAATTGGCTCGAAAAGTTTTAAAGGCACCCGGGAAGAATTGATAAAGGCACCCACACTTTGGATTGGTGGAACCCCCTTTTTTCATTTCAAACATCCGAAAACGGCGGGAAACTTTGGTTACGTGAAGAAATTGTGCTGCGATGATTTGCAACCGAGTTTTAAGGGTTTTGGAAACTTCTACGAGTTACCCAAATGATTAAAACAACCTAAACAACAATAACACACGTCAAACAGAGAATTTGAGGCGGAAATAATGGCCGGAAAACCAATCAGGAATCGGAAAACCAAGTTATACTCTGTTTGGAATCCTCACGTAATCAGAAGTGGATTTGGATAGGTTTTTGGAGTCCTAATCGGTTCATAAAGCTTATTAGGGTTTACTTACCCTATATATACGAAGAGAATTGAAGAAAATCGAGGGGAGAGAACCACCGGAAAAAGTATACAGACAACACCATTTTTCTGCTGCTGCTCACGTGAAGAAGAAGGTGAAGAACAAACAGCTCCAGCGAACTGTCGTTCACTATCGCTGGAACTGTCGTTATTTTTCAGCTGCTTCAACAGTTGTCTTCATCAGTTACACATATTATTTGTCCTTCTTTCCTGTACCTTGTTCTGCTCCTTAACACGCTGAACCACCTCACTGTAACGCTTATAAGCGTATCAAATCGGCTGTGTTACTTCTTTTTAGCCTTTGTAAACACTTTTTGAGCAATGAAAGATTATTTTGAGTGTGTTTTCTCTACAATGAGCTAATCACCATCACTGGGATGACGGAGGAAGCTTTTTCTCTAACAATTAAGTGGTATGTATTTAATTAATTTATTTATGCAATTTATTTATGATTAATTGCCTTGATTGAAAATTGATTTAAAAGATTTTTATTAAGCAATTGTGATTCCGTTAGATGGTGCATGCCTCGGATTAGTTCCCTAGATGCTCCATGCTTGTGTTATACAGTTGTTGTTTTGAAAATCTATTTTTGGCAATGCTTTAGAATCAAATTAAAATGTTTTAATTGCATGATTAAAATTACTATCACTTGATTTATTGGTTAAAAGTGGAATCCTGAATCCTAGTTCTTCCCCATATTTTTAAGTCATCTTTATTTTAATCTATTTTATTTTCTTTAATTAAAATTAGGTCTGAAATTAAATCTTCACAAGTCTGAGAATCGAACCTCTTTTTACCACTATATTTTATCACATCAATTTTTGGCGCCGCCGACGCGGACTTGTTTTTAGGTTTAGGGTTTTAGATTTATTTTTAGGTTTTATTTTTAGTTTTATTATTTTACTTTGTTTTATTTTACGTTTCTTTTGGTATTTCTCTTTTTGGTATCCCTTCATTCATTCCCATATTTAGATCCATTTCAGAGAAGGACCTTTGAGCAGAAGGTTCAGCGTCGGGCATGTCAACATCGGCTCTATTAGCATTAGTGGAAGAATGAACCAAAGTCCCGATGGGTGCATTTGATTCATGAATGACTTCAGAAGCATTTTCATCCACAAGGAGGTTCGGGACATTAGGGACATCTGTAACTGAAGTACTAGGAGCTATGTTTTCAACATTCGCTTCTTCAGAAACTTTATTTCTCTTTTCTTCTACAATAACATCAACAACAACATTTTCTTTTTCAATATTTTCTTCAACGGTAACAGCTTCATTCATTGTTTCAATATTTTCCTCTTCAACAGCAATATCATCTGCTTCTTCTTGAGGTAATCTAGTAAAAACTGTCATTGTACCACTATTTGAAGCGATTGGCTCTATGTCAAAGGTATAAGGAAGGGGAGAAAAGGAATCATAGAAGCCGATAGGAGCAGCAGTAGTAGGAACAGCTTCAGAAATAGATTGAGCTATTGAAGGCTGGTCCGAAGAGGTAATTGGCTCCCCCATGCTAACAGGAACAGCATCAATGATGACGCGCTGTCCCGAAACTTCTGCTTGGACCGAACCTTCAACATTCTGTCCCGCAGCTACGATAAGAGCAGAACTGCTATTCCCTTCAACAAAGCAATCTCTAATTTCCCCTTCTTCTACTTCAGAAGGATACAACGGTCTTCTTGGTTTCTTTTTCTTCTTCTCAGGGAAAACCAATTTTCGTTTCCCCTTACCTTCAAATAACTTCTTCCTCAACTCTTTGCCTACCTTCAACGATCTGAATACCAAGGCTTGGGCGAGGAGGAGGAACTTCAGTTTGAAGTTCGGAATCGGGTTCAACCTGAAGCACAAACATTTGTCCCGTAAGAAAAAACTCAATGGTAGTTCGGGACAATATTGAAATAAAGAATAATACAAACCTTGTAATCAAACTTGAAGTCATCAAAATTTAACCGCCAAGGACAATAGCTTGGGAAACGTCTACGAAGTCTTTGAATTTCATCTTTGGATATGTTACCAAAAACCCAAGGACCTTCAATTATAATTGGAGTGCGATACCACCTATAGTCATGATCTTGACGAAGTCTTTCTTTTGTGGGAAAATCAATTTTGGTATGTGGAATAAACTTGATTTTTGGATCGACCTCATGTAATAAAGGAAATCCCGAAAGACACTTGTGAACAGGGCTAACGCTCCACTTCACAAAATTCTTGTTACTGACGCTATCTCCGTATGTAGTATGAAAATTTTCAACGGTATAATTGTCACGTTCTACAAAATCTGGAACGTAGCAAGTAAGATTACTTCGCCCTTCACTTCGGAGGCTACACTCATCAAGGATACGCCACCAATTCCATTATATTGAGTAATGGATCGAGCTTGTCCATGAGGAGAATCACCACGAGATGCAAGAACTTCGAATTGGAAAGGATTTTCTTCTTCATATAATGGGAGACGAAGTCCGGCCTCTAAAGCACCAGCTGAAATTAATAAACTATGGGGAGAATAGTTAAAACTCTGAATTGCTCCTAAAGTTAGTATGTCATTATTTTTATCATAAAATGAGACTTTAAATTCCTCAAGAGCATGTCTTCTCTTAAAATCCTCAATATTCATCGACCGATAACTATAAGTAGCATGAGCCCGCTTATTTCTGGGGGCAGGATTAGCAGTTATAGAAGCATCAGGAGCTGGGTTACGAACAGACCGAGACACAGCATATCTAGAAGAAGGAATTCTTGAAGGTCTTCCGGTTTCTTGATGATCACCAGTAGCATTGGGATTTCTGGAAGACATAATGTTTATATCTGAAAAGAAAATGTCAAAGGATCAATGTATGAAGAAATCATCATAGATCATAAAGAAACAATCATAATCAAAAACAATTATCAGTTCAATCATATCTGTTAAAAGCTAATCATGGATAAATATCAAAGTAAGATACTGGATGTTAAAATCCTCAATATACATGGAGAAAGAAGATAAACAATTACTTGATCAAAGGTAGAATAAATGTGATTGATGTTAAAAGCTCCTGAACAGTTGGGAGAACGAAAGTATTTGAAAATTTCAAGGAAGATAAAGAACAGCAACTTTAAGAGGTAAAGACAGAAGTGGAAAAGACTACATCGTATTTAAAGAAAAGAATAGAAACTGTCACAATTTGAAAAGGTGTTAATTGATGTGATTTTAGAAGTGGTAAATAAAGATTCGATTCTCGAACTTGTGAAGGTGATGATTTTAGAAAATAATGATTTAAACTAACTCTAGAAAATTCCAGGAGTAAAAAAAAGACTAAATAACCTAAAGATGATTTTTGAATAATTTTAAAAAT
>JAJJMC010012549.1:3217797-3259835 GCA_023531435.1 Papaver californicum
TTAAAACCGCCAAATGTAAACCCCCCGAACCAATTATCCAACCACCCCCCCCCCCCCCCCCCCCCCCCGGTGTGACATATTTGATGTTTGTTAGAAAATAGTAAAGTGTATGTACTGCTATTATTATTGGTGAAGTCAAGACTATTTGCTGAGGCCAGATGCTCAATATATTTAAATAGACTGATTAATGTCGAGTCTGATGAAAATATTAAAGTCTATCCGTGACTTATGTTTCAATAAGTCTAAGAATATGCCTCATTGATATTACTTAAGCATTTAACTCTAATGATATGATATGAGCGATGATCTCTAAGCGATATGTGAGCGATGAATTATAAATAATAAAGGGCGCCGAGCGATCAGCTCTAAGCAATGTTATGTGAGCGATGAGCTCTAGTGATGCCAGCCGCGGGCATTTGAGTAAGTCGGGTACTCAGTAATAGGAATTAATAATGGTGGTGTTTTATATGATCTCATCTAAGAGACTCACTTGTAGAATATTTGCGACTCAGGCATCAAGAAAGTAGTTCAGACTCAAGAAGCACATGAGCAAGACTAAGAGATTGGTATTGTACCAAGAATGATGAAAGGATACTAGTTGATGCTAGTGTCGTAGAAGTGATCAGCGATGTGGTAATAGTGTGCTAGCACTAAAATTAGCATCGACCGTAGGTTAGGTGTCATTAGGCCAACGCCGTAGTAGAAAAGAACTAACACTAGGTTAGCGCCATGAGATAGGATGGCGTTGGGCTTATCCCAGCGTCGTAAAGAGTTAAGTTGGTGTTGTTCTATACCATCACCATACATATAATTTGGCGCTGGGCTCATCTCAGCGTCGTGTTATAGGTAGTCTAGGCTAGCGATGTAGCAAGTCTAATGCTAATTTTTACTACCTCCATAAAAGGGTGAACGTGCATTCCTCTTTCACACTTGGAACCATTGGCACTTGTTTCCAGAGGCGTGAGCTCTTCTATTTATGCAAGCACGTGTAAATCAACATATAATATACTCTTAACTACTGGACTAAAAAGAATTCATGTAATTCGCTGGGAATAACCATGAATTAGTTTAGTAATCGATTCAATAAATATATAATCATTAATCAGACTTTAAATATTGAAGGTTTATATAGATACTGTAAATACAATAATAAATTAATATTGTTCAGTCAGGAACTTGAATATCGGTGTATGTACAAAACGAGTTCCAGTAATTCGACCAAGGAATCGTTGCAACTTAAGACGAGCTCAATGTCGTTTTATGCTAGTGGATATCCGTCTAAGAGCATGGTATTTATTCGAGAATAGTGCAAAAACCTATTCAAAATATATATTCTGTATAGACAGAGAGTCCGGGAAGAATCGCAGCAAGCACCAGTGACTCTTCGAGAATTCCATTATTTGAAGAAAATTCAATAGAAGGTGAGTAGTGAGTCATACGGTACATATGTTATATATACATAAAATATTTAAAGTTCAGCTGGGTGAAGCTCTAATACATCATATGTATATATTTATAGAGAGATTACATGATCAATATAGAGTATCCATGCGCAACTATTAGTAAAATCTGTATTCTTAATTTTCTTGCAGAATGGAAAGTAGAAATACAAACTCTATATATTTCTGATACAGGACCAGAAGTAAATTCACAAATTTTTCCCTTTTTAAAAAACCACCATCAATGCCAATATACAAGTTAACAATACCCTACGTACTAATCTGAAGTCCTTAATTAATCTAAGCAACAGTGATTTCATTTATCATATAATGGTTGAATATTAATGTAATAAACCACTTTTTATTGATTCAGTAACTTCTACTTCGAAAAAGTTAGGATTAAAGAAACGGAGATATATTTAATTATTTAGGAAATCGTTAACGATGATTTACGTTGGTGCAAGTTGAGTTGAGATCCAAAATCTAATTAAAATAACGTTACCTTCGTCATATTAATTGTAGTCAACATTATTGACAAAAAAAATATTGGTACTCACCAAATACCATGATTATTTGTTTTTGGATAGTAAGTTAAATTTTATATATTAATTAGGAAATGTAGTACATTAGATTGGCAATTTCTTGCCCTGTAAATAAAGTAGAAAAAAGAAAGAGGTTATGGTTTTGGTGTTGTATATGTGTGGACATATGTTGTACCGGCTTGTTGTAAATCCTATTAACATATTAAGAGCATCTTTAATATAAGATGAAAATTTATTTTATTTTATAACATATAAGATTTTAGACCCTCGTTTAAAATAAATTTATTTTTAGTAGAAGGTTTTATAATATAGGAGGGATACCATATTAAATAAAAAGATTTTAGAGAAAGTTTTAACTAGACCATCCGTATCGTTTTTCTCTATTTTTTTTAGTGATTATTTCAAATAAGATTATACGGTTAAGATTTTATTAAACTAGAGATTTTAAAGTTTAAACTCATATACTATTAGAGATAGTTTATAAATACGGGATCCTATATTTACTACATGTATAGGACCTATAAATAAAAGGTCTAAATAAAACCTATTCGTATAATTTTTTGCACCTACTACTGAGATGCTCTAAAAATAGCTTGGAGAAGCTATGCCAAAAGTGATGCATCGAACGGTGCTCTCCACATGCCAGGGGCGTTTAAATGATGATTCGCGATGATGTCTACTAATTGCTCGCAGTCCGTGAGGATGGTAATGACTGACAACGGATTGTTGCACAACCAAGACAAATTAAGCATGGCAAACAAAGTGTTTTTGCTTCAGCGTGGATATCAGATATAGCCCATCCTGAATCCGCAACAATTCATCGACAAAAAAATTGTTGATCGGTCGAGAAAAGTAGAAAAACATAACCCATGGAGAAGTCCACATAGGAAGTATCAATGAAGATGATCCAATCAATGGAGATTACTGACAAAATATGAGTTGAAAGAGATAATTTAGGAGGGGTAAGGCGAAGAGACATGGAGAGTGCAAGAGAAATATCAAAATTAATAGAACATCGATGTATCCAAATAATCCAAAGAATATTAGTAATTGTAAAGTAAATGTGTAACAAATCAGGGGAAGTGAGGAAAGACGCAATCGAGGTTCAAAAAGAAGGGGATGGCAAGTCAGAAATGATTGTATAGACAACGAGTAAGCTAACCCAACCATATGGGCGAAGGGGTATTCCGAGAAAAGATGATGATCATATTCAGGAATGTGAAAACTGCAGAGCAATCAGGACGGGGAAATGGAAGGAATGTAGGAGGAAAGTATAGCGGACGTGGGTATTACATTGTTGGCGAGATTCCGAATAAACAAGCGAATTCTGAAGAGACCAAATATACTCCAAGGAACACGTTAGAGGGAGAAGAAGTTTAACTAGCAAAAATAGTACATAATTTTTTCATGATCCAAAAAAATTGTGTTTCCAATGAATAACATCAGAGCCAGATGTAACAGGGTTTACAACTAAGATCTTTGGAATGATCTCCGGATTGAATAATTGTTGCAATTTATTGAGATCCCAATGTCCCGAAGGAAAAAAAAAGAGGTTCATTTACCATATACGGATTGTGCTCTACTGAGGTAGTAGGGATGGAGGAGAAGATAAGGATGGTATCCAGTTATCCATCCAGATATGCGTAGTAGGTTCTTTATACTATTCAAAATGCGTAAGAGGTTTGATTTCTTGGAATCTCCAAAAATGGGTGAGATTTCGAGAAGTATTTGGCTATGGGGAATAGAACCCAAAGCTGATGTGGTTCAAGCAGAAGCCACTAGCCAATTTAATTAGAGCTAGGTTAAATTGACGAGGGTTTTAGATAGTTAGACCACCCCGAAATTTTAGTTTACAAATACTAAACCAAGATTTAGCGTATAATGCTTTTCCCGGAAGAAGGATTTTTGTTCTACTCAAAATCACGTTGAATACAATTAATTTAATCAAAGGTGAAGTTTAGGAGTCCCATGCATTGCATCTTGATATGTAGAATATGATTGTCCGACCTGCTCGCAAAAAAGGTTATTTGGATTTCCATCCTTAAATGGTGGAATAACTCATCGGCAATAGAGGTTCATAATATTTTTTTATTTTTTATTTTTTTTGACAAAAAGGTTCAATTCATATAAGAAAAGCAAATGGGTTACAAACCATCACTTACAAGCGAAAAACGAGAAATAAATTAAGAGACCACGGCATTTCAATTGAACAAGATGTTGTTTGTAGGGATCCCTTTAAACAATTCTAATTCTGATGCCCATAAGATTAGCGTAGCTTTCACCTGTAGAATGACGTCTGCCTCAGTCTTTTTTTTTTCTTCAAAAGTTCTAAAGTTTCTTTCCAACCAAATATTTCATATCACTGTGAAGGGTAGTCATTTCCAAAGCTTTTTGTTCTTCTAACAAAATATTCTATATCACTGCGATGTTCAGAATTAGTTGTACTTTTTTTATGAAAAGAAAAAAAAAGATATACCTCTTTTTTTGAAATCAATAAAATTCTAAAAATGTGAAAAATTATTTTATAATCTTTATAATACATGGATTGAGATAAATTCTTAATTATCGGTGATTAACCATTTGGTCAGTCATAGCCCCAAAAGTGGATAAGATGGCCCCTAAATCCGTCCGGTAGACAAGAAACAATCAATAACATAAAAATAAATAAATAAATAAATAAAGGGTTTGATATAATAGGAGTCTCTTTGTTTATTTTGACGATAGAGATTTGCTTATGACAAATGGCTTTAAAAAGTATTATCTAGAAAAAGAATTACATGCAGATGAGACAAAAATAGGAAGAAATAAGATTACCTTGATCCATACCTTTCAAGATGATAAAATCAGGCTCAGAGAACCGTTAAGAGGGATCGCGAAAGAGGTAATAGAGACACATTATATTAAAAGACGGGACGGAAGGACTTACATCCACTAAATTTTGGATCTCTGTAAGGATATAGTTGGATTTTTTATAATTATCATGTCAAATGGGTAAGTTTTTATGACAAAGTTGAAATTTATATTTTAAATTAATTAAAAAAAAAATTTTAAAATGTAGCTTAAATATGTAATAATTCTTTTTTTGTGTGTGTGAATATAGGAATAAAAATTGTTTGATCCATAGTATATAAGAGCAAGTCTTATGATAAAATTCAAATCATTTTAAACTTAGAAAAAATATAGAATATCAAGTTTTATGACTTTTAAATAGGTTGATTCTATGCTTTTTCCAAGATAAGTTCTAAAATTTTACGAAAGAAGATTTGGATTCCAAAAGAAAACAGTAATCCAACGTTCAACGTGATTTGGAATTGCGCTCAAAAATTCAAACACGCGATTTGGATTACCATCAAGAAAAAAATGGTATATACGTTTCTCCAAAAGAAGTTGGGAAGTACATCTGATTTCAAATCTCCTTAACTATGTGCGACGTGTCGGCTCTTAATTCGCTAGCTTTTAACTAACAGCAAAAAAGAAAATTATTGAGGGAATATTAAAATATTGGTAAAGGATAAATCCGTCTCTCTTCTCCACGTGTTCTAGAGAGACATTAAAATAAAAAAAACCAACAGTAAAAGCTTGACGCGATTTCAACTAACATTTGACGTCATTTGAAATTGTGTTTCCATGGGTTCTACCGTTAAACTTTTAGCGTCATTTGGAATTGTGTTTCTATGGATTCTACCGTTAAACTTTTGACGACATTTGGAATTCCGTACCGTTAAAATTTGGAATTCCGTACCGTCAAACTTTTGACAACATTTGGAATTCCGTACCTTTAAACTTTTGACGACATTTGGAATTCCGTACCGTTAAACTTGAACTTTCATAACCTATTTCAAGTGCTTTGGTGTCATGGAAGATAAAATTCTTCTATCATAAGACTTGCTCCAAACCTGGTTCCGTCCAGGTATAAGATGAGCCCCCTTTATTAATACCAAAAGCTAGCAAAGCTTGTTAAGAAAAAACACCACTCGACTATATCAAAAGATTTAAATAGATCTAATTTCAACGCTAGTAAATCCTTTTTTGATTTTGAGGTTTTCATTCAGTGAATAAATTCGTGGGCAGCTATAATATCATTTGTGATTTGTCGGCCCGGAAGAAGAGCAGATTGAATCAGAAAAAGAACCCATTTAAAAAGAAACATATATACAAAAGGTGAAATAGAGTAACAACACTAGGATACTAGTGAAGTGATCCACAAATATGTACAGGGCAAAATTAAAAAAAAGAGAAAAAAAGAGAAGGCAAGAAAAATTGAAGTTCAAGGGGGTTGCCACGAGAAGAGTGCATCGCAGTTAAGCAACCACGCACCCGATGAATAACCCTACCCAGGAAAATAAACTTTGCACAATGAGAAGATTTACAACGAATATAGTTAAACATTGCTCAATCTTCAGACTCCTTTAAACAGATCCTTGGAACTTTGAGAATGTTCACTGCTTCTCTCAGGAGTGGACTTACTCAGGTCGAAAGTTCACCAGATTCGGCAGTTCAGTGGCCTGCAACTTCCTGATTTCGCTTGCAGAAACCTTACATGATTCTAAGGAGAGTGATCTTAAATTCTTCAACGACTTCAAATGGTGCAATCCCACATTCGTTACACGTGAATTTGAAACGTTTAACGAGACCAATGCAGTCAAACCTGCGCATTTACATTAGAGAAAATTCACAGCAGCAAAACCATATAACCATATCAACAATTAATCAGTGGGTCGAAGGCATGTATATTCCGACATATGGGTGGTCAATAATTTTTCAATTCCAAAATTCGGATTCGTGAAGCAGAATGCAACTATCACTAAAACTCAACATGCAAGATGACTTTAAAACAACAGAAAGGATTAAAGCCCAAGAGAATGAACAGAAAAGATAAACCTACCAGAGATCATTTTCAAAGATTTGTCTGTCAAATTGGCATTTTGCGATAGATTTAAGAGCGTCAGGGTAACGAGCTCTTTAATATTCATAACTCCAGCATCTGTAATTCCTCCACCACATATCTCTAGAGATTGGAGGCTCTTGAAGTCTGCAATGCATCGAATGTAAGAATAGATTATCGTAGCAATTTACAGTCCTGAAAGTTTACGACTAGAATATATTAAAGACAAACAAACTACTATATAAGCTATCAGTATGTTTGCATGTAATCCACATATGATACATCATTTGAAAACATTTAAATATAGCTGGAGTGCATAAGATACGTAGTCTCCTAGCACAATGCGAAGTTTAAAAAACATAATTTGACAACTCCTGACGTGAAAACATGATATAGTGGTATTCTGCTGAAATTTGAGCAGTACCAGCATCCTCTAATGCATGAATTCACATTCAGCAAGAACAAGTGCAAGGCGAGTTACAGGATCAGATTCAAAAGCCTTACAGAAAGTCAACGAATAAGTACGAAGGATTACAAGTATACAAACTGTATTTTATGGAACTCACATAGCAACCAGTTTGTGCCATAGTCGGTAATGCGAGCACCAAAAAGATCTAGATGAGTCAACCCAATTAAACCTACATCAACAAAGCATAGAGATCAATTACATGTTATACAGAGTTAGCAAACGAAGTTCTGCTCCAACATTCAGAGAAGAATCATCAATGCATGTGCTGGGAAGAATATTTATAAGACAATTAAGATTCTTACCAGTAAGACCTGCAAGGCCAGCATCTGTAATTTTGCGAGAATCCAGATTAAGCGACTTGAGAGATGTCAATCCAGATAGCTTTCTTAAGCTACCATCACTAACAACAGTGAATGATAGGTTCAAATTCTCCAGTCTAGCCAATCCTACACAACGGCAAGTGACTTGGTTAATGGAAAAAGTAAATATTATGGAACACCGGTCCAGCTGCATCTTAAGAAACAAGGAATGTAGTAGAAAATCTTGTCTAATTTGGTAATTAAGAGAGCTGTCAGGGAGCAATTCAAAATTCATTAACAAGTAGGCTAGTCTTGGATAAACGAGTTCATTAGTCTTGCAACTAGCAAGCCAGGACTCATCATTGTCCGCTTGCTCTCCAAATAACAATCTTTAAGCCACTAAATTTTAAAAAACATACATTTTCATAAATCATACAATCGCTACTGCTTACTGAAAAGTATAGTATAAAATGGTAAGTGGGACACTACCAGATTAGAACAGTTGAAGAAAAACAAACCAGATGGTAGCATTTGTGTCCATACTAGACTCCAAAACCAGGTTTAATGCCCTTCGAAACTAAAAAAAACAAATTAAAAGAGATAAGGGCCTAACCAGAAATATGTTTTAGCCCAGTGCTTCCAACTGCTGTATCAGATAATTCCAAATTCTTCAAATTCAGTAGACCTGAGAAAAAGAACTATAAGAAAAACACAAAATTTTATCCTCATATCCTAGAGAAGCAACTAGATAAGCAATGGTGAAGTCATAGTTCTTAAAACAAGGTTGAGTGTTATTAGAAAGAAGGGGAAGAATCGGGGGATATCTATTTATTTTCCATGACCATCCAAGTAGAAAGTTTAATATCAGACCTAGGCTACTGGAGGCAATATAAAGAGGAGCATGGGACACCCATGGTGATTCAAGCTTAGATGTGCAACCTGAAACCTATCAACTCAAATGAAAGAACAACTCCAGTATGAAGTTCTACCTTCCTGGTTGAATTCAAAAAATACAATAAATACTCAACTGGAACAATTTGTAGAACAGGAAAAATAGAGCAACTATGTCTGAAAGAAAACCTGTCAAGTTCCGCAGGCCTTCATCACCGATCCTGCACGAATCCAAATTCAAACTCTCCAACTTTGTTAAACCTTCAACAAAGACAACAAAATTAGTGAGTCGCAATTCATGAAACATTACCAAATTGTTTCAATTTCCATGCCCATCTAGGTTCTTACAAAACCTTTAAATAAAAAGGCTGACCCTGGGTATAATCAATACCAGCTGTACATTTGCATGCCCATTAAGTTCACACATCATGTCAAAGGATATAAAACTATCACACAACTGATATTTGAAATTGGTTTCCGAAGTTTATTAAACCCTTAATTGACAAGATCCGGACCCGCCACAGTAATTACATAGAAAAATCACCCCAACACTGACACTACAAAATTCACAATAATCTCTAGGGGACGAGCAGCCAAGATAACTGGAGAGGTTCCTACTCCAGCACCACTCTGAGGTTCCTACTTCAGCACCACCCTAAGGTTTCTATGTCATGAATAGAAGTTTTTGAGAGTTCCAAGGAAAAACAAAGTGAAAAAAGTCACCTTAAGGAGACTTCAATTCAATGTCACTCTACACAGGTAACACAGGAAAACATGTCAGACAACTTAAACAATGTATTTTAGTACCACTCAGAATCTCTGAGAAATCCTCATTGACTCTAGGATATCTATTTACATGTTTTATTGTCTATTTGGCACCAAGCGATAGCTCGAGGAGGACAAGATTTTTGGCTTTCTTTTTGTCATCTTACACAGATAAAGAAGTATTTGCAAATTTGCTGCGAACCCATACCTTTAAGGCTCACCAAACTTGTATCTGTGATGTTGTTAAATCCCAAGTTCAGCACCTTCAAGTTAAGAAGTGCTGCGAAGAAAGAAAAATGCAGCCGAGATTCAGATATTCATAGTTGCACCTAAAAGATACAAGGCTCATAGTTTTTTTTTCTATATAGACTGTCATCTATGATTTGCGGCGACCAGAACGCCTTCTTTTACACCCAGCACAATTGCCAAAGTCAGGACAAACACTCACCAGCAAACTTCTCGCATCCATTGTCAGAAAGAGAACATCTGCTGAGATTCAGATAAGATAGGGCCAAAAGAACTGCTTAAGATGTAAAAGAAACAACAAATCAAAACAAAAAGCTACTTGTCAATAGTTGAAGCAGAAAATAAATGCCTACGAATATATACAGACTCGCATTATTCTTTTTATATATAGCAGTTTTGTTTTTTCTATCTTCGATGAAATATGGTGGTTGGCGAATAAGAAAATAAGCTCAAGGTTAAGGATATGGAAGGTATAGAAGATAAATTCAACCTGATATGGTCCCCAAGCATGCCCCGGTAACTGGGCATCCCTCGACATTCAACAATAGTAGTTTATGCAAGCCTGCAATGAAAGCAAAGTTATTCCACCAACTCAAGTTCCGAAATACATACATCCAAAAAGTGAAGCGCCAAAGCACACAGCACAGACAGACAAAAAAAAAAAAAAAAAAAAAGAACCATCCCAAAGAACAATGTGAAATCACTACTACATGATTAAGACGTGAAAAAGCAAATTTCTTGCATAGAATAACCAATATACTAATCAAGTTATTGCACAAGGAATGATAACAAAGAAAGATGAAGACCGATGTACCTTTCAAATAATCAACACCTGCATCTGTAACCTTGTTGCAGGAAAGCTGCAATTCCTTTAGGTTAGTAAGCCCTGTAAAGATAATTAAATTAGAAGTTACCAAGGATGTAAGAACGTAATTGTGCAACTGAAACAAGATTCCACTTCCTGGAATTAATATGAGCCACATACTTAAAGAAGATGGCATGCCATAGCAAACTCGATATAAACATGAAAAAAAGAGAACTTAAAAATTATGTAGAGTCTCAATTTGTGTAACAGTACCACAAAATGCATGTAACATTGAATCTGCTCAATGAAAATTTCAGAGGTTTAAAATACAAGGCTATAAAGAAATGACCCCTAATCTGGAAATCAGATAAATCGAGCAAGAATGTTGGAAAGTAACCTGAAAGAGGTTGCATATCTTCATCTGTTATGCTATTGCAACACCTGATATTAAGAGATTCAAGCTTTGTCAGACCTGCCAAAAAAACAGATGTAAGAAGTGAGTAGAACCATGATTAAAACACAAAAAAAATTGCTGCTCGAGGATAGAGAAAATAAGCAAGGAATTCATTTTAAAAATTGGAATAGCAGAAGAAACCTTTAAGATGAACAAGTCCGCCATGAATCCCAGAACATCTCTCCAAATCCAGCTTTATCAAATTCACTAAACCGGTAAAAGCACTCAATCCTTGAGCTGTGATGGCGTTGCTCCTTTTAAGACTCAAAGATGTCAAGTTTGATAGGCCTGTAAACTCAACCATCAAACATGAAAATGTAAATTATATGAGACAACGCGGTTATATAACACACAAAAAAAAGAACATAGATGCACAAGAAGATTTGAAGTTTGAACACTATCCAGGTTGATAGAGAAAAAAGAAGAGGACAAACAAAACCAAAGATCGGCTGATGTCACTGTAGTACAATGGTAAGTCATTGGGTGATGATACCAGTGACCTGAGTTCGAAAACCCACTTAATAACATGTTAACACATACATAGACACACTAAACGCGAAAAACCAAAATGAGTAGAGAGAGTACCCTTAATATGGTGTATTCCATTTTCTGATATTTGGTTGCAACAATTGAAAGCTAATTGTCTAAGGTTTCTGCAACTTGTAATTGCATTCAACCCAGAATCTGTTACATCAGTACCAGAAAGATCAACGGATAACAAAGCTGATCCCTGAGATGAAATGATATCCATCCAACTATCCTCAACTCCAGGGCAATCTGCCAAGATGATTTCCTGTATAAGAAAATCACCCAAATTAACAGTCCAAACAATAATTGCACCATAAACAAATATCTGAAAACTTCAATTAACCAATTTATAGATTGGGTAACAAACATAGTACCTCAAGAGCACAATCTCGAAAAGCTTCAAGAATAACATCATTCAATCTACACGGAACCACTAATTCGTCGAATAATTGCTGAGTTATATCCCTAGGGAGCTTATCAAATGTACCATACTTTCTAACATACTTATCAGTATCCTGTTGTTCAAAACCAACAGTAATAAAACATAAAAAAAAAAAAAACTAAAATAACTCATAAACAAAAGCAGAATCCAAATGCAATTAACTACTTCTATTACAACCTGGCATATTTTCTGTATACATAGTTCCAACAGAGATGGTGATATAATTTTCCCCTGATTCTTATCAAGACTTAGCCGTGAAAATGATGATGTTCGTAGCCATTTAGAACTTCCACTCTTACAATACCTTCCTCTTTGTATACCATCTTCACTACTTGAACTACTTCCACCACCATCACTCTTCCTCGAACAAGCTCCACCCATCCCTCTTTTTTCTGATCACCAAATTACAATAACAAATAATACAATCAAAACTAGCTTCAAAACCAAAAATAAAAATAAAATCCAGTTCAATGTTTAAACATACCGATTAATGATAAGTAGATCTCACTTACTTAATGAAGTTTACTGGAGTTTTTGAAGGTCTTTTTATCGAGACATAGGGAAGAAACTGATCATCAAAATGAAAAACTAGATGAAGATGATCAAAGACAGAGAACTTATTAGAATCAATCAATAAGATGATTTGAGTGGAATTTAGATTAATTTTGTTCTACCCATAGAAGATGATTGATTTTTGCAGATTTTTTTTTTTCTAGTGAGGAATTTAGATGTGAAGAAGGAGGAGGAGGATCATCATACAAGTGTATGGAAAATGGATTGCCGAACCAAAATCCAGAGCTATTAGATGATTGACATCTGTCAGTGGGGAAAGGTTCGGGATTTGAATGCTTCGGGATCATGGATATTTTGTTGAGTGTTTTCTGGATAAGGAAGGGACGAGTGTGGGCCCCGGTGTGTGGAAAAATGAGTCATTTTCTCTTTTGTTCTCTTTCATCCAGTAGAGACACGTCGAGTAAAATATAAGTATTGGATTTTCTGACCCATATTCTTTCCTTTTTTTCATGCGAAGAATCTAAGAGAAGATTAATTAGCCGATTAATTAAACCTAATGGTTTGCTACAGCTTGATCCATATCTGGTAGAAGTCATGGCCAATGCGAAAAAGTTAAACATGAACCAATTTTTATAGTCTAAATATAGACCGATAAAATCTATCCATCGTCTTTTCTGAAACAATGAAAAACTAAATTCTAAACTCTAGCGGCTATTATTTTCAAAATGATTATAGGTGTTGGCGTTGCACCGAAGATTGAGATGGGTGGTTCATTGTAACGATTGCAAAGACAAAGTAATATTCTAGAGCAATATGTTTGTGATTATCAAAAATCTAATATCTTTGGATCATAACCAATAGAATTTAAAGTATAGTAAAATTAGATTCCTTATCATAAAATCAACTCATATTAACATTTAGTAGATGGTAATCAATCACAACTTGAAATGAATTGACTCAAACATTTAACGTGGTTCGACAATCAAGTTGTCTACATCTACGGGTAAAAAGATTTGTATCATGTTTATTATTCATCATCATACATTAAAGAAGAAAAGTATACTATTAAATCATCATTATATTAATCAAGGATCAATTTAATTAAAAATTTACACAAGTCTCATACCTAAACTCTTGCTATGATTCTATGCCCTAAGTCCAATTTTCTCCAGAATTTCTAGTCCCTTTTCCTGTTTATGAGCTTGGTATTTATAGCCAACTTGATGGGTCTCTCCAATTTACCTTTCCACCTATTTATTCTTATCCATCCTTGGTGTGAAATGTAGTCCCGCAAAACTTATTTGCACTTTCCACACGACTTGATCATGCCTCCCGCAAGTCTTATCATGCGTATTGCTTGTTTCCCGTAGTTTCTCACTGGTTATCCCGCAACTCTTCTGCGGTCTTGTATTTAAGTTATTATTTTTGGATTTGGATGAACGTTGCGGTCTTACAAGAATCATAGCATGTCTGGCACGTGGCTCTTAAAAGTGACTTGTCATGTTTTAGTTCTTTTTGTTCCGCAACTTATAAAGTTGATACGTGTCTCTCATGTATCAATAGTCGTCATTACTCTTTACTGTGCCAGGCTTTCCCACAACCTGGTGTCAGTCAGGCAGCAAGGCTATCTGTTTTGAGCAGTGTGCCTCGCTTTCCCGCAACCCACGTGTCGATCATGCATTAACGTTGTCAGGTTCAAATCTCATCGACTTTTCAGATGTCAGTTCAGCACTTCTCCAAAGGTTTTGTTTCAGTGTTTCTCGTCCCACCGTAACTCACTCCTTCTCCAATAGTTTTTGGACACGCGTAGTTTGAATTTTATTCCCTCACAATTTGCCCCCCTTTTTTCTTTCAAATTTTGACACATGGCTAGAATTTAGAAAAGGAAAAATAATTATTATTATTTTTACACTTGCAATAACTTCTCTTCTCACGCTTAGTTTCACTTTTTCCGATTTTCTCGCTAGCAATAACATCTTTTCCCACGTTCTTGTCAGTTGGGGGTTTCGAGGCAATTAATTATCTGATAAAGTTTCTCCATTTTCAGTTTCGACGGTTTCGGCCGTTTCAGCTTTCTCCTATTTAATGTCGATTATTTCCCTCATTCCATTCTTTACACCTTTTGTCTTCTTTTTAAAGTTTTAGTGCTTTTCATTCCTTTGAACTTTTCAAAGATTTTTCAACACCTTTTCATTCTCCTGAACTTCTGTTATCAAGGATTCTTGCATCGGGATCAAGTTTTTTCTCTTTTCAATCAACATATTTTTCTTCTGTCTTTCACTTTATTGTAAGTAATCCTTTTGCTTTTTCCTTTTCGTACTTGTTTGTTTATCAATCTCTGTATCTGAACCTTTTTGGATTAATCATTGATGATGATGATGATTACGATGATGATCTCTCTTTTTGATGATTGGTTGTTTTATTATGATCCCTTCTTTCTCCTGATCATAAAAGTATTGGCTGATTTGCATTTTGATGTGATGATCATCTTGTCGTTCTTTTGCTTTGCAACTTGCATGATTTGTTCTTGCTTTTGATCGTAATAAACTAATTTTTTCTTGCTTTCCTGTGTAGATAAAAATTCATCATGGCTGGAAAGAATAATGCCAAAGTTATTGTTGATGCTTCTCACCATGATAACTAGTCTTTAATCAGGAAGTCATCTCGCTATGCTACATCGAAAAAGATTGGAGTGGATGAATCTGGTAGCTCAAGAGGTCAGCCTTCTGATGTAGCAAGGCCCGCAAATCTTCCTGCTCCGGTCAACAATCCAGCTCCTAAGAATAAACGGGCTCATGAAAGCTCGAGCTTTAGATCAATAAATCTTAAAAAAATTAAAAGGAAACATTATCTTCATCAATTCAGAGTTTCCTTCTTCGACCATGCAAAAGATGAAATTTCGTTGGAGATGATGAAAGGATTTAAATATAGTAACACTAAGTTATTAATTCCTGCGGGAGCATTGGATGTAGGTCTACAGCTTCCTTTGTACCAGAACAAAAATCATTTTCAGTTTGAGGTTCTTGCATCCCGCAGAAAATCCCCACACGTTTTAGCTCGATCCATTACTCAATATAACGGAAATTGGTGGCGTATATTAGATGAATGCAGCATGCGAAACCAAGGAAGAACCAACTTTACCTGTTACGTTCCTGACCCTGTGGAACGTAAGCATTACACAGTCAAAAACTTTCATGCTACGTATTCGGACAATATTGTTGCGAAGAATTATAAGAAGTGGAGCGTTGGTCCGGGCCGCAAAGGTGGTGAAGGATTCCGCTTGCTTCATGAGATTGATAATTCTAAATTAAAATTCGTTCCCGGAACGCAGACTTCTTTAAAGGAAAGAATCCGCGTAGATCATGATTTTAAATGGTACCGCTCCTTTGGTTATTGAAGGTCTGTGGGTCTTTGGGTCCGTCCCCGATAACGTAGTCTACAACCTCCTTACTCGGTTTTATGGTTACTGCCCCTGGCGGTTAAATTTTACTGACTTCAAGTTTGCACTTGTCACCGTGGTACATAAAGTTTCTCTCTGTCTTTTTATGTATTGCTTAATGGTAAAAATTTCTCTCTGGTAGTTAATTTTTTATTTTTTTTATTTTTTTTAGCCGCAAGATGAGCCGCAAGCTGATGAAAGCGCAAAAGGTGACGCAGGAGTGAAGCGCAAGGCTGCAACCCCTGCAGAAAAGGTATTGTTTTAATCCGATGAATTTTAATATTCCTTAGGAATTTCATTTAATGAATTATTGTGGTTCATTAACAGGGTCGGAAGAAGGTGAAGGGCGCACCCCGTGCTTCCACGGACAGGGAAGAGGGAGAAATTAGAGATTCTCCCCTTCGTCGTCCACTCTTGAGAGGTGAAGGAAGCTCCGCTCCAGAGAGACAAGAAGAAGAGCATAATATACTTCTTCAGTAACAAACTTTGAGTCTGCGGAACAAGCTGGTGCTGCGGAAGAAATTTCAAACATTGTCATCAATTTCTCGCACCAAACTGTCGTTCCCGATCCTTTTTTTTTTCCTTCAATTCTCTCATTTAGTCGTTGATGAGCCACTTGAAGTTGCCACAAGTGAAGATGATTCAACTGATGAAGAGGATCACATCACTCAAGGTGATCCTAAAATTACTTCAACGGAAGTGGATACGCAAGCACATGTTGCGAAAGCGGATGAGTTAACGGATTCTAGAGCAACGGGTAGTGTGCCCATAAATACCATGGCAGAAACTGAACCTGCCATGGTTAATATTGCGAGTGTGGCTGTTGCTGATGTAAAACAGCCAAACAAAGAGATCCCGCAAATGAGTAAAGGGAAGGGGATTGCAGAAGATTCAAATCTCTTGGAAAAAAAAGAAGAAGCCTTCTAGTGGTTCATGTCAAGGGAGCTTTTATCTGTTCCAAGCAATTCTTTGCCAGTGAAATCGGATAGTGCTTCGGTCTCATGCTTGCGAAGGTGCATGCGGGTTGTACCATACAAAATGGTTAAAGATGCTTGGCTAAAAGATCAAGGTGAAGATGTTGACCCTACATTCCGCATTAACGAACCTTCTTCTCTTGCGGAAACAATTGCGCTTGCGGACGGACAAGTAATTCTTTCCCGCAACAAGCTCTTCTATAAGTATTCTTATTGTTTTTATACCCTTTGATTTCTTCTTATTTTTAGTTCTATTTATAACTTTAATTCTGCATCTTGCATGGGGTCAAAACGTCGCACATACAGCGTACAAATTCTTCAAAGTGCGGTCCACAATGATGGAGTCCCACTTTAGGGCTGTAGAAAATGATGCTTTGAGTTTAAAGAGGGAAAATGACGTGCTCCGCCAACAATTGCTTGATCTTCAGAATCAAGGTTTAACTCCTTCTATCTTGTCAAATTTTCTTATTTACTTGTTTTCTGAATTACTTCATGGGATCAGCGGGGGATTCATAACTTATATTTAGGATGCGGCGTAGAAATACGCAATTAAGAGATCATGTAGTGAGGGTTAACAATGAGATTGTGGAAGTCAAGATAAGATTTAACGACCTTGTTGATATTCATGATTTGGTCACACGGAAGCGTGATGAATTAGAATCGCAGCATCGACTTTTATTTAGGGAGAAGGCTCGTAAGAAAGCAGAGTTTGAAGCTACCTTATTGTGGACTAAAGATTGTGTTTCTGAGGCATGGACAATATCTGATAAATTGGAAGAAGAGAACCGCAAGCTTTGTATGGATCGCCAGAATATCCTAGCGGGATTTTCCCGTTCCAGATCTTATTACAATTCACAGCTTTCTACGTACATTGCCCAGCTCATTAAGGACAGAGACAACTCGGCTTCAGAGGCTTATGCTAAAGGAAAAGCCCTTGCGGATGTTCAAGCTAAGATTCGTAATTTATCTGATTCTATTCTTCATTGTGAGAACGACATAATCCGTTTGCACAAAGAAGTAGCCAGGTGTACATCTAAATTGAATCAATTGCGGGACAATGAAGCAAAATTAAATCAGTGTCATCAAAGTCTTCAACAACTCAATGCCAATTATAATAAGCTTTCAGGAGAATACGATTTTCTCGATGTTACTAAAGATGCAACGGGTCGCGAATTAGCAGAGTTTGAATCCCTCGCAAGAGATATCCTATTTTACCGTATATTTGAATTTTAATATTATTCCCGCATTGATTAAACCGTTGTTTTTGTTTCAGGTTTTGAATAAAAGTTTAAGGATGCAGCCGCAAGAGATGCTAAGGATGAGGGAGAGCTTGGTGTGGCTAATACTAGGGTAGAAGAACTCAATAAGCAGCTGATAGGTGCATTATTTGCACTATTTGGTTACTCTAATTCATTGATTTCTTGTTAGTTTTCATATCATTATGCTTTGATTTTGTTTTTTTATGAGTTTCTTAGGAGTTCTGAAGTGTATTCAACCAAAGAAGAGGTTAAAGGATGGAAACACAACTTTGGAGGCGAATTCCAGGAAGATTTACAGTTGGGTCTACTCTCAAACCCAACCGTAAAATTACTTTAAGAAACATGAAAATTTTGTCATTTCCATCTTATAGATAATTGAAAGACGAAGGCAACCCAAAAAGAATGAGGTCAATCGGATACCGGATGAGGGAGATATGATCAAAATAGTGAAGTACAAAAAAGTATCCAGGAGGAATTACGGTTGGGTTCGAGCCAAGAAACCCAACCGTAAACCTGGGGGATTTTGGAGCGAATTTTTGTGACAGAGTTACGGTTGGGTTGATTGGCTCGAACCCAATCGTAAATCTGGGTGCTTTTGGGTGATATTTATGTGCCAGAGTTACGGTTGGGTTTAGTGACTCGAACCCAACCGTAAATGGGGAGTTTTGGCACGTGTGTAGGCTTCTAAAACATGAAAAACATGATCCCGGAAGCATTCAAAACCTAGATTTCGTGGATACTATATAAAGATACATCCAAGACATTAAGAAGGGACGGGGGAGACGGGAAAACATAAGGAGAAGAAGAATCTAAGGCTAGGAGTTGCAATTGATCATCACAATATCGAGGGTTTGCTTTACTTGTTTTCTTGATTATTTTCCATGGATTTTGAGAAATCCATGATGAATTAAACTCTTTTTATTGGTTATATATGTAGTCCTAAGTTGGAAAACATGTTTATTGAAGTATTCATTCTCATATGCTCATAATTTCTTCAATATCGTTTATGTTTAACCGTTTATAACGCCTTGTATGATGGATTGCTTGTTTGTTTAAGTCGCGAATTAGATGAGCATGCATTGACATCTGTATCTAAACTAGGGTTTGAGATCCGGAATTTTCGAAAGACCCTTGTTACAAGTAGTATAACATAGTTGTTAACGACGGGATGTTGCCATGCGATTATGTGTAGAAGCGTGACCTAGGTTAAACCCGAGTGGCTCTTGCACCAGATTGCTTAGAATAACCTCAACTCAAAAATACCATTGCTTTCATTGGGTTAAACTCGAGTGGCTCTTGCGCCAAGTTATTCGGTGAAAAGGATTCAAAGAGTGTCTCTTGCGCCTTTGATGATAATAAGAGTTTTGCCGGAGTAAGCCTGCGATAGGATGCTTTAGGGTTATTGATATTGAGAGTGCATGAATTTTGAGTATGATTTGGTTGATAACATATTGGAAGATGGAAGATGAACTCTCTAAACAATGTTCTTTATCTTTAATATTCGTTTTTAATCTTTTTGCTTAAGTATAATTTAGTTATAATCACAACCAAAACCCCTCCCCCTGTTTACATAAGTAATCGAAAGTAATTAACAATCACCTGCCTCTTTGTGGGAACGAACTTGTTCTTATTACTATACTCTAATCTATATTAGTGAAGTAAGAATTTGAATTAATTTTGCTCGGCTGACAACTAACCAAATTTTGGCGTCGGTGCCGGGGAGGCATAGCGGATTGTTATTTTTTTTTGGTTTTTTTTGGTTTTTTTTTTTTAATTCTGATTTTTTTTATTCCTTTATTTTCTAACTTAGTTTTGAGAATCTTGTTTCGGGTACTTATATTCCATGTATGGTTCACAAGATCAAGCTTATAATGGAAATCAATTTGGTTTTCAATCTCAATCCTATGATAATTTCAAACCATACGGGGAGTATAATCACAACCAATCCTTTGGTTATGACCAATATTCCACGTACCCTTTTAATTATTCTCATACATGCCAATCTCCTGGGTATGTAATTGAACAATCCCAGATATGGGAGGATAGTCATAATTCTAATGATTCCTCTAGTTTTTAAAAACATATGTGCACCATGTTAGCAGAACTTCAACAACAAATAATGATGTGCATTGATCAATATGCGGAACGAATGACAGAAGAAGAAATTTGGTCTCATAGCCAAAACCTCTCTAACATTCTTGTGCACAATAATGAATATGTGATCAATGGTGATTTTAAAAAAGACCAATCTTTGGGGATATTTGATGACACTAGTGTAGCTTACTCAAGCCTTGATCTTATTAATGATCAAGCACCTATTCAAAAGGTAGAGCTTGGGAATGATGCAATGAGTGTTCTAAAGAAATTCCCAGCAGCTAGAATTGAGTCCGCAACAATATATGATTCTGAAGTAAAGAGTGTTGAAGAGGATGCAATTGAGACTACACACACAAAAATTATCACGAAACAAACTCATGTTATCTGTGAAAGTGATGATGATTACGAAAGTATATCATCCGAACCAACTCATATGACGTTCCTGGGGAGTATACAATGGAAGACGCTCTTGCGTATAAACCTTTCTGGTTTGATGACGACGAGGAGTATGAAGTATTTGAGAATGAAACCGAATTGATTAATAATACGAAAGACCCAATTGAACTTTCCGAGGATGATATTGATAATGTTGATGCCGAGATTCTTGTTGAGGCAGAAACTAATGAAGAACAGTTAGAAAGTTTGATATAGGACCATAATACACAAGAGGTAAGCAATTCATTAGAAATTTTTGAAAAAGATGAGGATCCTGCAATACAAGAGACTTTAAAAGGTTTGAATGAACCTTTGCTTATTGATCCTTTTCCTTTACCTCGTTTTGGCTTGAATGTATGTGCTTCAGAAGTATTGTTGAGTGACTTTGCTTCTAAATATCCATTGTTGGAAGTACTTGATTCTCATACTATGCATGTTAGCAAAGAGGAGTCTATAGAAGTTCCCGAATTCTATGTTCTTTATCCACTTCTGAGTGTAGAAAAGACTAAGTGTGGGGGAAACTTCTATCGAGTGATAACTTCTCTATTATTTTCTTGTACTAATGTTTATGTGAAGTTAATATTTGCAATACAGATTTTTTTATGGGTGGATCCCCAAATTTTCAGATTGTTGGTTTATGGACGACCAAAAAGTCGGGCTGAAGACGTTAAACTAAACGCTAAATGAGAGGCAACCTATTGGTTTTTTATTTCTATCTTTTTCTTTTGATTTTTTTTTTCATATCATGTTAGGATTTCCCATCTTGATTTTACATTGGAGGAATCAATTTACATTGATGACAATGTAAAGTTTAAGTGTGGGGGAGTCATTAAGCACATAGAGTTTTTAGGTAGAATTTTAAAACTTTTGTACATATTTGCATGAAAACTTTCAACTTTTAGATATTTTAAAGTCACTTAGTATACTTCTAGATACTTTTACATACGGAGTTCTAACCGAAACAACTGAACTTAGAACTACTAGAGAACTATATTCGGAGTGCTTAGTTGTTGAGAGGCTAGAGCTGACACTTAAACTGTCGGTAGAGAATACAGTATTAGAAGAGTTGATCATTCAATATCCATGAGTGAGGCACCAAACCTTCAATTGTCCGTTTAGAGTGTTTCATTTGTGCGAATTCCGGATAGAATGATTAACTACCTAACTTCGCACCAATTTCAGCACTACTTTTTGGTCTATTGAGTGCTATTTCTGTCAATCATGAGGGTGTTATCAGAATTGCTAACTCTATCTTGTAGTCTTGTTTGCAGTTGGCACCATTCTCTCGACAATAACAGGTCCATAGAAACATATCATTATCAACAAGCAGAACATCAAAAAAATGAAGAAAAGTTGAAGAAAGTCAAGGTGTACAAGCAACCATTTAAGAAAGAGCAAATTTCATATTCAAGTAAAGAAACAATACAATTAACATGTTGAAGACTTAAGTACAAAAGCGAAAGAAATCAAAAGATGTGAGTTAGTGAAGTTCATGATATCAAGGCAATACAATTTGTGAAGAATCATGTGGTAAAGTCTTTATCCCACGGCCATAGTAGTTTCATTATTTATTTTTTTATTTTCATAAAAAAAAAAAAGAAGAAAGAAGCTTATCATTGCTTTAGTGTATATTTGTTTTTGGTATTCAATCAATAAGGTCGTGGGGAAGAATAAATCTATAGAGAAGTTTCTAACAACAAGAAATTGAGGAAAAGAGTTACAAATTGTCAAGGTTCTATGAAGTGCAAGAGTTCATCATCAACAGTTGAAGACTGAAGACGTTTCTATTGGATGTTGTGAGAGTGGTGTTGATTGCCGATCAGATGAGAAGGTAAGTAAGCATTCTCATCATCGCATAGTGGTTGATTTCCTTTACTAGAGGTCACTAGACAAATAAAAAGGGTTTTTTTTTCGTCCCACGTTTTATGGGATAATATCTTCATATGATTCGGAAGGTTACCTTTCCTTCCTACCATTCAACGTGTGTAGGATTTCTATCTTCATTCCTTCCTGCACACATGTGAGAACCATAAAGTGCGCCTTTTGAGTGTCAAATTCATAAAATCTTGTTGGTGAGGCAGAAACATTCGGTCACTCTCGAACCTGGATCCTTTCACATGGTGGTTTTCTCCTAACTCAAGGGTTAAAAATGAGAATAATGTTCTTTATACTTCTAACTTCTTATTGTTAGTGTGCAGAAACTTTATGCCTTTGTAGCTCTTTGGATGCATGTGCTCTTGAATGTTTCGAAGTTGTAAATTAGGTTTTGTGGGTATACCTCTTGTAAACCCTCACGAGACTATAACTCGTCCACTAGGGACACCTAGGGGTTTAAAGGCTTGTTACACATGCTAAGTGTAACCTTATCCTCCACGAAATGGAGTTGTTGTAGTTTATGTTAGTTTAGATTTGTAGTTTGCTCAAGGACTAACAAAAGGCAAGTGTGGGGAATTTGATAGGTGCATTATTTGCACTATTTGGATACACTAATTCATTGATTTCTTGTTAGTTTTCATATCATTATGCTTTGATTTTGTTTATTTATGAGTTTCTTAGGAGTTCTGAAGTGTATTCAACCAAAGAAGAGGTTAAAGGATGGAAACACAACTTTGGAGGCGAATTCCAGGAAGATTTACAGTTGGGTCTACTCTCAAACCCAACCGTAAAATTAATTGAATAAACATGAAAAAAAATTCATTTCTATCTTATAGAGAATTTAAATACAAAGTCAACCCAAAAATAATGAGGTCAATCGGACACCGGATGAGGGAGATATGATCAAAATAGTGAAGTACAAAAAAGTATCCAGGAGGAATTACGGTTGGGTTGATTGGATCGAACCCAACCGTAAATCTGGATACTTTTGGGTGATATTTTTGTGCCAGAGTTACGGTTGGGTTTAGTGGATCGAACCCAACCGTAAATGGGGAGTTTTGGCACATGTGTGGGCTTCTAAAACATGGAAAACATGGTCCCGGAAACATTCAAAACCTAGATTTCGTGGATACTTTATAAAGAGACATCCAAGACATTAAGAAGGGACGGGGGAGACGGGAAAAACATAAGTAGAAGAAGAATCTAAGGCTAGGAGTTGCAATTGATCATCACGATACCGAGGGTTTGCTTTACTTGTTTTCTTGATTTTTTCCATGGATTTTGAGAAATCCATGATGAACTAAACTCTTCTTATTGGTTAGAGATGTAGTCCTAAGTTGGAAAACATGTTTATTAATTGAAGTATTCATTCTCATATGTTCATAATCTCTTCAATATCGCTTATGTTCTACCGTTTATAACACCTTGTATGATGGATTGCTTGTTTGTTTAAGTCGCGAATTAGATGAGCATGCATTGACATCTATAGCTAAACTAGGGTTTGAGATCCGGAATTGTCGAAAGAACCTTGTTACAAGTAGTATAACATAGTTGTTAACGACGGGATTTTTCCATGCGATTATGTGTAGAAGCGTGACCTAGGTTAAATCCGAGCGGCTCTTGCGCCGGATTGCTTAGAATAACCTCAACTCACAAATACCATTGCTTTCATTGGGTTAAACTTGAGTGGCTCTTGCGCCAAGTTATTCGGTGAAAAGGATTCAACGAGTGTCTCTTGCGCCTTTGATGATAATAGGAGTTTTGCCGGAGTAAGCCTGCGATATGATGCTTTAGGGTTATTGATATTGAGAGTGCATGAATGTTGAGTATGATTTGGTTGATAACATGTTGGAAGATGGAAGATGAACTCTCTAACCAATGTTCTTTATCTTTAATATTCGTTTTTAATCTTTTTGATTAAGTATAATTTAGTTATAATCACAACCAACCCTCCCCCCCTGTTTACATAAGTAATCGAAAGTAATTAACAATCAACTGCCTCTCTGTGGGAGCGAACTTGTTCTTATTACTATACTCTAATATATATATTAGTGAAGTAAGAACTTGAATTAATTTTGCTCGGCTGACAACCGACCAGCAGCTGGAGCTAGCTTCTATCAGGGCTAATGAAACGCAAACTCAGCTAGATCTTGCCTCTACCAAGGCCAATGAAGCGCTCGCTCAACTTGAGATTTTATCTTCTAAGGTTAAAGGAGCTGAAGATAACTTTAAACATGAAGCTGCGAAGAATGAAAGGCTTGTTCGGGACTTATCTTCTGAGAGAGGGGAAATAAAATTTTGGAAAACAAAAGTCCAAAATTGCGACACCGAAGTAAATCAGTACAAAATGAAAATTAAAAATAGAAAAGCTTATATTTCATGGTTAAGAGCCGAAAATCAAGTTTTAATTGCAAAAGAAGTCAACAATACTATTGACCAAGTACAAGCTGATGGATTTCCTAAAATTTACAAGCGCAAAGATGTCCCGGATAATCCTCCTTTTGAAGATGATGTTCCCGCTCCTTAGCTTTCTTTGATGTTGCTTTATTTTTCTTTATTTCCAAATTGTATTTGCACTTTTACTTTGCTTTGTATTTTTATCCCTGCAAAACAATTTAAGAATATATATATTGATTGTTAGTTCATTGTATGAGTGTGAATTTATTAACCACAAGGAAATTTTGTACCTTGAGTTACATTGAGGGTTGAAGCGCACATTTAACTTCTCTCTGGCCAGGAGGAAATTAGGATGCGGTCCCTAGTGTGTCTCCTGAAATGGAGAGTGATACAACAATTAATGTCAGTTAGGCATCTCTATAGCGAAAGACCCAATAGTCATACACTAATAAACATTTACATGGACTTTCTAGAGAGATTACATTCTGCTGTTTTACCTAGTATGAAGCCAAATTGTTGTATAATTGAATTGCTGGTTGTGAGCACTTCTTGAAGTGGAGAGTACCTGATACAATAGTTAATATCATGTTAGGCCTGTGGAGAAAAATCCAACAATTATAAATATTCATTTGGACTTTCTAGAGAGATTGCATTTGATTTGCTTTACCTATTATGAGCGCAAACTATTATAGAATTGCATTGTTGGTCATGGATAATATGGTTTGAGATATTGTGCGTTCCAAGGATGTTGTAGAATTTCCCCATCCATATTCCGCAGATGGTATGATCCTTGTCCTGCAATATCTTGTATAACATAAGGTCCTCCCCATGTAGGTGCAAACTTTCCTGTTTTTTTATCCCTTTGGTATTCCGGGATTTGCCGTAAGACGTACTGTCCTTCCACAAAGTTCTGCAATTTCACTTTTTTGTTATATTCTTTTGCCAAACTTCTTTGATAATTTTCCATTCTTTGAAGTGTAACCTCTCTTCTTTCCTCTAAGTCATCCAACTTTTCAAGCATTAAGTCTGCATTCAAGTTCTTCTCCCATGCTTCTGTTCTTGTTGTGGGTAAAATGACTTCCGTTGGAATAACTGCTTCTGCTTCATATATGAGAAGAAATGGTGACTCTCCAGTGGACTCCCTTCTTGTTGTGCGATATGCCCATAATATATTATGAAGATGTTCACACCATCTTTTATGATGACCATCTAAAGTTTTCTTTAAATTCATGGCAATTGTTTTATTTGTTGCTTCAGTTTGTCCATTGCTTTGTGGATAGAGTGGAGTAGACTTATTCTTTTGAATATTAAATGCTTCGAAAAGCATGTCAATATTTTTTCCTTGTAATTGTTGTCCATTATCCGAGACTATGGCTACCGGAATCCCAAATCTACAGATTATATTCTCAAATAAAAATTTGAAAACATCGATATCTCTAATATGTACAAGAGCTTTGGCCTCAACCCATTTGGTGAAATAATCTGTGGCTACAATCAAATATTTCCTTTTTTGAGTACCTTCCACTAATGGTCCAACAATGTTTATCCCCCATTTGTAAATGGCCAGGGTCTGAGCACAGAATTAAGTTCTGTTGCGGGTGCTTTTATTCTTTTCGCGTAACGCTGACATTCTTCACATCTTTTTACCATATTTTCCGCATCTTTATGCATGAATGGCTAGTAATATCCTTACGTTTTTGCTTTTAATGCAAGTGACCGTCTTCCACTATGATTTCCTGCATCTCCATAATGTATATCTTTGAAAATTCGCTGCCCTTCTTCTTGTGATAAACATTGAAGTAATGGTCCCAAAAAAGATCTGCGGTATATAATTTTATCCCGCAACTGATAATTCACAGATTTTGATTGCACCTTTCTTACCTCTTTAGTGTTCACGGGCAAGATCCCATCCTGTAAATATTGATGTATTGAAACCCTCCAATCTTCTCTGGATAATTTCATTTCTGATTTTTGTGGAAATTTTGTATCATTTTTATCAGCTGCATCTTGAATATATTCTTCAACTTCTTCTTCCATGTTTTCAACTGCCCACAACTTAATTGACGGTTCATAAATGCGCCCAATTTTAACTGCCCAAGTGTTTTGATCCTTTATCATTGAAGAAATAAATGCTAGTGCATCATCATGACGATTTTTATCCCTGGTTAAATGCAAAAAGGTTATATTTGGGATTTGAGCGCCAATTTTTGTACAAGATTCTTGTATTCTATCAGATCTTCATCAAGTGCTTGATATTTCAACTCAACCTACCGAATTATTAATTGTGAATCACTTGTGAGCCGCACATCGCAAATTCCCAATTCAATGATGAGTCGTAGAGCATGAACCATAGCCTCATATTCCACTATATTATTTGTATGTTCGCCAAACTCAAGACGAAATGCATGTACCATTCGGTCTCCTGTAGGAGTTGTAATCACAATTCCAATTCCCGCACCTTCTTTATTCCGTGCCCCATCAACAAATACTTCCCATCTGCGGGAATTTACAGAGCTTAGAATATCTTGGGAATCATCGTCTTCTATTCCAGGCAAACCTTGGATTTCATAATCATCATCTATTGGTAAATCCGCAAGGAAATCTGTTAGGACTTGTGACTTTTGCGCGGTTTGTATTTCAAAAATGATGTGGTACTGTTCCAGTTGTGCATTCCATTTTGCTATTCTTCTTACTTTTCCCACATTCTTCAGTACAGACTCCAGCGGAGCTTTGCTTGGTACCCGCACATAATTCGTCAGAAAATCGTGCGTAATTTCTGAGTAGCAAAAACCAGTGCTAAAATTAATTGTTCAATTTTGGTATAGTTTCTTTCTGCAAGGTTAAATTTTTTTCTGATGTAATATACTGGTTTTTCTACTTTGTCATTTGTTCGTACCAATACTGCACTTATAGCATCTTCTGTTGCGGCTATGTAAAAGGCGAGCACTTCTTCAGGTTCTGGATTTTTTAGTGCAGGCAATGTGGTGAGATAAGCTTTAATACTTAGGAAGGCTTGCTCACAATTCTCGTTCCACAAAAATTTATTTTTCTTTTTCAAAGTGCCAAAAAAGGGCTTTCATTTGTCCGATGATCTAGCAATAAATATGTCGAGTGCGGCCAAACAACCATTTAATTTTTATACTTCTTTAACATTCCTTGGAGACGGCATATCAACAATCGCCTGAATTTTTGCCGGATCAACTTCAATCCCTTTTTTGGTAACTAAGTACCCTAAAAAATTTCCTGACGTAACCCCAAAAATGCATTTATCGGGATTAACTTTCATTCTGAATTTCCGCAAGGCTTCAAATATCTCTTGCAAATCTTGTAAATGATCCTTTGAAAATTTACTTTTTATCAGCATGTCATCTACATAAACTTCGAGAGTGCGGCCTATCCATGGTTTAAAAATTGCGTCTACCAACCGTTGATAAGTTGCTCCTGCATTTCTTAGCCCAAATGACATTCTGGTATAACAGTACAAACCGTGTGGAGTGAAAAATACAGTGTGTTCTTGATCTTCTTCAGCTAGTGCAATCTGATTGTACCCGGAATGCCCATCCATGAAGGATAAAGCCTCATGTCCTGCAACAACGTCCACCAACTGATCAATGCTGGGAAGTGGATAACTATCTTTTGGGCATGCTTTGTTTAAGTTGGTGAAGTCTATGCAAATTCTTACTCCGCCATTCTTCTTTGGTACAATCACCATGTTTGAAATCTAAGTTGGGTATTGCACCTCTCGAATAACCCTGCATCCGTGAGCTTTTTCAACTCCTTTTCAACTGAAAAATGATATTCAGGTGCTATCTTACGTATGCGTTGTCGAAAAGGTATAGTTCCTGAATGTATGTGCAACTCATGTTGAACAATACTTGGATCGATACCTGGCATGTCCTCCATCTTCCATACGAAAATGTCCACATAGTTTCTAAGTAAAGTGACCAAATTATGTTCCCTTTCTGTTTCCATCAGCGTTCCAATCTTAATCATTCTGGGGAATTCCTATGTTCCTATGTTGACAATTTTGGTTTCTTCAAAGGATATAAAAGTGGATTTGGAGCTCCTAGTAGTGTGAGAGCCCTCTTTAACTGCTATGCTGGAAGACTGCCTTCATCAATTTTTGGCATGCTTTCCTTTATTGAAATACCTTCATTTGTTTTATTTTCTGCCTTACTTCCCGCAGTCTTAATCATATATTGGTTTAGAGCTTCTTCTTTAGCCTTCATCTTTCTTTCTTTTTTCTTATTTCATTTTCGTTGTTGTCGCTCTTCATTCATGCGGATTTCTGCTAGAATACAAGATTTTGCTTCATTCTGATCTCCTTTTATCTCCATATCTCCTTGCGGTGTCGGGAATCGCAAGTATTGGTGATATGTTGAAGTTACCCCTTTCAATTGATGGACCCAATGTTTACCAGTGATTGCGTTATATGGAGATGGAGCCTCCACTACACTGAATTTAGTCAGCATACTTATCGGTCCAGCTGCAACATCAAGTAAGATTTCTCCTTTTGGTTTCGAAGTTAATCCATTAAACCCATAAATTGTGTAGCAAGAAGGTGTAAGCTGATCATGTTTTAATCCCATCTTCTGGAAGGTATCATAAAACAGTACGTTAAGAGAGTTGCCCCCATCCATAAGAATCTTCTTCATATTCCAACCAGATACTAGCAATGTAAGTACTAGCGGATCATTGTGCATTTCAATCTCCTGGTCAACCTCACCCGCATAAAAAGTTAACGGGGATGCCATCCATTCTTCCCATGCTTCAGTAACTCTTCCCGCAACCCTGAAGACTTCGTGACTGCGAACCCTTTTATGCAGTTTCTTATCAATAGCTGCACTCATGGATGATTGATCCTACTCAAAATAGGAAATCATATTAATAGTTTGATCGTTTTGCGGAATATTTACAGTTTTCCCCTTATTGAGTCTTGGTGGAGGATCAGGTAAATAAATAAATTCTTTTAGTTACCCCGCATCGATCAACTTTTGCAATTGCATTTTTAGATTCCTACATCGGCTTGTGGAGTGGACCCGATGATGTGGTTTTAGATTACCCTCTATAAATAACCGCAATCGTACGGCGTCTAACTAGTAGACAACGGCAAGTACGGGTCGAACCCACTGAGAGCGGGGAAATACTGCAATTAATATCTCTAATCAACTAATCAAGGATAATATTTTTGGATTTTTATATTAATTAATAAAACAAACTAAACTAATAAAATAATTAAGTAGAGAGAGTCGGTAACCAGGGTTTTCAGTATCCACCACTATTGTTATTTAATTACTGAAGTGAAATATAACTCATGAATATTTAGAGTCGCAAATATCACTGGGACGCCCTAAACATGGTGCATCAAAAAGCCCTAGTCTCAAGCATACACCATAAAATTGCGTTCGTGAGAAAATTGTACGAAACTAATTTTAGGTCCACAAATAATACCTGGCTATTCTAAGCATACCCCATCAAAGGATTTAATCCAAGCATGAAATATCAAATAAGTAGACAAATATATTTGCAATAAGTAGATTTTCAAAATAACAACTGTATACCAGAAGCATGGAACATCAAAAACCTAGGCCAAGCATGTACCATCAAAAGACATCACAATTGTTTAATGAAATTCAATAAATCAAAATCATGAAATTAATCTATTCAAATCATAATGGTCTGTATCAAATAAATCATTTAATTGATCTAAAACTGTAAGTGGTTTCAACATTAAACCCTAGCTACAAATTAATTAGCTAGACATAGAGATGGGTTTCTTAAAACCCATAAAAAAAATTAGAAAAGAATAAAGATAAAGAATTGAACGCAAAAGTCTGATAGTCTTGTTCTTCTCTTTCCGCCTGTACGGCAGCCTCAGTCTGCTCCTGTGTCCTCCTCCCGAGAAGAAAACTCCTGTCAAAAACAGAACTGCCAAAAAGAGCCCCCCATTCTTCTTTCCGCTTTTTATTTTTATAGCCTGGTCTTTTCCGTCTCTGTCTCGTTTGTACCCTAGACTTAATAAAGTAACTGTATAATCAAGCCCATGAATGGCCTGCCCAATTGTACGTTCTTCAAGTATGAGCGGAATATGAAGCATTGTTATGTTTAATGCACTTTGTTCTGTCCCCACCAAAGCAAGCCTCACCGTACAGCCACATCAAACAACACCTAACTCCTAAAACAAAAGCCATCACCTAGCTGCACCTATTGTATGCCTCTCTTTGCTTTAACTTTTCGCTACTCAGTCAACTTAAATTAAACTCAAAAGCAAAAGTCTCATGATGCTGAGATATTATTCTGGGATGCTGCCTTTGTATGTCCTGCAATCTTGCATATTTTTTAATAATATCTCTGAGATCCCCTTTGTTTTTCGGGTTTTTATCATGTATATCAACAAAAAGTTGGCTTTCTCGGTTGGCTATCCCCCATTTATAACAGTTGATAGCAACTTCTGGGGTTACATCCCCTACTGCTTGACAGATCGTCTTCCAACGATCTGTATAATCTCTGATGGTCTCCTCTGTCCATAACGCAAGAGAAAATAGTGTGTAGGAACTTGCCGGTCAATTGTGTGTAGGACTTCTGAAAGATTATCATACCATGCTAAAGCTATCCCTTTCAAGCTTGACGGAAAATACCTGCACATAACAACATCATCTTGTTCCCACCGGGTCATGATGCGGTTTTAATACTTCAGGTGAGTTGTTGGATCTTTTGTCCCATCATAACATTCAAAAATGGGAATGCTACACTTATGCGGTATTGACGCATATGCAAGGTGTGGTGCCAACGACGTTCTTCTTGCTTCTTTTAACACTTCTTCTAATCGCCCACCTTCCTTATTTTTCAAAATTTTAATTTCTTCTCGCATTTGCTCCTTGTCCTCACAGTTTTTTCGCCATCTGTTATTTTGCAACTCTGAATCATCAAAATCCAATCTATCTGGTTCATTCTGCTGACGTGCGAGTTCCAAAATCATCACTCTCTGATCTTTATTGACTTTTGTTTTTCTTCTTGCGGGTCTGTTGGAGCTTACTTCTTGCCCGTGTATTCTAGTTGTGGATGGTTCCGCATCATGCTGGGCTTTTTCTTTGAGCATTTGGTTTTCTTGGGTCAAAAGTGCAATTTGTTCCGCGCAAGTCTGTTGTACCTTGCGCATCTTATCCATTTCTTCCATTAATTGTTGAATATGGTCAATACTATTTTGTGAAGTTTCTTCAGATGAATGACTAGTTATTTGATTTCCAGAATTGTTTACTTGATCATTCATGGGTTGTTGCCCTTGTGATTCTCCAATCATTTCCCTTTCTTGAGGAACCTCTATTGCCTGACTCCCTAAATCTCCTGTATTGACATCTTGATCCTGCATGGTTCTATGTGTCACTGTTTCCATTTATGTGGTCTCTTTTGAGATGTTGTGATTTCTTCTTAGCTCAGTCTTATGTAGCTGTAGGAATTTCTTTACCAATATCCTAAAAGAGTTCGGATAATAAGTTGTGTTTCAAAAGGTTTTAACATTCGTAATAAATATATAATGCAATTTGATTGACAGAAAATATTCAACTTAGATTTAGCACATCACACATAAACTGGGTAATTTTCTAATTGGCTACAGGTTTTATAAGTTCAAGTGCAAACAATTTAATATCAGGTTCGAAAATTCAATACAAAACTTATTTCATTGTTTTTGTAAGAGTCAAAAATTAAGTTAAACGTAAAAATCATGAACTAGATATACATGACATAATTTTCTGATGAAGATTTGTGAACGGAATTTTCAAATCTATGATTTAAAGATTATCCTAGTCAATTAAACATGTATAATAGGTATGAAATAATGAAATATTGTGTATGATCATAATGACCAAATCTGTATATACATCAACTGATTATTTCAGAGTAAAACTTTATGCAATTTTTTTTTCAATATGGCTCTTAATCATTGCATTTTAAGGAAAAGAATTTTCCAACATATTACGATTTATAATTTTAAAGATGAATATTTTGACAGGTCGAATAAATTCTTTACTACTTCCCTGTTTCTAGCGCCAAATTGTGATTACCAAAAATCTAGTGTCTTTGGATCACAACCAATAGAATTTGAAGCATAATAAAATTCCATTCCTTATCATAAAATCAACTCATATTAACATTTAGTAGATGGTAATCAATCACAACTTGAAATGAATTGACTCAAACATTTAACGTGGTTCGACAATCAAGTTGTCTACATCCACGGGTAAAAAGATTTGTATCATGTTTATTATTCATCATCATACATTACAGAAGAAAAGTATACTATTAAATCATAATTATATTAATCAAGGATCAATTTAATTAAAAATTTACACAAGTCTCATACCTAAACTCTTGCTATGATTCTATGCCTTAAGTCCAATTTTTCTCCAGAATTTCCAGTCCCTTTTCTTGTTTATGAGCTTGGTATTTATAGCTAATTTTATGGGTCCCTCTAATTTACCTTTTCACATATTTATTCTTATCCATCCTTGGTGTGAAATGTAGTCCCGAAAAACTTATTTGCACTTTCCGCACGACTTGATCATGCCTCCCGCAAGTCTTATCATGCGTATTGCTTGTTTCCCGTAGTTTCTCACTGGTTATCCCGCAACTCTTCTGCGGTCTTATATTTAAGTTATTATTTTTGGATTTGGATGAACGTTGCGGTCTTACAAGAATCATAGCATGTCTGACACGTGGCTCTTAAAAGTGACTTGTCATGTTTTAGTTCTTTTTGTTCCGCAACTTATAAAGTCGATACGTGTCTCTCATGCATCAATAGTCGTCATTACTCTTTACTGTGCCAGGCTTTCCCACAACCTGGTGTCAGTCAGGCAGCAAGGCTATCTGTTTTGAGCAGTGTGCCTCGCTTTCCCGCAACCCACGTGTCGATCATGCATTAACGCTGTCAGGTTCAAATCTCATCGACTTTTCAGATGTCAGTTCAGCATTTCTCCAAAGGTTTTGTTTCAGTGTTTCTCGTCCCACCATAACTCGCTCCTTCTCTAATAGTTTTTGGACACGCGTAGTTTGGATTTTATTCCCTCACAATATTGGTGCAAATCTTTTTAGGATGTTCTACTTTCATTCCCCCGGTTCTAGTTGTCTGCCCATTATATTCTTTTCTTCCCCTGTTTTTTGGCTCTGTTAATTATGCTATGTTTCTATCTTCTTCTTTGGTTGTTCGATGAAGCTTATTGTTCCTCTGGAGC
Organism: Papaver californicum; assembly: GCA_023531435.1. Taxonomy (NCBI): domain Eukaryota; kingdom Viridiplantae; phylum Streptophyta; class Magnoliopsida; order Ranunculales; family Papaveraceae; genus Papaver; species Papaver californicum. The sequence goes on from JAJJMC010012549.1 coordinate 3,251,782, forward strand.
GCTATTTATTTATCATGGGGGTTTCATCGGCGGATGATTTGGCATACCTTCATCTAGATGCCTTTGGTTTGGGTTTCGAATATTGTTTTCCAGTATCTTTCGTTGCTTTTCGGAAATCTCCTAAGCTTTTTCATTTTATTTTAATTTCTTCCTAATTCTTTAATCCCTTTTAATCTTAACCGTTTATCAGATGAATCTATAGGTTGAATTGCTAATAGGGAAGTATCTAGCCTATCTAGACTTCCACAACTATGTTCATGGCTATTATTCGCTGGGTTTTTGATTGTTTTGTTTTTCTGTCTCTGCTATATTCTTATCCTTTTAACCTCTAAATGTGTGGTCGCTTTTCATTTTATTCTCTTTCCGTTTTCTGTTCTTTGCTCTAATTCTTAGAGTTTTAATCCAGTTTTAGCATTTCCATTTTAAGGCTCTGTTTCCTTTTAAAGCAAGTCTGTTGCTAGCTATTTCCGGTAGAAATGAAGATCTTTTTTAACGAGTCTCCTTTACTTGAAACTCCAAAAAACTCCCATCCTGATCTTAAGCATCTGTTAACCTCTCAAGACCTGAGAATCTTCTCTATGGTTTCAACAACAATACTTTAGTATGACGAGTACATTCCCACTTGCACTTTAATTTAGAATATGTTACCTTAGCCCTCAAATTCTTTCGGGGTGATGAAGTGAAATTCCATATTATAGATCTGGGAACAACTTCTTTATGATCTCTTTCATTATTCGCGACAGCATATTTTGGGTACTTGGAAACCAACCATGGCATTTGTATGCTTATGCTTTTCCAATAACTTTATGGTTTCCTGGAACTCAGATTGAAAGAGCTCTAATCAAGCGAATCCCGGTTTGGTTTAGGCTGATAAATCTAAAACCTTTCACCTATATATGCCTGTTATCCATCAGCTTGGTTTTCCTGCTGGGAAGGTGATATCAATATCACCTGAATTTATCTCCCAATGGATCCAATTCTTGTGTGAGTTGATCTTCCGTACAATTTTTGTAACTTCTGCAGAAGATTGGGTCATAGAGAACATGGTTGTGGCTCTATTATCAGAGATGATGCATATAATTTTTATAACTACTTCTCTGAATCCGATGATGAATCGAAAAGTTATGAACCGGGTTTTAAATGTTACATAGATGATGATATTGATCTCTATGTACCAAGTCCGATTTCTGATGTATCCATGTACTCGAAGGATCTTGGATGCTAAATGACACTATTTTATCTCCGGATAATTTTCTTGAATCTAATGAAGCTTTTCTAGATGTTGTAAAATTTTAATAGTGTGGTAGGAGGTCAAGGTCAAAGCTATGGCGCTTTGCCATCTGAGATCTTTCCCTTGTCTGGTTCTTTCTCAATCCTGGGTAAAAGAAACCGAAATTCGCTAAGCAGTGCCGGGCCATCTGATGAGGGTGAATCTACATGGAAGGGGCCGAATAAAGGGGGGCGGGTCTGTTGCAAGATATTCCCAATTTGTTTTTAGGTCATTATATTGCATCTTCTGTTACGATGCCTGAAAAGGATTTTCCTATTTTTTATCAGGATTCTTTCTCTTATTTTGAAGCAGCTCTCCGTATTAAGCTGGGTAGCTCTGATGATTTTATAAAAAATGGAGATAGCTAACTAGGTTCAAATTTAGTTTTTAACTCTTCTCTTTCCGCTTCTGCCCTATAGCTAGCCTAGCAATCAATGAAGGAATTGATCAATATGGTAGTAACAAGAAGATTAAATTTCTAGATCTTTTATCTGGTGCTGATAATCTTTCTTATTTATCACCAACTGTTGCCCATAATACAATCAAAGATGCAATCATATAACACACCCAACCTCAATCTTAAGTATTTTCTTTTTAATCTTCTATTAGTAATTCATTCGGTTTGTTCTTTTAATTCTTTTTAAAAAAAAAATCATTCATATAGTTTGACTAAAATCATACTAAAACGTGAAAAAAGGGAACACTTTAATAGTTTAATTTCTTTAAGATAGATACTATAGGTATATAGGTACTGATTATATCAATATAGGTATAGGTACTGATTATATCAATAAAATCAGAATATTAGAGGATATAACTAATTAGAAATAAAGAATTTTTAAGCTGTTGCAACTTTAGGATTTTGGATATACATGCTAGTTAAGAGACATAACTAGAAAATTCTAAGTTACTTCACTGGTTTTAATTTGGCTTATCATATCTTATTTTACAGTTAATTTCCTTTATAGTCTATATTTTTGTGCTGAATGAATTTTCATTTGTGAATGATTGAAATTCTACCATTAACATAAAAATCTTTAAATCTATTAAAATTTGGGACTTTTGTGTCTCTATATCAAAAAATGTTAACCTCTTTAAAATACTAAATAAACTTCTTTAAAAATGAAAATTTTGGCTTGGAATGCACAAGTTTGTTGTTCAAAAGAAACTAAACGACACCTTTCCTTCCTAATAAGTAATGAAAAACCTGATATTCTCTTTATATAAGAAACCAAATCAAAAAGACATCTAATAAGGAAACTTTTATCACCTATGTTCCCAAACCTACACATTGTAGACCTAGTATGAATTTTTCGGACTGCAGGAGGTTTGGTTGTAGCCTGGATTGATGGCTTCCAGTTTGAAGTTGTTCACAATAATCTTAACATAAATGCTATAATAAAATCAAACTTTTCATCGAAATAATGGCTTCTTACTCTCTTTTATGGGAGCCAATACAAACATAATAAAATGAAAATATGAATTTTTTTAGAAGAAATCTCTAACAGAGTAAACCATAAGAACATGCCATGGCTTTTCCTGGGGGATTTTAACATAATCTTAACCCAGGATGAGAAAAAAGGAGGGCAAGTTTACAATAAAAAAGACCATGAACCTTGTGAAAGAATAATTCAAAGAGAAGGTTTGGAAGACCTGGGTTTTTCAGGTAATCCTTTCGCTTGGAATAACAAAACACAGGGAGATAAAAATATACAAGAGAGACTAGATATTGGCCTGGTAACAAATGGTTGGATATCTCAATTCCCAAATGCAGCCATTCCCCATCTTGTGGTTGTGGGATATGACCATAGTTCAATAAAATTAACTCTTGAACCAAACTCAACTCATCTAAGTTTCTCTTTCAAATTATATGACGCTTGGTTAAAAGATAAGTCTTGTATAGAACTAATACACAGAACATGGAATCCATCGAATCTTGAATCCTCTTTAGCTATCTTAGATAACATAAAAAAGCTGGGTGAATCTCTTATTATCTGGAAAAGAGAAGTTTTTGGAAAAACCTCAAAAAAATTAAAACAAATTTTGAACCAATTAAGAAAACTATCTATAAACAACTAATTTGCCAAAAATCAAGAAATAATAAACGAAAAAATGTGGGAACTAGAAAAATTGTATGACATAGAAGAAGAAATAACAAAAAATATCTCGAGAGATAATCAGGTTGAACTAGGAGAAAAGAGTACTAAATATTTTCATATAGTAAATCTAAAAAGAAGAAAAAGAAATAACATAGACTATATTCTATCTGAAAATGGAGAAATAGTTACAAATTTTTATCAAATTGGTAACACACTAACAACATATTTCTCCTCTATTTTCACTGCCGTTACACTGCCACAGAATAACACCCTGTTGGAAAATATTGTGCTTGGTATCCTAGAAAATGATAACAGTGATTTGATGAAATGCCCTACTCCACGGGAAATTTTAAATGTGGTTACAAAACTTAAACCAAATAAATCACCGGGGCCTGATAGCTTCCCGGTAAGTTTCTTCAAATATACCTGGGATCTAGTTGGACCACAGAATATCAATCTAGTCCAAGACTTCTTTAAAACAAGAACTATGATTCCAGATCTTAATAAAACTTTACTCTTCCTAATACCAAAAATTAAAAACCCAAAATCTCTATCTGACTTTAGACCAATCGGTTTTTGCAATACTCCATACAAAATAATCTCTAAAATTTTAGCAAACAAAAATGAAACCGCTCTTACAAAAACTAATCTCTCCTTTTCAATCAACTTTTGTCCCCCAAAGATAAATTTCTGATAATATAATAATAGCATAAGAACTTGTTCATTCCCTTAAAAAAACAAATCAAAGACAGGAAATTTTGGAGTCAAATTTAACATGTCGAAAACCTTTGACAGAGTCAACTGGAATTTCTTAATTTCTACTATGAAAGCTTTTGGCTTCTGCAATAAATGGTGTGAACTCGTTTATCAAAGTATCTCTTCAACCTCAATTGCAGTTCTAGTGAATGGAATGGCCTGTGATTATTTTAAACCAAACAGAGGCTTAAGGCAGGGGGATCCATTATCCCCCTATCTATTCTTACTTTGTATGGAAGTCTTGTCAAGACTATTACTTGTAAAAGAACAGCAAAAGCTTATAACATGGGTAAAAATATCAAAAAATAATACTCCAATCTCTCATCTTCTATTTGAAGACGATTGTCTGATCTTCACAAAGGCTAATTTACCAAGCTGTAAAAATCTTTTAAATATTATTGAAGAGTTCAGTTGTGCAACATAGAAGTTAATAAACCTTAATAAATCAGGAATATTCTTTAGCAAAAAAGTTCACCCAAAACACCAAAACTTAATTATAAGATTACTTAAAATTAAAAAATTTAATACTAAAGATACATACCTAGGAGCACCTTTATTTATTGACAAATCAAAACTCAAATCTTTCGACTTTATAGTAGGAAAAATTGAGAATAAGGTAAAAACATGGAATACTAAAACCCTAGCACAAGCAAGAAAAATGGTTTTAAATAAATCTGTCCTCACTAGCATACCTATTTTTCGAATGGGGTGTTTCCAACTACCTAAAACAACTATCAAAATATAAACTCAGTCCAAAGGGACTATTGGTGGGGAAAGAACACTAATTCTAAAGGTCTATATCCTAAAATTTAAAACTTATGTTGTAATCCCATCCAAAATGGAGGCCTGGGCTTCAAAGAAGCTGGAAAATGAAACCAAGCAATGACTGTGAAGCTAACATGAAGATTTTTGATAGAAGAAGACTCCTTATGGGCATCCCTTTTTAAAAAAAAATACTCATCTGTTTCACTCAACCTTAACCACAACTGCTTCCTCTACTTGGAAATGTATCTACCAAGGCTCCAAACTTATTTGCAAATATAGTAAACTTATTTGCAAATATAGTATATGAGAGGTAAGAAACGGTTGTTCAATAAACATATGGCTGGATAATTAGATTTCATGCTTATCTAATACCCTAAATGAGCTAGGCTCACTTAGAATTCAAAATCTAACACTCGTGTCAGAGTTAATTGACTATGACACAAAGGAGTGGAACTCAAATAAAATTTATAATAACTTTACAAATAGAATAGCAAATGAAATACTTCAAATTAATCTTTACACAAATAAGGAAGGGAATTTTCCGGCAGACAAACTAAGATGGGGATTGACAGAGGATGGAAACTACTCTGTAAAATCAATGCACAATAAATTAAACAAAAACAGTGCTGCAACTAATACCTTAACTCCTAATTTATGGAATACTCTTTGGAGTTTAAACATATCTCAAAGAATAAAAGTTTTTATGTGGAAACGCCTTTCAAATGCACTTCCTGTAAGAAACAACCTACCACATATTTCAGACTTCACTGGAAAAAAAATGTATCTTCTGTGATACAGAATTTGAAACTATATCACATTTTTTATTTAATTATGCTTATGCAAGATCTGTATGGGCTCTGCTACCTAACCCTGTGATGATCCAATCTATACCCAACCATAACTGATTCACAAATCATTATAAACTTTGGATATCAAAGGACAAAGAAGGAAAACATTTAAATATTATTGCAACTATATGTTAGTACATATGGAAAGAGAGGTGCAAAAGAGTCTTTGAGGAAAAAAAACCAACTAGCCTATAAATATCAATGGAAATTCATAGAAACCTACAATTCTGGGACATAAAGAAAACTCTAAAAACATAAAAACTAGAGATAAATCAACACTGAAAAACATCAATGAAAAGTGGCAGAAACCTGAAAGAAATACAAACTTGTTAACTTTGATGCTTCTTGGAAAGATTCTAACAGTGGCTATGGCTATTTGGTGATAAATCACTTAGGTACTGGCACAACAACAGGAGAAGGAAGAATCTGGGCAAGAAATCCTGAAGAAGCATAGGCTATAGCTATGTTGCAGGCGGCAAAATGGGCAAGAGACAATCGATTACAAAATTTCTATATTCAAGGGGATTGTGAAAAACTGATAAACTTTATGAAAGGAGATAACAAAAAGATCAAATGACAGCAGTACTCTATTCTTCAAGCAACTGAACATGCTCTGCATGAATGTTATAACTTTCTGGGGTTTAAGTTTATACACAGAACATGCAATAGGGCAGCTGACTTTTTGGCTAAAAAAGGGAGAAATTCTTGCAACAGCCAAGTATGGATTTCTTCCTTTCCAGCGTACCTAAATAACTTAATCTTAGTAGAAAATTCTAATATAACCAAGGCTCCATTAGAAAGGTCTACTCAGACCTCTTTCTTGAATGCATCTAATTTTAACGAAAGAGATGAGAATCATATGAATGTCATATCCTTGTTTAATGGAACCATACATAATGAGGATTCAGTTCTCTAGTTTTCTTAATATATATCCTTTTCAAAAAAAATATCCATTCATCCAAAACCCTTTTGAAGATTCCACTCAAGCCTTAAACCCCCACCTTTTATTGATCTCAGTGGTGGAAGGTATTGATCCGTTTTTGGACCATCCCCTTGGTCCACCCCTAAACGAACCATTTAATGATGGTGTCACTGTATTAGAGTGTTAATCGTCGAAGTCATTGGATAATGGTATCAAACTGAGTTCGAAAGTAATAAATTCTTTATCGATCATTTTATATATTTGTTGGCTAATACATTTTGGTGGCCTTCCTCTTGTAATTCATTCATTGATGTTCTTTTATTACGGGCCAACTTGGATAAAATATTTCTTATAATTTTATTAATATTTTTTTCGTACCCATATTCTTTTTCTTATTTATTTTTTCATGAAATGGAAAGATTAAGATTATTGTTAGTAGAAGGAAGGAAATTGACGTGAGAAAGGGAAGTAATGGGATGAAATAAAAATTTAAACTTTTGTACGTATAAAAAGATTAATTAGGATAACCACTATGGTGTTTTGAATCTTGATTAAAGATACAAAAACCGTGGCCTATTTAGTTGATTCAAGGTAGTGTTCAAGGGTTTTGTTGGAGAGAGAAGTTGAATCAAGTTTGTTGCGCCCAAATGATTGGGCACATCAAATATGAGCCATCAGATTTAACTTTATAAGTTAAAATCTAACAATCATCTATTTGCATCCAACCATTAAGCGTACAGATTGAATCACCATAGTGGATAGCAGTTGATTCAAACTGACGTGACAATCAAGTTGAATCTTGATTCAACCTTCCATAGTGGTTAGCCTTAATGATTTGTCCATATTAACAATGTAGTCTTAAAATTAAACGCATATTCTTTGTGCTTCTAAAAGACCCAACCTCCGACGATCATCAACCATTTGAAAAATAAAAACACAAATTAAGGGGATTGTTTTTTATTTAAAAGTTAGAATGTCATATAACTTATCACTCCATATTGAAAAAAATTTCGACAAATTTAAATAAGATGTAGACAATCAAGCCACTAAATTGATTTTTCTCAGTTTTTTAAAAATTTAATGGTTTGTTTGGATGCAGAAATTGTGATTCCGAGGATTTTGTAGTTCCATGGGATTTTGAATACGAGGAATTAAGTAAGTTCCTGACACGTTTGGCAACTCAATAAGAAATCCTCTGATTTGTATAAATTCCATGTTTAAAATCTTATGTGTCATCTAGCAACTTGCAATCCCTTCTTTTAAGACCCATGCTCTTCTTATGGACTTTGCTTTTTTCTTGTAAAATTTGCTTTTTATTCAATAAATACAGTCCTTTATAATAATAGTAATAATAATAATAATAATAATAATAATAATAATAATAATAATAATAA
>JAJJMC010012549.1:3259845-3330514 GCA_023531435.1 Papaver californicum
AATAATAATAATAATAATAATAATAATAATAATAATAATAATAATAAGGAACTGATGTAAAGACTGGTCAAAATGGGCTGTAGGTACTTTACCTATGAAGAACAGGGGGCTTGGCGTTTACACTATGGAGGACACAGCCCATTACTATTACCTGGCCTCTTATACTCAGACACTCCAGCTACAGAACTTGATCCTTGGTTCCCCTAGATAACAGATAGTCATCCTTGCTTCCAGCAGGCGCTGTCAAAATTTACCTAATTCTGCGGGCTTACTCCTTCTTTCGACATCAAGACGGCATCCCCAAGTCCAATGCGCACATTGGCAGCCCCCATATCTGGCCTCAACCAATCGGGACATCATTTTATGGCAATGTACTAAGATGGACAAGGCTCAAGATTTTCTCAAAGCGATCCCCATATCTGGCCTCAACCAATCAATTGGGCCTCGTCAGTTCCGGGCCGTTTTATCCTACAGACTTGGTATTCCTTTGTTTGCGGAGAACAGCGTGTGCTCTTGTTGTGTAAGAGGGATGGATGTTTTTGGTGACCATGCTCTTCACTGCGCCAGCGAGGTGGGGCTTAAGTTTAGGCATGAATTGGTCGCTGACATGTGTTTCAGGGCAGGGGTGTCAGCCCGGAAAGAGGCGCCTCTTGGCCGAGGATGAACGCTCCCTACGACCAGCAGACGTCCTAGTATATAATTGGAGAACGGCCGGGATGTATGCTTTGACGTTACCGGGGTGTCCCCCTTCACAGGAGGAGGGAGAGTTGCATTTTCACCCGGTCTTGCCATTTCGAACGCCATTACCCGGAAACGCACCAAATACCTTGACAAGTGCGAGGCACACGGTTATGGACTTGGTGTGTTGGCCTTCACGACCTTAGGAGAACTAGGAAAGTCACGATTACTTTTATAAAGAGGTTGCAGAACTATATAGACAGCTTTGATTACAACCACAAGATCGACAACTTTCTTTTCTTCAGACTAGGGTTAGCTATCCAAAAAGGAGTGGGAGCCCAGCTTGTGGCTAGGCTTCCTTCCGGTCCAGTGTAATTCCCATTTTCATCCAATAAATTTCTCATTCATAATAATAATAAAATAATAATAATAATAATAATAACAATGGGTAGCTAGCTCAGCTGGTCATCTCCGTTCCTCACAGTTTTGATGCGCTCCAAGAGGTCCCAGGATTGAATCACCGATGGCGCAATCTACAGAATTTGACATGGAAGGTAGTGTTAACTCCCCCCCACCTTGTGGTATAATCATCCTCCTATACGCTTCGGCTCCCTTGCTGGTTCCTCATGAAGCTCGATGGTAGGCTAGCACCACAACCTGTTCAACTTATGTGGTACAGTTCCGCAATCCGTGTGATAAATTCAAAATTCATGTAATTGTATAATAGTAATAATAATAACGGGTAGCTAGATCAACTGGTTATCCCCGTTCCTCAAAAGGTTTGGTGCGCTCCAGGAGGTCCCAGGTTCGAGTCCCCGATGGCGCAATACTGCATAATTTGACATGGATGGTAGAGTTTGCTTGCCCCCCTTGAGACATAATCAAACCCCCTATCCGCTTCGGCTCCCTTGGATGGTTCCTCATGAGGCTTGCTGATAGGCTAGCACGGCAACCTGTTCAACTAATGTAGACGTTGTTGGAGCTTAGCTTGTTAGGCTTCCAACTAGTTTCTTGTAAAATTACTCCTTATCCAATAATAATAATAAAAAAAAAGAGAAGCTCCGGCAAAATCAGGCAATTGAAAACTTGATTTCCTCTTCCCTTTTTCCTGCACTTTTTCTTCAGCAAACTTTGAGCCATTTTCACACATTCGTCTTCACTTTTGCAAGTTCTATCGATTGATGCCTTTTTTCACCCAATCCTGGATGATTTCTGCGACAGTTATGGCAATTATTTTTGGGTTTATGCATGAACACAATGCCCAGAAAAAGATCATCATCATCTCAAAACCCTTTAATCTCTTCTTCAGAATCTCAACACGACACAACCTTTCAATGTCCTTTCTGGAATTATGATGGCTGTTGTAATGGTGTGAGTAGTAGAGGTTTTGCGAGGAGTTCATTTTTCAGACATTTACAAGACAAGCATTTAAGTTCTAAGGACAACAAAACAACTTGTAGAAATAAGATTCAACCCAATATTGCAGTTTATGAAGCATGGGAGGCAGTGTTAACACAGTTGCAGATGTGGTTGTGTACCAGATGGATGCACCTTCACACATGGAGAAGACTCTTTCATTCACATGAAGATGTTATTATAAGGCCTTTTAATGGTAGATGGTTTGATTTTCTCATATATGGTCTGGAGAAACCAACTTCCAACATTAATGACACACAAACAACAGAAGATGTAGTTTCACAAGTACATTTTTCTTTGGATTTTCTCAACCAAGTTTTTCTTAAACAAATAAAAATTGTTGCAAGCATACCCCCTATGTGTAGGCTCAACTTTTTAAAAACCGTAAAATCATGTCTTGACAAAATTTTATATAACCCTATGACCTTTCTGCATGGATAAATCCACTCGTCCTTCCTACATGTACCCTTAATCTGTACACCCCTAAAAGAAATGCTGAGGAAAGGTCTAGTACTAGAAAGAAACTTCAAACCTTATCCATCAATAATGCCTTACAACAGTGGATAGAAACAAATTGATGTATTAACATGTTTCATAATCTGCTGGAACTTTGTAGCCAAAACCAAAAGAATGGGTATTACAAAAAGCAGAAGCAGGGCAACTCCAATTAGCAGGCTTGTCGCAGAAAATTGAGTCAAGGCCACTACACAACAGAATAAAAATACTATCATCCAATGTTGTTGTTCCTATGAATACAGATACCCCTTTGATGGGTGTCGTGATGGCTTTATTTGCGGTATTCCTATGTATTATTTAAGAGATTTGTAATTCTTTTGTTTTATTGGACGGGATTTCAATGAATTAGGTTCATAATAACCATGAACATTACCAGAATTGCAGCAAAAACAACCTCATGCCACCCCGCTAATGTGATTATAGACAGTAATTAGAAAATTATCGTTCACTCCGACTTGTGAAAAATGGATTTTAGACCTAATTCTAATTTAATCTAGCAAATATATACAAAAGATGGTAGCAAAATTAAGGATAACTGAGACTCATAATTCCACCATAAACATAATCAAGTGATGAATGTATTGATTCTTAACAATTTAAGCTCTTTTATGGACTCTTTTTATTTGCCAAAAGTAGATTTCTAAAACATTAAATGTAAATCATAAGCATGGTGCATCAAAAGATTAAAGTTTCAGCTTACACCATCAAACAAGATCACAATTAACTAATGAAAATTAAAAATCAATTAAAAATTAATGCAAAAAGTCATAAAGAATCAAATATAGTTACCAATTAATTATGAAATATGACTTCCTCCATTGCCCCAATGATGGGGTTTAGATTATCATGCTCAAATCACTCTCAAAATATTGATTCATGCCTCAAAAATTGTTTACAAAGATGAAAAACAGAAGAAAATAATAAAGCTGAGAATTTGCAACATTGTATAGGCATTACAAACTCTTCGTTACAATCCAAGTGTTGTAGATTCAAAATAAATGTTGCAAACTGACTGTGATATACACTCAGAGAAGATAGTCTCTGGGTGTTGTGAATTTTTAAAAGCTTTCGCAGTAGCTTCAGCTACTGTTCTCAGGCGTCTCTTTTTTATTCTTTTTTTCTTCACGGGATGAACCCTAGTTTTTTTCTGATTTTTTTTCTTTATTTTTCCTCTCAATATGGCCGAAGTAGAGCCCTCGTAAATCTCTTCATTGACTATTTTATTTATAATATAACAACCCAACAACTCCAAATTATCTCGAATATCCAATCTTAATGAAAATAATTTTTGGCAGTTTGTTTTTATCAAATTTTCATCATCATGTGCTGTCTGTTTCCTTGGTGAAACTTATTTCTCGATTTTGTTTCCTTTTTAAGAGCTAGAAAACAAAATACTATAAACTCGAGATAATATATTTACCTGATCGAGAATCAACTCGATTATTTTTTCCCCTGTTATTTTCTTTCTGAGAATAAGAATGATACGATTCTGTTTTGTTTCCTTTGAGATTCCAAATCTTTTAAAACTCCTCTTAAATAGACAAGAATAACTCTTGTCTTAAAACCCCTTGAAAATCTCAAAATATCCCTTAGTCAAATCACACCTTAAAGAGAAAAAATTCCCTCCAAATATGATTTGAAATGGGGAAGAAGGTAGGTGCCCCTATCCAATATATGGGTGCCTTTAGCCAAGTTTTTAGGTGCCTTTAACGATTTTCTTTGCAACTTTTTCATAATTATTTATTCTTTCAAAAATACCTACAAACATATAAAATGAAGGAGCTGGATTTTTCAAGCTAGGGGAATGACACAATTAGTACACAATCAAGCAATATCAATATAAAGAATTGAGACAAATCAGACACAAAAATGTGCCTATCAAATACCCCCAAACTTATTATTTGCTAGTCCTCGAGCAAATCTAATCTAGAAAATAAAATCCTAACTCATTGTCGCAGGCATCGTGATTGCACTTAGTGTGTGCAACAAGCCTTTCAACCCCTTGGTGGCCTAGTGGACGAGTTTTAGTCTCGTGAGAGTTTACAAGAGGTGTACCCACAAAACCTTTACTCCAAACTCTAGCTACTTGTGAACGATTAATGGTAGACACTAAACATGCTATTTAGTTTGCTACTAAATTCTTTGGCTATGTGGATCATTACCCTATATGAGTCCAATTGTTGTACATGAGTTTGCACTCAAACGTACTAAAATTCATATATAAGAAAATAATGCACTACTCAGAAAGTCGTACAATGGACCTGATACTCAAAATCTAACAAACCACAATCACATGAACAATGGATATGGAGATAGAAGTGTCCGTATGTTGACTAAGGTGAAGGGTGTTTCCCAGAATATCTATATGAACATCGTGCCAAGATGAACCTTAATGGATTGAGATACGCACCCATTGGTCTGAATCCTAATTCTAATATCAACTCAGCTAGTATATATAAGGGTCCCAACGGTCGATTTATTGAATAAATACAATTATTGTTATTATTTATTTTTATTTTTCGATAAATGATTAGATCTTTTGAATCTAAGCGTATGCTCTTTTTCAGAAGATTACATGATAGTTCCCATGGATCCTGTGTTCCATGCTTGCCTAGGAAACAAAGATAGGGAGAACACACACATATTGATGTCCAAGTGTCATTTTTTAATTATTGTTCAATTTCAATTAAAATAATGGGGCTTGATCTCAATCACTCTACTTTATCCTAGCGGCGAAAACAAGGTGATACTAGTGCCCCACCAAATCACTTAGAGAAACACAAAAAGTTACAAAAATAAAAACAGAACGTGATATGGTGACGACTATCATGTTATTTCTAACACCTGAGCTCTGTCCTTTTATGAATAGACCATTTAGTTGTGTCCCTCAACTTCTACAACCAAGAGGTTTATTTCCATCTACTTAGAATGGTTACTGTCATCCTGAATTGTTCACAAGTTTCTAAATTTTGGTACAACTAATTTTTTTAAAGTTTTCTCCCTTACCCCCAAACTTAAACTGAATATAGTCGTCGATATTCTAAATATAAATGAATAAAAGCCTGAACAAAGATTAATAATGAACAAAGTAAAGAGATATGGAAAGATATTACCAGCACTGTGTACCAAAATCATATAGATTGCCTCCCATAGAGCGCTAAGTTTAAAGTCTCCATCCAGACCAAAAAAAGATTAGTCACAATCTACGAATCATATAACAATAATTTGAATAACTATGGATCCTTAAAGTCAATCATATTTGAATTATATAGCTGACCACAATGTAATAAATAAAATTGGTGGTCATTCTCATGAAAATGTGTCGATTTAAACTTCCTAAAATATTCATGTTTGGTTCCAAAGTTTACGAATTGACACATATGAAGTTCAGATGTTCCCACATTTGGTAGAAAAATATTTGGTGGGAAAAAAAGTCAATGATGGTATTATGGTCCGGGTAAACCACATCAACAGGATGATGGGTTTCTGACGACTGAATTTCATTCTAGACATAATCAGGCTTGGGGAAAAGTGTTTGAAGATAATCTCTTAAAATGGTAGAGGCATATATGTCAAGTCCCAAGTGAGGGACTTTAAGAAGGGATACTTGAACATCACAAGAATCATCGGTACCGCCAACCTTAGGACGGAAATTACTCTCATATACTATTGGTTGGGTTCTAATGTCCTTAAGGTCAGAACTACGCTCAGATTCTTCTGAGGACTGGTTGCCTAAATGATCCAAAAGAACATCATCATCAAAACCATACAATGGGTTATCCAAGGTGTTCCTAAAAGTCTCTTCTTCTAAATCAGTGATCCCAAGAGGTTCATCACATTCATATAATGGATTGTTAAACACAGTGCTTTGTAAAGGATCATGAAAAGTCCTACAGTTTATGGCAACAACCTCACTCATATTTAAAATCTCTACGAGTCTATCATCTTCATCAGAAACTATTATTTTTGAATCGTTACTAGTCTCAGGACAAACTCGTTCCTCTAAACCATTATCGTCTTCATAATAATAAGGAAATATTTCACTGTCTATAACAACGGTATCTCTAGTTAAATCCTTTTCCTCTTGAATAGGTAAATAATATCAACATTATTAGGATTGGAACTAGAAACATCATTATTATCATGAAGGAATTTTATAAAGAGTCACTTAGGAGTGAATTAACATCTGTCTTCAATTTCATTCTTCTACTTCAATTTCATCTCACTCCTATGTGTCGACTCAATTAACTGCGAGGGCCTCTTCTAGAGAAATAGAACTAACATTTTGCTCAGTATGATATTGCTCATTTACTCGTTCGTATGACTGGTGAGCGTGCAAATAGTAATTGGGATCAATATGGTATGAATAACCTCCAGAGGGTTGATAGTGGTCACAAGTACTATCCCCACTATGGTCATAGAACGGGTAATGTCCATTTTTGAATCCATGTCGATACTCATTATATTGGTCCTCATAATACCAGTTCGACATTTTTTTATAGTGCACATGCAAATGCAAATGCAAGGTTGACTACAATAGGTAAGCTCAGGTTACCTAGCAAAAATATACCTATAGTCAAAGACTGGTCAAAGTTACGAGGCTAAGGCTTGTGGAATTTCAGATGGTAACTCCCATCAGGCCCAAGGCAGGGTTCAGCTTACTTTTCCACGGGTTTTCCTATAATCAGTAGTCTGACGAATGCAAAATAATGTGTGTGCACATGTTTTTTTTTTATATAAAAAATAAAGTAAAATCTAAAATAAATATATACAAATGAAATAAAAATTTAATAAAAAATCTATTTTTTAGGTATACTACATACCTTTTTCGGTAGGCAATTTCCACAATTAATTTATAAGATCACCTGCACATCAAAGTTAAGAAAAATACATACATAAAATCTAAAAAGAGACAAAAGAGACAAAAATAAAAATAAAATAAATCCTAATTAACCTAGAAAAAAAAATCTAAAACCCTAACCTAAAAACAAGACCGCGTCGGCGACGCCAAAAATTGATGTGATTATTATAGAAAGTGGTAAGAAAATTATCGTTCACTCGGACTTGTGAAGAATGGATTTTAGACCTGATTCTAATTTAATCTAGAAAATATATTCAAAAGATGGTAGCAAAATTAAGGATAACTGAGACCCAGGATTCCACCATAAACATAATCAAGTGATGCATATATTGATTCTTAACAATTTAAGCTCTTTTATGGACACTTTTTGTTTGCCAAAAGTATATTTCTAAAACAATAAATGTAAATCATAAGCATGGTACATCAAAAGCTCGAAGTCTCAGCATACACCATCAAACAAGATCACAACTAACTAATGAAAATCATAAATCAATTAAAAATTAATGCAAAAAGTCATAAAGAATCAAATATAGTTACCAATTAATTGTGAAATATGATTTCCTCCAGTGTCCTAGTGGGGTTTAGCTCATCGTGCTCAAAACACTCTCAAAATATTGATTCATGGCTCAGAAAGTGTTTACAAAACTGAGAATTTGCAACACTGGATAGGCTTTACAAACTCTCTGTTACAAGCAAGTGTTGTAAATTCAAAATAAATGTTGCAAACTGACTGTGATATACACTCAGAGAAGAACGACAGTCTCTGGGCGTTGTAAAGTTTTAAAAGCAACAACTTCAACTACTGTTCTCAGGCGTTTCTTTCTTCTTCTTCTTCTTCACGGGATGAACCCTAGTTTTTTTTCTTATTTTTTTTTCTTAACTTTTTCTCTCGATCTGGCCGAAGCCAAGCCATCCCAAATCTCTTCCTAGACTATTTATTTATACTACAGCAACCCAACAGCTTCAAATCTTCTCGGATATCCAATCTTAATGAAAATAATTCTCGACAGTTTATTTTTATCAAATCTTCATCATCATGTGCTATTTGTTTCCTTCGTGAAACTTATTATCGATTTTGTTTCCTTTTTAAGAGATAGAGAACAAGATGCCATAAACTCGAGATAATATATTTTCCTGAACGCGAATGAAACCCGAGTACTTTTTTCCATGTTATTCTCTTTCTGAGAATAAGAATGATACGATTCTGTTTTGTTTCCTTTGATATTCCAAATCTTTTAAAATTCCTCTTAAATAGACAAGAATAAATCTTGTCTTAAAACCCCTTGAAAATCTCCAAATATCCCTTAGTCAGATCATGCCTTAAAGAAAAAAAAATTCTCGCCAAAACTGAGTTGAAATGGAGAAGAAGGTGGGTGCCCCTATTCAATGCATGAGTGCCTTTAGCCAAGTTTTTGTGGTGCCTTTAACACTTTTTTTGGGTGCCTTTAACACTTTTCTTTTCAACTTTTCCATTATTATTTATTCTTATAAAAATACCTACAAACAAATAAAATGACACAATTAGTACACAATCAAGCACTATCAATATAAAGAATTGGGGAAAATCAGACACAAAAATGTGTTTATCAACCACCTACCATACCAACTGAACCCCTAAGCTCTGACCCAGTTTTAGTAGATAACAACTTAGTTCTAAGTGTTTTAAAGAGTTTCCCAAGAGGAACATCATGTGGTAGAGATGGGTTGAAAGCACAACATCTTCTAGATGCAATGAGTGGTACTGCAGCTGATGTGGAAGATAAACTCCTTACATCCATTACTGGTGTCATAAACCTATGGTTAGATGGTAGATACCCATATGAATTAGGAGAGTACATTGCTAGTGCACCATTCACTCCACTTTTAAAGCCTGGTGGTGGATTAATGCCTGTAACAGTGGGTACAATCTGGAAGAGATTGGTATCCAAACTGGCTGCAACATCGGGTTGCAAGAAATGACAACATACCTTGGTGACAACCAGTTTGGTATTGGCATACTATGTGGCGGAGAAAGAATTTTACATTCAGTCAATAAACTTTTACAAATGAAAGGTACCCTAAACAATATCTCCATGTTATTGATTGATTTTACAAATGCTTTCAATCTTGTTAACAGATCCACAATCATCCAGATTGTATTACAGTGAATATACACTATCTTCAGCACATGGAGTCAAACAGGGTGACCCCTTAGGCCCCTTGCTATTTGATTTAGCTCTTTATCCCCTTCTGCAGAAAATAGCTTCATCATGTGCACTAGACCTGCAAGCATGTACTTGGATGATAGAACCATAATTGGTGACACATATGAGGTCACTAATGCCCTGAAGATAATCCATACTGAAGGTAGAAATAGGGGTTTATATCTCAATATCAGCAAAACTGAAGTATTTTGGCCGACTAAAGATCCAAGAGTTGACATGGTAGATGTCTTTCCATCCAATATCGACAAACCAACTAACAGTGTTAAACTCTTAGGTGGACCTGTGAGTTTAGATAACCAATTCTGAAGTGATATTGTTGTATATAGAGTTCATAAGACTATAATAAGCTTATGGATTAAATCAAAAAGCTCAAAGACCCACAAAGTGAGTTGCTCTTACTGCACAACTACACTGGTGTCTCAAGGATGTACTTTACCTTGAGAACCACCAATCCTTCGATGCTGCGACAAGCTAAGTCGATTTATGATGAACATCTCACCCAAGTCCTGAGACAACTCATTCTATGTGATGGTGCTGGTTTTGGTCCATTGCAGCAATGCCTAGCATTATTGCATATAAAGTACGGAGATCTCGACATCTATACTTTATCATACACCGACCGGTATTGCTTCCTAGCATCTCAGATTCAGACCCAATCTTTACAGAGAACCATTTTACATGCGATCACAGATTCAACTACAAACCCAGTCTTCAATCAAGCTAAGTATAATTTCATGCAGGTATGTGGTTTATCGCCTTCTAATTTCAGTGTCGAAGGAACTCCCCCCCCCCCCCCCCACCCCCCTTATGAAGTCATTGGCAGTTATATACTTTGACAATGTTATGAAGAAGATCCTTATAAATTTCCATATGTCTGTACGCATTGCTAATCTTTGGCAGTGCAACCGTATAAAGCATGCTCAAGATTTTTTATTTGATGTACCTATCCATATGCTTAATCAACACATTGGGCCTAGGCAGTTTAGAGCAGTCGTTTGGGTATACCTTTGTTTGTGGAAGGATGTTTTTTTCCGAGTTGCAATAGAGAAATAAACGTCTTTGGCGATCACACGCTTCATTATGCTAGTGACATAGGCCTCAAATTTCGTCATGATTTTGTTAGAGACGTTTTTGTGGACATCTGTTTCAAATTTAGAGTACCAGTTAGGAAATAAGTGTTGTTAGGCTTCTTATCAGACCGAGATAGCGCTTTGAGACCTGCTGACATCCTTGTCCATAACTGGGAAAATGGCCAAGACAAGTGTTTCGATGTTACATGTGTATCTCCCTTTACAGGTGGTGGCATCAACACTTTCACACCAGGCCAGGCCATTTCCAATGCAGTCACTCGTAAACACAAGAAATATCTGGACAAATGCAAAGCATACGGGTACGGGTTTGACATATTAACATTCTCGACATTGGGTGAGCTCGGTGAAGGCACAATGAACTTTTTGAAAAGATTGAAGAATTGTTTAGCCAGTCACGACGCCAACTTTAGAGTAAGAGGTTCTCTTTGTCACAGAATAGGCTTTGCTATTCAGAAGGGTTTCAGAGCTCATCTTGTGGCTAGACTCCTATCCAATTTCTTATAAAACAATATTTCATTTTCCAATAAAATGGAAGTTTTATTAAAAAATAAATCCTACACTCCTTCTTCAAAAATCTTTAGCTTATCATCATAGACACACCTTCAAATCAATATAATTTATGAGGAAGCTTCCTCTTTTTCGGATTTTTTTTTTCACACACACGCCTTCACCTTTGTAAGCTCTATCAATTAATGCTCTTTTCACCCAATTCTGAAGATTTTTTTAAAATAATTTTGGAGACGGCTACGAAAATTATTTTTGAAGTTATGATTGAACAATGCCTAGAACGAGATCATCTTCATCCCAAGAACCTTTCATATCTTCTGCATATTCACAACAAGACATAACTTTCCAATACCAGTTCTGGAATTATGATGGATGTCGTAATGGGGTGGGCAGTAGAGGGTTTGCGAGGAGTTCCCTTTTCAGGCATATACATAATATGCATTTGGGTTCTGAGGCTAACATAATAACATGTAGAGATAGGATTCAGTCCAATACTACAGTCTGGGAAGCATGGGAGGCCGTGATAACACAGTTAAAGACGTGGTTATGTACCAGTTGCATGAACCTTCATGCCTGGAGAAGATCATGTCGATCACATGTAGATGTTATCACAGGTCCCTTTAATGGCAATGGGGTTGATTTTCTTATACATGTCCTGGAGAAACCAACATTAACATCATTGATACCCGAATCCCTGAAGAGGAAGAAGTGGTCCCATCAGTAAGTCTCTCCTTAAATTTTCTTAACCAAATTTTTCTCAAATAAATCACAACAGTTGATAGCATACCTCTATGTGCAGACTCAACTTCTCAAGAACCTTCACATTGTGTCTAGAAAAAATCTTGCATAACCATAATGATCTCTCTTCTTGTATCAATTTATTGCTTCTCCCCACATGTACCCTCAACCTATATACTCCTAAAAGCAACGATGAGGAAAGGTCTGGCACTAGAAAGCAATTACAAACTATCTTCATCAATAATTCCCTACAACAATGGATGGAAAAATATGGATGTCTTAATATTTCTCATAGACTGCTGGATCTCTGTAACCAAAAGCAACATAATGGGTACCACACAAAGAAGAAAAAACAACAGGGCAACTCCAACTTACAAGCATGCCACAAGAAACTAAGTCAGGGCCATTACACAACTGCAATAAGGGTGTTTTCTTCCAGTGGTGTTGATCCCATGAATCTTGACACATTAACTGAACTGCAACAAAATATCCCAATGCCCCACCACCAACCATACCATCTGAACCCAACACCTCTGAACCAGTTTCAGTTGACAAAAGCCTAGTTTTGAATGCTCTAAAGAGTTTCCCAAGAGGAACCTCATGTGGCAGAGATGGATTAAGAGCACAACATCTCTTAGATGCAATGAGAGGTATTGTTTCTGTTGTTGCAGATGAACTCCTCACTTCCATTACAGGTGTCATAAACCTGTAGTTAATGGGAAATGTCCATATGAATTGGGGATTTTTATTGCCAGTGCACCACTCACTCCACTCTTAAAACCTGGTGGAGGTTTAAGACCCATTGCAGTGGGTACTATTTGGAGGAGATTTGTATCTAAACTAGCAGCAACTTCAGTTTGCAAGAACATGGCAACTTACCTTGGTGACTACCAGTTTGGGGTTGGAATCCCATGTGGGGGAGAGAGCATTCTTCATTTAGTCAATGCCCTTTGCATATGAAGGGGGACCAAAACCATCTTTCTATGTTGCTGATTGACTTTACCAATGCTTTTAATCTTGCTGACAGATCTACAATCATTCAAGAGGTGAGAAACCATTGTCCATCCATATCTAGATGGGTGGAATTCTTCAACGCCAAGCCTTTCAGGCTTTATTACATCGAACACACATTGTTTTCAGCATAAGGAGTCCTACAAGGTGATCCCTTAGGTGTTAGGATCGATGATATAAAGAAAAAAAAAACAAAAACAAGAACAAGAACACACAAGATTTACTTGGTTCACCCAAATTAGGCTACGTCCAAGGAGCGGCTGCGGTTTTCACTATGATCTCAAAAAAAGAGTTCCAGAGGAATACAACGATGATAATAATACTGATACAAACCCTAGATAGGGAAACTCGATATATATAAAGACTACTCAAGAAAATTTTGGTCGGGGAGGTTTGTTTATGTTCTCTAAGTTCCGGGCCTATCGACGCGTCCCTCCGTTCCATTAACGAACCTCTCAAAAAGTCTCATTAAATTTCCCAACGGGATGCCAGTCGAATCGGGTCAAGTACGAAACCGGATTGTGCACTACCAGGCTCCACACAAACATAACATTAGGCCCCTTATTATTTTCCCTGGCTCTACACCCTCATGTGCAGAAAAAACCTCATCTTGCACCCTGGACCTGCAAGCTTGGTATTTGGACGATGGAACCATCATTGGAGACACATCCGAGGTTTCTAAAGCCATGCAGATAATTTAAATTGAAGGAAAATATAGGGGTTTGTACCTCAATGTCAGCAAAACTGATGTTTTCTGGCCTACCAAAGACCCAAAAGTTGATATGGTCGATGTCTTTCCATCCAATATTGGCAAGCCTTCTAACGGTGTTACACTTTTTAGGTGGCCCTATGAGTTTGGACTCTCAATTCTGCAATGATATTGTCGTTAACAGAGTTCACAAGACCATTAGGCTCATGGATGAAATCAAAAAGCTCAGAGACCCACATAGTGAGTTGCTCTTATTGCGCAACTGCGCTGGTGTCTCAAAGCTTTGTTTCACTTTGAGAACCACTAGTCCCTCCATGATGCAACATACAAAGTCAATTTATGATGATCACCTTACTCTTGTCATGAGACATCTTATTGTAGGGGATGGTGCTGGCTTTGGTCCATTACAACATCGACTCATATCTCTGCCAATTAAGTATGGAGGTCTTGGAATTTACACCTATCAGACACCATCCAATATTTCTTCTTGGCATCCCAGATTCAAACCCAATCCTTACAAAGAACTATACTGCAATCTACTACAGTTCCAGATGCAAACTCATCCCTTCATCAAGCACAACATATGTTTATTGATGTGATAAAATATAGTGATAAAAAGAGGTTCGATTCTCAAACTTGTGAAGATTTAATTTCAGACCTAATTTTAATTAAAGAAAATAAAATAGATTAAAATAAATATGACTTTTTAAAAATATGGGGAAGAACTAGGATTCAGGATTCCACTTTTAACCAATAAATCAAGTGATAGTAATTTTAATCATGCAATTAAAACATTTTATTTTGATTCTAAAGCATTGCAAAAATAGATTTTCAAAACAACAACTGTATAACACAAGCATGGAGCATCTAGGGACCTAATCCGAGGCATGCACCATCTAACGGAATCACAATTGCTTAATAAAAATCTTTTAAATCAATTTTAAATCAAAGCAATTAATCATAAATAAATTGCATAAATAAATTAATTAAATACATACCACTTAATTATTAGAGAAAAAGCTTCCTCCGTCATCCCAGTGATGGTGATTAGCTCATTGTAGAGAAAACACACTCAAAATAATCTTTCATTGCTCAAAAAGTGTTTACAAAGGCTAAAAGGAAGTAACATAGCCGATTTGATACGCTTTTAAGCGTTACAGTGAAGTGGTTTAGCGTGTTACAGCAGCAGAAAAGCAACAGGAAACAAAAGCAACTGATATAAGTGTCTCCGTTTAAACAGTTACGCAGCTTAAACTGCGACTGTTCAGCAACAGTAACAGCGACAGAATCGTACTGTCGTCTGTCTTCTTCTTCTCCGGCAACAGCAGCAGCAGCAGAATTGTACGGGAGCTCTCCAAAAAACTTTTTCCTTCTCTTCGATTCTCTTTGCTATTTATAGTATTTTCTAACCCTAGGGATCTTCCTTAATTGATAAGGACTCAAAGAAGAGTCCAAATCCAACTTGAATACGTGTTCGATCTTGTTACAACGTCAATTTTCCTTCTCCGGCTACAACACGGTTTTGAAGCACTTTTCACGGCATGAATCACTATTGCTTGATGTGTTTGATCTTGTTTTGATCTCTTCTTGTCTTTGGGTCAAATAGAAGTACCCAAAATCCCTAAAATCACGTACAAATAGTCATCAGAAGTTTCTCTTCGATAAGATTAGGGTTCCCGCCAAAATCGGTTTTTGAAATGTAAAAGGGGGTGCCCCCAATCCAAAGTGAGGGTGCCTTTATCACTTTTCTGGGTGCCTTTATCTCGTTTCGAGCCGATTTTTCCCAAATTATTTATTTCTCAAAAATACCTACAAAGACATAAAAAGACATAATAAGTACAAAAACGAATACTATCAAAATAGATAATCGAGCGCAATTAGACATAAAAATGTGCCTATCAAATACCCCCAAACTTACTATTTGCTAGTCCTCGAGCAAATAAAAATAAAATCCTAACTCACTTTCGCAGGAATTGCGACTACATTTAGCATATGTAATAAGCCGTTAAACCCCTAGGTGTCCCTAGTGGACGAGTTTTGTCTCGTGAGGGTTTACAAGAGGTATACCCACAAAACCTTTACTCTAGATTTTAGCAACTCGTGAACGATTAAGGATAGACACTAAACAAGCTATTTAGTTGGTTTACTCAACTCATCTGCTATGGGAATCATTACCCTATATTAGTCCAATTGCTGTACACGAGTGTTTACTCAAGCATACTAAAATTCATAAAACAACAGAGCTCTACTCAGATAATTGTTCAACCACAAGACTCAGAATCTATCCCAATTAATCACATGAAAAGATTTAGAAGATGGACATAGAAATATGAAGGTTGCACATGTTGACTAAGGTGAACGGTGTTTCCCATATCTGTCTGAAGGTCAGTGCCAAGATGAAACCTAATGTATTGAGATACTCCCCACTTATTTTCAATCTACTACTACTAACTAAACTAGAATATACACAAGTTCCCATGGATCCTGCATTCCACGCTTGCTTAGGCGACGAAGACAGGGAGAACCCACATATTTTTATTGAAGTACTAAATAATTTTTTTTTTCTTTTTCTCTTTTTTTTTTTTCCGAATAAAGCAAGAATCGGGCTTGATCTCAAACACTCTATTTCATCCTAGCAGCGATAACAATTTGATACTGGGCCCCACCAAATCACTTAGAGAAACACAAAATTGCAAGAATAAAAAAAGAAAGTGATATGGTCAGATAGACTCCGAGATGTGGTGACAACTATCATGTTATTTCTAACACCTGAACTCTGTCCTTTTATGAATAGACCATTTAACTGGGCACACCAATTCCTATAGAAAAAGAGCTAAGTTTCTATCTACCTAGAATGGTTAGTGTCACCCTGAAGTGTTCACAAGCTTCTAAATTCTAGAGATTTATTATTTAACAAAAAAGTTTCTCCCTTACCCCCAAACTTAAATCAAACAGTGTCCTCAATGTTTCTAAAGATGAATGATTAAAAATATGAACAAGGAGAAACTGTTACCACTTCACGAAAAGGAGTTAAGGAAAGATATTACCGTGTTTCATGAGCATGGGTTACCTCCCAAGAAGTGTTAAGTTTAAAGTCTTCAGCCAGACTAAGGAAGAATTAGTCACCTCATGAAATCAACTAGCAATAGTCGGAACAACTGTGGGTCATCTGAATCAAATAATGCTATCACAAATGGAAAACTACAACATGCCAAGAAAATGAACAAACTGAGCACACCCTTATCTAGTTTTCTGTTTAAGACAACTACTTCTAGTTGTGGTTCAGGTTCAGGGTCTATAAAAGGGTCTAGATAAAACATTTTCATGGGTTGGATTTCCTCATAGGCATGATCAACATGATCAGGTTGTAAAGTCTGGAAAAACTCAGCTAAGAACTTAGAAGCACATAATAATAACCTGAATAATTGTGGATCCTCAAAGTCAATCAGATTTGACCCACACAGTTGACTACTATGAAGGTGGTCATTCTTAAGCAAATGTGTTGATTCCCTAAAGTAATTAGGTTTAGTCTTAAAACTTAACAACTGACACATTTGAAATTCTAACGTTCCCACATATGGAAGAAAATATTTTGGTGGGAAAACAAAGTCAATCTGGGTATTATCGCCTAGGTAAACCATATCGACCAGAGGATGGGTTTCTAACAACTGAACTTCTTTATGGACATGATTAGGTTCAGGAAACAGTTCTTGAAGATAATTTCTTAATATGGTAGAGGCACAAACATCAAGTCCCAAGTGAGGGACTTCTAAAAGAGTCAAAGGTAAACCAAAGGGAGAATGATAATCACCCCCAAACTTAGAATTTTGGGTGTCTCTAGATAGACTAGTCACAATTTCCTTAATTTCTAGATCATCAGATTCTCGAAAATTGTAAATTGCTTCTTCTAAGTTATAATCAAGTGGTGCATCCTCACTCGTATTTAAAATCTCTACGGGTCTATCTTGGTTATCTACAACTATTGTTTCTAAATCATTGGACTCTAAAACAATATTCTCAGGATAAACCCGTTCCTCTAAACCATTATCGGTTTCAAAACAAGAGAGTTCTACATCGTCTAAAACAGTGGTATCTCTGGTCAAATCCTCTTCCTTTTGAATATGTGAATGATCATTAAAATTATTTGGATTTGAACAAGAAATAACACTATCATCATGAAGCACAATTGGAGTGACAGTTTCCTGATCACTCTGCCTGTATATTTCAAGTTCTTCATCAACACTACCCTCATCATCATAATAACATGAATATGTTTGAACCTCGTCTAAATAAGTAGTGTTACCAATTCTATCCTCGTCCTCTTGAGGAGGTGAATAACTATCAAGGGTAGCACTATATTGGGAATTAAGATTATATTGAGCAATATTATTCCTTGCAGAAATTTCATTCATACTTAATACGAACCTATTTTTATCCTCAATCATCTGCTTGTTATTCTCATCTATCAGCTTGAGGGTGTCTTCTAGAGTACGAGTTGGGCTACTAATTGTCACCCCCATACTTAATTTAAGCTCATGTTGCCTCAGATAACTTCTTGAGTGATTCTTCTAGAGGTGTAATGGGTTCATGATGAGTGATGGGTTGAAATTTCTCTAGGGCATTCCTCCAAGACAAAGAACTCTAATTCTGCTCATTTTCGTGTTCATAAGACGGGTGCATGTATGAATAGTAATTGGGACCACCTTGGTATAAGGAATAACCCCCAAAAGGTTGATGATGGTCCTGATTACTATCCATACCATATTGATAGTACGGATAATGTCTATTTTGAAATTCGGTCGGATATTCATTGTATTGGTCCTCATAATACCAGTTCGGCATTTTCTAAAAAATAAAAATTCCTAATTAAAAAAAAAATCTAAGAAAATAAATGCCGATATGAAGGGGTTTCTAAACATTCACAAACAAGGCCGACTCAACCAAATCAAACCTATTGAATCTAGCAAACAAAAAACATGATGGCTCCACTTAGATTGTTTCTAGACCAGCTTCTATTCTTTCAAAAGGCAACTGGTTACAATTTTAACAAACCTCTTAGAACGATCCGAATTAAATTAAGTCGAAGAGAAACAGGATAAGCTCTAAGGAGCTTTGATAACCCTGTCTCTTTGGCACTTTTTCCTGGGTTACAAGGCGGCTCTAATCAACTTAAAATAATCTTCATGAACTTCGAGTTAGGCTAATAAAGTAACCAGTACAGTCCTTTTGAACGATTTTCCAATAAGCTCGATACCCTATAGGTCTCTTTCTAGTCAAAATTTTAAGGTTTTAGGTTCGCGTTTGATAACGTGTTCCTAAAGCGGGCAAGAAGGAAACGGTGATGAAATCCGAGTCCTTATCTTGTATGGCCAGTTCTTGCCTTTTACTAGAAAAGTAAGTCCGTTTTCAATTCCTCAACATATATGCATACGAAGGAATACAGTAAACCCACTTGCAGGGGATTCGTGGGTTGATCGAGTCTTACCTCCCGTACCAGACGGGCAATGAACCGTTGAAGTCGACTCGGGCCACTAACTCCTGTGTCAGTGTGCGGAACCGAGAGGCTGAGACAATATCGTAATTGTCGTCCTTCCCTGTAACAGTTTATATTTAAATAATACCCTTCCGTAGGGTTTAAAAATAATAAAGAGTCCAAATGTCCAAAAGAAAGTCCAAAATAAAAGAAAAATTACAGAAATAATACAAATTCCTAATACAATTTTCTAAATAAATAAATAAAATAAAATCTAATTAATAAAAAACTTCGTCTTCTTTTTCGTTCTCTAAGCTTTATCTTTTAACTCCAAGTCTTTAGCTTTAATTCCTTTGGCGTACTTCTTTTCGATCCAAAATCCAACCTGTAGCAAAAAGAGAAATACCAAAAGAAACGTAAAATAGAACAAAGTAAAATAATAAACTAAAAATAAAAACCTAAAAATAAATCTAAAACCCTAAACCTAATAACAAGTCCGCGTCGGCGGCGCCAAAAATTGATGTGATAAAATATAGTGGTAAAAAGAGGTTCGATTCTCAAACTTGTGAAGATTTAATTTCAGACCTAATTTTAATTAAAGAAAATAAAATAGATTAAAATAAAGATGACTTTTTAAAAATATGGGGAAGAACTAGGATTCAAGATTCCACTTTTAACCAATAAATCAAGTGATAGTAATTTTAATCATGCAATTAAAACATTTTATTTTGATTCTAAAGCATAGCAAAAATAGATTTTCAAAACAACAACTGTATAACACAAGCATGGAGCATCTAGGGACCTAATCCGAGGCATGCACCATCTAACCGAATCACAATTGCTTGATAAAAATCTTTTAAATCAATTTTCAAGCAAGGCAATTAATCATAAATAAATTGCATAAATAAATTAATTAAATACATACCACTTAATTATTAGAGAAAAAACTTCCTCCGTCATCCCAGTGATGGTGATTAGCTCATTATAGAGAAAACACACTCAAAATAATCTTTCATTGCTCAAAAAGTGTTTACAAAAGCTAAAAGGAAGTAACACAGCTGATTTGATACGCTTTTAAGCGTTACAGTGAAGTGGTTCAGCGTGTTACAGCAACAGGAAACAAGCAACTGATATAAGTGTCTCCGTTTAAACAGTTAAGCAGCTTAAACTGCGACTGTTCAGCAACAGTATCAGCGACAGAATTGTACTGTCGTCTGTCTTCTTCTTCTCCGGCAACAGCAGCAGCAGCAGAATTGTACGGGAGCTCTCCAAAAATTTTTTTCCTTCTCTTCGATTCTCTTTGCTATTTATAACCTTTTCTAACCCTAGGGATCTTCCTTAATTGATAAGGACTCAAAGAAGAGTCCAAATCCAACTTGAATACGTGTTTGATCTTGTTACATCGTCAATTTTCCTTCCCCGGCTACAACACGGTTTTGAAGCACTTTTCACGGCATGAGTCACTATTGCTTGATGTGTTTGATCTTGTTTTGATCTCTTCTTGTCTTTGGGTCAAATAGAAGTACCCAAAATCCCTAAAATCACGTACAAATAGTCATCAGAAGTTTCTCTTCGATAAGATTAGGGTTCCCGCCAAAATCGATTTTTGAAATGTAAAAGGGGGTGCCCCCAATCCAAAGTGAGGGTGCCTTTATCACTTTTCTGGGTGCCTTTATCTCTTTTCGAGCCGATTTTTCCCAAATTATTTATTTCTTAAAAATACCTACAAAGACATAAAAAGACATAATAAGTACAAAAAGAACACTATCAAAATAGATAATCGAGCGCAATTAGACACAAAAATGTGTCTATCATTTATGCAGATATGTGGATTAACTTCTTCTACCTTCACTGTCGAGGCAACTGCCCCCCACCCTATGAAGTCATTGGCAGTTATTTACTTCGATAGTATCATGAATAAGATCCCTACAAATTTACATATGTCTACACGTGATGCTACTTTTTGGCAATCTAATCGCATCAAGCATGCTCAAGACTATTTGTTTGCTATACCCATTCATGGACTTAATCAACATCTTTTGGCATTAACAATTTAGGGCTTTCTTAAGTTACCGCCTGGGTATATCATTGTTTGTAGAAGGAAGTTTTTGTCTGAGTTGCAATAGAGAAATGAATGTCTTTGGTGATCATGCGCTTTATTATGCCAGTGACATAGGTCTTAAATTTTGCCATAATTTAGTCAGGGATGTGCTTGCGGACATTTGATTCAAAGATGGAGTGCCTGCTAGGAAAGAAGTGTCCCTGGATTTCTTATCAGATAGAGATAGCACTTTGATACCTGTAAACATCCTTGTCTACAATTGGGAAAATGTCCAAGACATATGTTTCGGTGTTACAAGTGTGTCTCCCTTTACTGGCGGTGGCATCAACACTTTCATACCAGGTCAGGCTATTTCCAATGTTGTTGCACGTAAACGCAAGAAATACTTGGACAAATGCAAACTTACGGTTATGGGTTTGACATAGTAGCATTCTCGACTTTGGGCGAACTCGGTGAAGATACAGTGACCTTTTTTGAAAAGATTGAAGAATTTCTTAGCCAACCATGACGCGAACCTTATAGTAGGAGGTTCTCTTTTTTCATAGAATAGGCCTTGCTATTCAGAAGGGTGTTGGATCTCAGCTTGTGGCTAGACTCTCATCCAACTTCTTATAAAACTATTGTTCCGTTTCCAATAAAATAGGCGCTTTTATAATAAAAATAAAAATAAAATAATAAAAATTATTATTATTATTATTCTATTCTTTTAATAACGTGTAGCTAGATCAGCTGGTCATCCCCGTTCCTCAAAAGGTTTGATGCGCTTCAGAAGGTCCAAAGTTCGAGTCCTCGATGGCGCAATACTGCAGAATTTGACATGGAAGGTAGAGTTAGTTTTCCCTCCTTGAGACATAATCATCTTCCCTATCCGCTTCGGTTCCCTTGGATAATTTCTCATGAGGCTCACTGGTAGACTAGCACGGTAACCTGTTCAATTAATGTAGTACGCTTTTGGAGCTTAGCTTGTTAGGATTCCAATTAGTTTCTTATAAAAATAATCTTTATACAAATCCATACCCAATTACTCAACTTCCTGCTTCTTCCCTCTCTCTGCAGATATCATTTCGTGGCTTGTTTCCATTCATCCTTTCAATCTTGAAGAGACGGTTAGGCAGTTATTTTCATACCAAACCTATGCCCAGAACAAGATCCACAACAGCGTCTCAGGAAACCCTACTTCCTCCTCTGATCTATCCCAAAATGCAGAAGAAACACAGAATGACTCCACTTTCCATTGTCCCTTTCGCAACTTTGATGGTTGTCACAACGGAGTGGGTGGTATGGGATTTGCCATAAGTTCTTTTTTTTCCAACATTTAAATGATATGCATCTCGCATCTAAAGAGGGCAGAACATCCTGTAGAACCAGAATTGGAAACAACATTAATATCTACAATGCGTGGGAAAAGGTTCTTCTTCGACTCAAAATGTGGATTGTATTAAATACATGCATCTTCATGCGTGGAAGAGGCCTTGCAGATTATATCCTGGTGATATAACCCTTGGACCCTTTAATGGTAGGAATGCATATTTTTTAATTCATGACGTTGATAAACCTGGTAGCACTGACCCTGGACTTGATACTGTTGAGTCTGAAGAAATTGCTCTAAGCCTCACCATTGATATGCTCCACTGCGCTTTCCAACACCAAATCACAACTACATCCAATATTTCAATCCAATGTAGATTAAACTTTGCTAGAACTCTCAAATCTACATTGGATAAGGTTATCCTCAATCCCATGGACCTGCAATCATGGCTACTGCTCTTACTTCTACCCATCTGCACCCTAAATTTATACATCCCTAAATGCACTATAGAGGAAAGATCTGGCACTAGGAAACGATTAGAATCATTTGCTATCAATCAAGCCTTATTGAAGTGGAGGGAGCCTTCAGAATGTAATGCTTTGATTCGGAAATTGTTTGAGCGTTTCAACTATAAACAACAACACCAACAACCTGGTAAGAAGAAGTAGAAACAAGAATCAACCAACCTTCAGGCATGTAGAAAGAAATTGAGTTATGGTCATTTCACAATGGCTATTAGGGTTCTCTCATCGAGTGGTATAATACCTATGAATGAAGCTACATTATCTGACTTACAATAGAAACACCCTCAAGCTGCACCTCCTACTTTTCCCTCTGATAATAATGAAGTAGTTGTTTTATCAGTCACACCTCAGGATGTTTTGAATGCTATTAAAATCTTTCCTAAAGGAACTACTTGTGGGAGGGATGGATTCAGATCCCAACATCTCATATATGTTTTGAGTGGACCAGCCGCAGCTAATGCTGATGAACTTCTGGCCTCCATTACAGGTGTAGCCAATCTTCTCCTTGCTGGTAAATGCCCTCCAACCTTGGGTGAGTTTATTGCAAGCGCACCATTAACT
This sequence comes from Papaver californicum, assembly GCA_023531435.1. Classification (NCBI taxonomy): domain Eukaryota; kingdom Viridiplantae; phylum Streptophyta; class Magnoliopsida; order Ranunculales; family Papaveraceae; genus Papaver; species Papaver californicum. The sequence goes on from JAJJMC010012549.1 coordinate 3,283,506, forward strand.
CCATTGGTAAAACCTGAAGGTGGCTTAATACCAATTGCAGTTGGGACAATATGGAGAATTGATTTCAAAGCTCGCTACCACCTCAGTTTGAAGGAAATATGCTCTTATCTCGGAGACCATCAATTTTGCATCAGATGAAGGTAAAACTACCTGTAGAGAAAGATTAACCAACAATTTTTATATATATAATATATATATTGCTTGGGAGAATATTTTTATACAACTTCAAATGTGGCTTTGCACTAAATGTATGCACCTTCATGCTTGGAAGAGGCCATGCCGTTTATATCTAGGAGATATCCCTGCTCGTCCCTTCAATGGTAGGGATGCAGAATTTCTAATCCATGGTGTTGACAAACCTGGTAAGAATAACAATGATTCTGTTAATACTGAGAATGAAGATATATCAAATAATAACTACAACAAGCATCCTTGTACCTTGTAGACTAAACTTTTCTCGTACCCTCAAAAACACTATTGACAAGGTAATCCTTAATCCTATAGACCTGCAATCATGGATACAACTATCGCTCCTTCCTATCTGCACCTCAACTTATACATCCCCAAATGTATAATGGAAGAGAGATACGATGGAGAGAGCCATATGGTTGCATTGCTTTGATTCAAAAACTGTTAGAACGTTCAAATCACAAACAACCACTTAAACACTCTGGTAAGCAGAAGCAAGAATCAACCAATTTACAACCTTGACGCAAGAAACTAAGTTACGTCCACTACACAACAACTATTATGATTATTTCATCTAGTGGTATTGCTCCACTGAATGCTTCTACCCTCTGTGATTTGCAGCAAAAGCATCCCCATGCCTCGCCACCCACTATGCCAACTGATAACTCTGAAACTATAGCAATATCAGTTACAACCACTTCAGTTTTGAATGCCATTAAAAGCTTTCACAAAGGCACCTCTTGTGGAGGGATGGACTTCGAGCTTAACACCTTTTAGATACGATGAGTGGACATGCTGCTTCCATTGCTAAAGACCTTTTAATCTCCATTACTGGTGTTGCCAACCTTCTTCTAGAAGGTAAATTTCCCCCATCCTTGTGTGTATATATCGCAAGTGCACCACTTACACCACTTATAAAAACTTGAGGAGGTGTAAGGCCCATTGCAGTTGGGACAATCTGGAGAAGGCTTGTTTCCAAGCTAGCTGCAACCTCAGTTTGCAAAGAAATGTGTACATACCTTGGTGATTATCAGTTTGGGGTGGGCATTCCTTGTGGGAATGAAGGCATACTTCATTCAGTCAATAAGATGTTGGAGTCACAAGGAAACCAACAGGGTTTATCAATGATGCTCATTGATTTTACTAATGCCTTCAATTTAATTGACAGAAAAGCCATGCTACAAGAGGTAAGAAGTAAATGTCTTGCTATCTCTTGGTGGGTAGAGTTTTGTTATGCAAAACCATCGCGTATATATTGACCACATCTTATCTTCATCTCAAGGAGTGCAACAAGGTGACCCTCTAGGTCCCTTACTTTTTTCTTTCACCTTACACCCTTTTGTGTTGCACATAGCTTCTAAATGTACTTTGTGTCTACATGCCTGGTACTAATGTAGGAGACACTCTACAGGTATCTAAGGCTCTTAATATCATTCAACCTGAAGGCAACAAGTTTGGTCTACACCTAAACATTGGTAAGACGAAGGTGTTTTGGCCTGCTGCAGATCCCAGGTGCAACATAGATGGGACATTTCCAGCAAGTATTGGCAAGCCTGTAACTAGTGTGAAACTTCTTGGTGGTCTTGTGAGTCTAGACACCAACTTTTGCAGTGATGTTGTTATGGCTAGAGTGAACTGTTGGTACTTCGCAACTGTGTTGGAGTTTCTCGACTTTACTTCACAATGCTCACAACACAACCTCAATCTCTTAAGCAAATAAGTATTTGGATCTTCACTTATTCCAGTATTTAAGACATCTAATCACCAGCGATGGAGCATGCTTTGGCCTTTTACAACAAAGACTTGCTTCTCTTCCTATCCATGATGGTGGGCTGGGTATATACTCAATGTCAGATACAAGTCAATATTGTTTCATAGCTTCATACATCCAGACATGCCCTGTACAAGAGACTATTTTGCGTAATTCTTCAGTCTTTGGAGCAAGTAATACCTTTCAAAATGCACTACAGACCTTCACACAAGTATATGGTTTATCACCTTCTGCCTTTATCATCGACGACACTGCCCCTCATCCCATGTGATTCTTGGCAGTAAAATACTTCGATGTAGTCAAGAGGGAGATACCTAATAAGTTTCATATGTGTGCTCGCGGTTCCATTCTGTGGAAGTGCAACAAAGTTAAACATGCCCAAGATTTATCTCATGACCGTAACCATTAGTGGGCTCAATAATGCATTGGGTCAAGGCCTTTAAATCTGTTTGTCGTTATCGTATTGGTATTTCCTATTTTCGACGCAGATAAGTATTGCCCAAGTTGCAACAAGGTGTTAGATATTTATGATGCAGGACTCAAATTCCTTCACGACTTGGTAAGGGATGTGTTATCGAATATTTGTTACAAAGCAGGCATGTCCGCCAGAAAAGAAGCTACCTTGGGTTTTCTATCAGACAGAGACAGTGCTTTAAGGCCCGCATACATTTTTGTCTATAATTGGAAGAACGGTCATGATGTGTATTTTGATGTTACTGGTGCTTCACCATTCACAGGTAGCGGACTCCGTGCTTTCACACCAGGCCAAACTATCTCTAATGTTGTCACTCGTAAACGCAACAAATATTTGGACAAATGCTTGGTTCATGGATACATTTTTGGCATTTTGGCTTTCTCCACTGTGGAAGAACTAGGTGATGATATGATAACTTTTTTAAAGAGATTGAAGAATTGCTTAGCCAGTCAAGATGCTAATGCAAGAGTTGGTAGTTTCCTTTTTCATAGATTAGGACTTGTTGTCCAAAAATGTGTTGGTACCCAGCTTGTTGCTAGGCTACTCACCAACTCTTTGTAAAGTGCTCATTTTCTTTAATAAAAAGTCCTCTCATAATAAAAATAAAAATTATAATAATTTAAAAAATTAAACTAAATAAAAATATGATAATAAGAAATTATAAACAAATAATTAATTAATTATAATGAAAAATAAAAATGAAAGTAGATTATATAATAATAATTAAAAAAGAAAATAATAAGTAAAGATAATGATAAATAAAAAATAAAAAAAATTAATGCTAATATAATAATAATGAAATGAAAAATAAATAAAATAATATCAATATTAATAATATTACTAAGAAAAAAAATATATAATGGATTTTAGGATTATATAAAGATGGATTCATAAATCCCTCGAAAAATTTTCCAACAAATTTTAGAGGAAATATGGTATTCAAAACGGGAGATTTGATGGGAATCCAGAAGGAAACGTGAATCAGAGGATTTAAACAACCAAATGTACTAAAGGAATTATAATTCCACCAAATCCACTAACCTAATGGATCCCATCTTTAAAATTTTACATCCGAACTCACCATTAGAGTTTTATTCGATCCACATGTTAAATTACAATTTCTATTTTGATCATAAAAGGATCTGATTGTGATGTGATCTTTAATTGCCCTATACAGATTAATAATTACTTTTACAAACTGGAATTTCAACTCACTAAGTTTAATTCCACCTCCTTACTTCCCCTATTCACAGCCATTTCTTCCCTAACAACAATCAAGGTTAATTAGCCAATTAATTAAACTTAATACTTCACAACTTTGATCCATATCTGCTAGCAATTGATAGCTAATATGCTGATGTAAACTTAGTTAAACTATGTATATCTGCTAGCCAATTAATTAAACTTAATATTTCATTACAACAGTATACTTATTGGGTGACTATTGACTAAGTTCTTTATCGATCAATGTTTTTTTGATGGCTATTGCATTTTGGTGGCCTTCACCTTATAAACCACTAGAACGTTTTGCACGTGCTAATACACATGCAAAAAAAAACTGGGCCCCTTCTGATTTCCAAACGAAGAAGTTTATTTGTAAGTAAACTAATTATTAATATATCCTCACTTTTATTTATAAAATACTTTTTTTGCGTTGGTGAGATACATGGGTATGGTCCAAAATAATTTACAGCCTCGTCTACTTATCGTAAGGGGTGTTGGCTTTACAAATAGTAATAGATTGTTTGATATTTTCTTTGTTTCTACAAAAGTGTTACTATTATTTTTCTAGAAACGGAAGGAGTATTATTTTACTACAGGCTAACTTGGTTAGAATATCCCTCTTACAAAGTTATGATTTCAATTAATGTAAATGCAATCCTAAAAAATCAAATCGAGAGAGAACTTGTTTTGCCTCTAGAAATTGATGATGCAACAACAAACCATCCCCAAGACTTTTCTAATTCATTGGTAAGACTAAAACATCAGCATCAAGTCTGAAAGAAGCTTTGTGGATGTATTTCTCCATCCATGAAGTAATTTAACTATGTATTTTATTCCATTTGTCATGGTTTGCCAATTGGATCCCTTTAGCAGTAAAATATACGAACAAACAGGGATGGAGCCAGAAGCTTGACTAAGGAGAAGCAAATTCCTGCTAGAGCCTAGAGGTACAATCAAGTAAAAATGGGTCTGGAAGCCCAATTTCTTAGAAATGTCAGGCTTGGGAGGCAGCTGAGATGGGCATGTTCAACTGGCTGCGCCCCTACAAACAAAGTTCACCATACTACTGATGATCAAGGAATCACATGACTTTTGGAGGGAGACCGAGAGAGATGCAGTGGAGTTAATGGTTCTAATTGTCTGCAAGTGAAGATGAAATTAATGGAGAAATAGTTTTCGGTATCTTAGAGGGACGCCGGACCTCCGGTATCTTTAGAGCAAGATTCATCTGAATCTGAGCTTCTACTGATGATTTTTAGCCTTCCTTGAGGATGTTCACATGATCATTCCAAAATTTGTCACCAATAATATCACAATGGTCAACAATCACCTTATTTCTTGATCTTTTGACTGGTTTTCCATCTTCATTGTACTTCACTGTCTCCTCGACCTGAATGTAAAAAGCAACAGAACATTTATGAAGTTGTAACATATCATCACACATCTGTAAAAAAAGTGTAAGATATGGTTTTTAAGTGATGATACGAAATACGAACTTACTGATCGTAACACATCATCAGGCATCTGTAAACCAAGTGTAAGATATGGTTTTTAAGTGATGATATGAAATAAGAATTTACCTTGTCCTTGAACACGCAGGATCCTTTACGAAATATGGCTGGTAGCTCGGTGTAGTTTACACCAAGTTGGAAAAGAATTTCATTTTTATCCTGTGTTTGAGTACCCTACAAAACGACATTCACTGGATCAAGTCAAAGGAACCTTTTGAAATCTTAAGCTATGAAAAAGAAACAGTTCATTTAGGAAAGACAATCTTCGCACTAAACATAAAACAAACAAAAGGGTTTTTTCCCTAAAAAGAAGCCCATATGAATTAGAGAAAATAAAACTTCCCTGTCATAATATACATATTAAACACAATTTTTATTCTTGTTACCTTTAATCTATCTTGAGCTTCACTTTTGGTCTTTCCGGATTCAATCAGCTTCCAAAAACAAGTGTTATACTGATTATTAATATGACCTACAAAAGAAAATGTGCTGGCAAGTTCATAGTCCATTGGGATAAAAAACCCTTACCTAAAAGATAAAAATCAAAATTCATCTGACACGTACAACAGTCAGTCTCAAACGCAAGATGGTTCCATTAACTACTCACAATCTACTTGTCTCCATGCCAAATAGTCTCGAACAATCTTAGTGGAGGGGTAGCAAACGGTACGAGCATCAAAAGAAGGTGTGGACTTCAAATCTTTGTCCGGAAAAAATTCTTTCCATTTCATGACATAGACAGATGTGAAAAAAGAAACGGTGATGGAAACTATTTTGCTGCATAAATCAGGAAAAAAAAATTGAATAAGGAAAAAATCAACACCATACTAAGTTAAGAAACATATATTCTCAAGGAAACACAAAAATCAAGATAAGAAACAAAGAAGGAATCTGCTTTACTGCAATCCTACTACAAGATGAAGGATAGTTTCTACGTCAGACAAATGACCTGATTACACCAGCACGATTTCATGATATACAAAACATTTGAAGATTATCAGTCATTATGACCGCAAAATATTTGTCCGTCCTTCCTATTAGAATGCTTCAATTAATTCTAACAAGTTGCAGAAAGATATATAATAAGTTGACCTCTTCTGAGTAGGGTCCTATGGTGAACCACAGGTTAGGCTGGTTTTTCTTTTTTTTTGTTCATATTGAATAATTAATAAGAATGAAAGGTGTTAAGCTTTTTATCACACATATTTGCATCATCTGCTTAAAAAAGTCAGGCAGGGAAGAAAAGGACTCTAATTTTACCCCAATCATGACTTTGAATTTTGGTATAGCTCTACAACATTTATGCATAACATTGAGCACTAAACTTTTAATGGGGAAACAGTGAAACAGTAAAAATGATTGGTAACAAACCTGGATTGCCTATTGTAGAATTCTGTTGTTTTTTTGAAAACGAAGCTGAAAACCAAATAATAACAAGCATATAAGAAACTAATATCACAAGAAAACACACCGAAATAATGGAGTAACAATAAAATCAATTCATAAATTACCTGTACTCATCACTAACTCCATATGAGAAGACTACATCCGGAAACTCTTCAAACATCGCCTCTGCACAAGCATTCATCAGTTTCAAAGCTCGCTCATCGTTTGGTTTCTTAAATTCATGCTTGTCAGAGAATCTAAAACAACAACCACAAAATCAAGACCTTGAATGTTTGTTCCTAACAACTACGTCGGACCATTGAAGTGCTCAGGATTACACTTTTAATGTGTCTTAGGTTCTTTTAAAATATTATTTAATAATTAGAGGCGTAAATATGAGATTATACAAATCATACCTTGTTTCAGAGAGCTCAATGTGAACACTGAACTTATTAATGAATCTATTTTTTCCTTTAAAGTTTTTTACAATTCAAAACACTACTCATATATATAGGTGAAGTGAACTTACTGGTGGAAATGACGGCCGTCTATTCGTAGAATGATCCATGTAGATGGCATTAATTTGTCCTCCACCTCAAATGACTTCACATACTCGTATTTGCTGTTTGCCATTTTTATAAAAAGTCGCTAAATTTCAGACTTCTACCTTCTTGTCTCACTCTGAAACCCATGAGGAAAAGATAACAATTCAGATGAAATCCATCAAATAATTAAACTAAGACATTGAGGTAGATTAATCAATGAAGGAAATCAAAACAATCAATAACTTTTTTAATTTTAAGATATGAGCGTAGTGCATTCTTGGGGATTTCATTCTCTATTTATTAGACTCCATATAGAAATTCAAAGCTAAATAAACTCCAAAATATCACCCCCATACCCATTCAATTTCAAATGCAATCAGAAATTTAGGCTCAAAGAGATGTCAAATTCAATATAAGTCAAATCTAACCTAAAATTTCCTTAAAACCCATGTCATTGTAGAAAACTCAAACTTGTAACCCTAACATTTGGAACAGATTTTTGTTTATAAGCTAAACCAAAGAAGAGATTCATGGTATCTGAATGAATCAAATATAGCAAGTAAACGAGTATTAAAGCTTAAAATTAATAATAAAACAGATGTTTAAGAAAGAAAGAGAAGATTCGAACCTGAAACGGAGAAGAAGACGGAGGGGGAAGTGCTGCTGATGTAGACTGGGGAAGAGGACTGATCCTTTTGGCTGAGATATAAGTATATGTTTAGTTTTTATCTATTCTTACACCAAACCTACACTTACCGTAACAGTTTTCCCACGCAAAAAAACAGCCCAAATCCAACTAAACAAAAAACAGTGGGACATGGCCTCTTTGGGGTTTAACTAAGATTTTTGTCGGACATAACGCCGCAAAACCGCCTTTTTTCCCCTTAATTCAGGGAATAAATACAAAAACATCATCTGGCGCTCTCACATTTTATCGCCGACTCCCTCAAGCCCTGCCTCTCTCCCAATCTAACAAACACCTCTACCAGACTCAAGCCGTACATCACTACTTTTTGACTAGTTTAAACCCTAACTCTCTCTGTATTGTAACGCTTCAATCTCATCCTCTTTCTACTACTATTTAGTTCTCAATGATTTGTAGGTGTTTGTATTAGGAGGCTGCTGTGCCGGATACTACAACAGGATTAATCAGGAAATGTTGAAGAAATTTTTTTGTAGTGAGAAAATGGAACTTGAATTTGATTTCCATTCTTACAAACAGACTTTATTGAGATTAGAGTGTGATAAAGAGATTTATGGAGTAATAGATAGATTTTTAGAGAGTTTATTTCTAGGACCAGATGATTTGTACAGTAAGATTCAAGGGGTTAGTGCTGATTTTGAGAAAAAGGGGTTAAATTTGGTTAATGTAGAAGAGAGGGTTGCAGCAACTGGAACTAGTTTTTACTCTTCTTTAGAGTTCAGTAACCTAATGAACAGCGGCTCGAGTTCATCTGGGGAAGACTGCGGCGATATGTCTGAGGGAAGTTCAGAATTTAGGAGTACTAGTAATGGTGATTCTAAGAAGTGTCAAAAGTTAGGATTTCAATTAGGCGAAATCGAAAAGCTGTTGGAAATACTTGAAGAGGATAACCATGTTATGAATGAAGCATTGATTTCTGGTGTGGAAGAAAGAAGTGAATTGGCGAATGAGGTATATCGACTGCTCCAAGTTATTCAAAAACGTGTAAGGGATCATCAAACAACTGATGAGAAATCGTTGTCTGGTTCATTAGCCGGCTTTAATAAGGTACGTACAGGGGTTGGATTCCTTAACATGCTTAATTTGGCGCTTGGGACGGTATCTCTTGTTGATTTATACACGATTCGGAAGTAACATATAGCTTTGTTGTGTACCGTATAATCCTTATTTGTATATTTCTTGGTTGCATTTAAGTATTTTACTGTATTTCCAATGCTTCACTTATTTACCAATGTCAGTACTTGGAATCACAATTATTATGTTGATTACTATGTGAACAGGATGAAAGCACTGCAACTGGTTTGCCACAAGTTCTATTCCAAGATACGAATCCATCTCTTCTTACCAGAGTTCGTAAAGCCAATATCCTTGCTTTTCAGAAGCCTACTAGTACCAAAGTGTTGGACTGATCAAACTTGTTAATGTAGGATGTACTTTTCTCATTTCTTTGCACATAAGGTTTTACATTTTTGTGCAAAGCAGTTTATGCCTTTAGCTGTGGCACTGATGCTGCTGCATACAGTTATCTGCGGTTGTTGTATAGTTGTGAACTTGCAATTGATTTTTGGGGTATGTTTGCAGATGTTATTCAAGTGTTAAGCGAACTTGAAATTATAAGATGGAGTGTGAAGGTATCTACCTTAGTTTTGATTCTGATTCTGGGTTATGGCGCGTATGTGTTAATAAGCTCTCATGCAATGGACTTACCATACCTCTCCTGAGATGATTTTAGTTCTAGATCTCATGGCCATATTCAGGCTGGTGTTCAGTTAATGGGGTTTGACTGCCGTTTCGATAAGTCAGTCATTGGTTGTGGTATATATATCACAAACAGACGTCACTTTTACAGGGGTGTCTCATATCTCAGCAGTCAAGGTCTTATTTGCCTTCCTAGAGTTTAGTTTTTTTTTATTTTTGTTTTGCTGGAGGAGAGTAGAAGGTAGACTAATCCTCCAACTTGCTGAACCGCAAAATCAAGCGACTTTCAAAGATGTCTGACTGACTGAACTACAAAATTTTGTTTTTATTTCTCCTATTTTGTTGAGAAGGTGAGTAGGTTACAGATGATTTTCGGAAAGCATAGACGAGTTTAGTGTGTGTGCATGTCCTGTTTTGTTTGCGAGTAATCTGCTATTCTAACGTCTGTTGGGTGAATCGACGCCTTAACATAGATTGAGTAATAAGCCAACAAATGAATGAAGGTAGCACAAATGCTCAGTCAGGGTCCTCTTGCTTGGGGTTTTATGTCCAAAATGGAACAATTAGTCTGCGATGCTGTATCTACAATTTAGTGTCTTTTTTTTTTTGCAAATTAGAAATTCACTAAAAGGCTAATTTTGGGAGTTAGAATCCCTTCTTACAATTGAAGTAAAGCCATAATTGTAAAGCCATCTAATGTGGAAGCCTGAAGTCTCTTCTACCAGAGAATGCTGCTGAAATTCGGATAATGGTCAATGCAAATCAGTATCCAACCAGTAAATTGGACAAATAGATTACACTTAAAAAAGGGAAAAAAAAGGGAAAAAAAACATGGCTAAGGTTTAGTATATACAAACACAAAATAACCCTTAAAAATTGAATAGTACAAGCAATTAGAGCATATGCATGGTGTAGCAAGATCATCTTAAATCTACTCTCGTTATTGTCTCTCTATCCTTCCTAAATATTGTGGGTCGACATTTGACTCATTTGAATTTCTGGTAATTCAGTATCACCATCCACCTCTCTCTTTATGTTCCGGGGATTTTATCGCTCAAAATGCTTAGTCTACAGAGTATGCACCAAAATGTGTATGGACCCATTAAGGTTCTATTAAATATACGAAAAAAAGAAGAGAGGATAAATAGGCTGATATTCTGACAAAAAAATACTTGAAATTATACACTTAAAACAAAGTAAAACACTACATATTCCTGTAACAGCTGAAGAAAACTGAGAACATGGAAAATTCCCAAGTGGGAACCAGATACAAGGTCTGCATTCTTTTTTAAGTAAAAAAAGGTGTGAAAACATGACAGAAGTATCAGACTTCCCCACGGTAGCCACCAGAGCCAAAATAGTCTCTTCTAGAACTTGCAATTGACTGACTCTTTTGATGCTCCAACTTGGGACAATCGCTGATACGATGCCCTAGACCACCACAGTAAGCACAACCCTTGACTCCACTTAAATCAGTAATGTCAGGCCCATTGTCCATTGGATCGTCAAGTTCTGCAAGAACAGGAGGAATCCTCTGCTTCGCTTCTTGCAAGAGATGCTTCAGATCAAGAAGAGTAGTTTCACTTTGGTTCTTGTTTATGAAAGTTGTAGCAATACCTGTTTTTCCACACCGTCCAGTACGTCCAATCCTATGGACATAGTTCTCAATTTCCGCAGGCATGTCATAGTTGATCACATGTTGAATATCAGGAAAGTCCAACCCTTTGGAAGCAATATCAGTAGCCACCAACACATCTTTTTTGCTTGCTTTAAAAGAAGAAATTGCAAATTCTCTCTCCTCTTGATCCTTCCCTCCATGAATGGCTACTGCCTCAACTCCTTTCAAAAGAAGATATTCGTGGATATCATCCACATCGGCTTTGTTCTCACAGAAAATCAGTACAGGAGGTGGGGTCTTTTGAAGGCACTCAAGAAGGTAAACAATCTTAGCCTCCTGCTTCACATATTCTACTTCTTGTATGACATCCAGATTTGCAGCTCCAGCTCGTCCAACATTAACTGTCACTGGTTTAACAAGAGCACTTCTAGCAAAGTTCTGGATCTTTGTGGGCATGGTGGCAGAAAAAAGAAGAGTTTGCCTCTGTGATTTAAAGTGGTCAAACACTTCTCTTATGTCATCTTCGAATCCCAAATCTACCAATCGATCTGCTTCATCTAAAGTCAAGTACCTAAGGAAAAAGAAAAAACATATAAATAATCATGGAATATAACTGTCCAGAGATACCATATACACAAACATCTTCAAACTGGATAAGATAAACCCCATTGATCTGACCAAAAATAAAAAATAGCATAGAATGACAATAAATACAAACAAGCATTATTACAAGTAAACATTGTCCTTCGAACAACAAAATAGATTTAGCACATAAACTGAGGGCTTCAACTAAGGAAAATCTTCCCCAAGAGACTGATCAGCATTTTACCCCTTCTATGGTTTGACTCACAGGATAAGAAAAGGGAGTTATTATCGTCCATAATGTAAGAAACTTGCTGATGGCATAAATATTTCCTTTTTACCAAACTGTGACAGTGGACCAGATAAAAAAGAAAAGTTTTAACGCAGCTTAAGGAAGAAGGAAAACTATTACTCTTGTTAGCTCCCAGTAACAACATCCCCTGGACAGAAGGTTGTCCCCATGGTTACAGATCAACTGATCGAAGACTCATTAATAAATACCATCTTATAAGACTAACAATTAACTTAGATACGTAGAACACAGGCATATCCATGTATCCTTTTTCCAAGTACTACAAAAAACGTCCAATAAACTAAACTTTAGTACTGTCCTCTTAGATATGACGGCATAAATTTCAAATTGATCATACAATACTACCCATAAACCATACATTTCTTCATATGACATATGTTCATAAACAAGAAGATAATAGATGTAAACAGCTACTGACCAATCCAGTCATTAAGAATGTCTAAGTTGTAAAGCACAGACCAAACAATATATATAGCTACACAGATAATCCAAGAAAAAAAAAGTTCATAGGTTCAAAGTCCATACCTGCAATTGTCAAGATTCATTTTCTTCTTTGCCAGCATATCCTTCAACCTCCCAGGAGTGGCAACCACAATATGCACTCCCCTTTTTACCACCTCCAACTGTGACCTCATATCAATGCCACCAATACACAACAAAGGCCTTATTTCAGGGTACCCTTGCTCCTTCAATGGGACTAGAAACTCTTCCACCACGTCAAATGTCTGCCTAGCAAGTTCTCTTGAGGGGCAAATTACCAAACAAAATGGGCCTTCTCCAGGTACAATTGGCATCATGATTTCTTCTTGTATCGCAATCATAATCAACGGAAGCACAAAAACTAATGTTTTCCCAGAACCTGTAAAAGCAATTCCTATCATATCCCTTCCAGATAAGATAACAGGAAGCCCTTGAACCTGAATCGGAGTTGGTTGTATAATCCCTTTTTCTTTCAATTTCTTTAAAACTGGTTCTGGAAATCTCATGTCTTTAAATGTTTTAATTGGTGGAGGCACTTGATCACCATCAACAAGTATGTGCCACTGTTTTCGAATCAAATCACAGTCTTTTGCAGACATTCTTCTAATGGGTAACGGCGGTTTCCACCCGGTCTCCAATGGCTCTGTATACGTAATCCCCTTAGCTAATTCCCGAACTGACATCAGTGTCTTACGATCAGAGAGGTGTTCAATCATTTCTTTCTCTTCTTGAACTTTCTGCTCAATAGGGGTTATCTCTGGAAGATCTCGTTTCAGCTGAGATGCCTTGACGAGAAGACTTGGCTTATTTTCTGCAAGCTTTGATTCCTCAATCTCTCCTTCTCCGAGTACTGACGTTTTACCACCTTTCCTCTGAAGAATTTTCTGAGCTTCCATTAACCTCCTTTTCTTCACAGGTATATATTCTTCATAATCATCATCTTCCTCTATCTCAAATGTTGATGTCATCTTGAGTAAAAAGAAGAACTAAAAGAGAAATACCTAAAACCCAAAACCTGCACATTCAAAAAACTTATCTGTGAAGTTGTAAGCGATGAAGGAAATCTAACAATCAGGAATTTTAATTTTCAGGATTTCATTCTCTATTTATTACACTCTCTATGAAGATTCAAAACTAAATAAACCCAAAAATATCATCCCATACACAATTCAAATTCAAATGGAATCAGGAACTTAGGCTCGAAAGGAGTCAAATTCAACCAGTAAAGCGTAAACGAATTTTAGGGTTTTGATGGAGAAGTAAATTTCATAATACCCAACTATTCAATCTATTTCATAAAATTAACAAAGACCCATGATTCCAAATCTAACCTAAAATTTCCTCAACAGCCGGGTCATTGTAAAAAACTCTAACTTGTAACCTTAATATTTGGAACAGAGTTTTGTTTATAAGCTAAACCAAAGAACAGATTTATGGTGTCTGAATTAATCAAACATAGCAAGTAAAGGAGTATTAAAGCTTAAAAGTACTAATCAAACAGATGTTTAAGAAAGAAAGAGAAGATTCGAACCTGAAACGGAGAAGAAGACGGAGGGAGAAGTGCTGCTGATGTTATTCCAAAACCTTGTATTGGAGAAGAGGACTGATCCCTTCGCTGAGATATAAGTATTGTATATGTTTAGTTTTTATCTATTCTTACAGCAAACTTACACTTAACGTTTCACACACACACACAAAAAAAACCCTTTTAACAGTTGGGGTAAAAATGCGTTTTTTCACCACGAATCTGCAACAGAGTTGTGGCCTGTGGGATGCATAGACTGCTAAGGAGTGAGCAGCCGAATTGGTCAATTTGTTAGCAAAGCTAAACTTGACTGATGTGAACTTAGACTTCAGAGCCAAAATGCCTAAAATAATAGCTCTCACTTTCCACCGAGTACTTTCACTCTAGTTCTTGTTGAGCTGGGTTACCATTTGGAGACAATCTCCCTCGATGGTGCAGCTGGATAGACGAAGCTTGACAGCACCCAAGAGAAAGCTATAAGCTTCTGCAACAAGAGGGCAGGTCTGGTTGTGCCCTCCCATAGAACTTGCTTCATGATTTCTAGCTACAGCAGCGCTGGAGGATATATGCTGGTACACTGACCCCATTAACATCACTAAGCGCAGGAGGGGTCCAAGACTTGTGAAGTTGAATAGTATAGTTGTCAGAATTAGGCTGAGGTGGTATCAGTGCAGCAGCAAATTTATAGAAGATAGATAGATGTACCCATTCTGATGATATTTTCCACCCTAGCTACTGGTTATCTTCTCACAGACCACCTCATTTCGACTCCTCCATATGGCCCAAAGCATGCAGGATACCCAACCCAAAACCTTGATCTCTGTCTTTACCATTCGGCCAACCTTCTACGACAGTGATACTTTCATCTTCAATGTGCATTCCGAGAGGAGAGCCAAATAAGACAGCTCTTGTGTTGCCTGCAGTGGATTAAGATGTGATCTATAGATTCTTCATGCAAGTGGCATCTCTGACATATTGTAAACATTTGGTATAACTTTTGCTAATTTGGCGGTAGCTGGTGAATCAAAACCAGCACTGCACAAGTAACTACACAATTATGACACAAGGGGATGACTAAATGGCGGTTCTGCGAAGGTTTTTTGGCGGTCAGTTTAAAAATTTTTATTAAAAAAAAACTAAGAAAAACACAAGTTCTTTGATATAATTTCATGAGTATTCTAAGACACGGGACCTTAATGAATTTACACGGCCAAGATAAGTAAAACAGTCTATTGAACTATATGGACATTCACTGAGAGATCATAATTGTTACACCTTGAACATTCTGCAATACAACAATATTACCTTGCATGGTACTCATAAACTGTCAGGTTACGTGGTCAAATAACGAGGTGTACGACAACATTCATTTAAGTAAGACCCTGATTGGTACAGCTTGGTACAAATTTGTAAGACCTGGGACCTGGTGGGGATCCTGACCAAGCACTTGGAGATGGAGAGATATGGAACTCGCGACTTCACTCAAAACGACTAAGTAGTTGAAATTCCTTGTGCATGATTTGAGTTGCTTAATGGTTCGGAGTTGTCAATGTAGAGTACTTTTTCAGGATGGAAAGCTCCGTTCTCGCTATGATACATCATGCAATTCCATTTCATTCTTTCTGCAATGCCTTGTACTTTTACAATAATGTCGACGTGATCTCTTATAATCACAACCCCTTGAGGTCGAAGAATACGGTGCATCTCAAATAGAATTTCGACAATATCACACCTGCAAGAGAAAGCAGAAACAACAAGTACCCATTTTATCATTGAAAGTTGCTACAGAAAAATACTTTTAGTTTAGGGGCGCAGTTCGACGATGCAGAACTGGAATACGATAAGATCTATTATTATTAGGTGTTTCTTTAGGTAACCAACGAATGAAGAGCTTACTTTTCCGTGTACATAGAGAATATCCCATTTGCATGTATCATATCATATGTCCTTGGGTATGTTGAGAAGGACTCACACCTGCAAAAAAACAAGCTATATGTAAATAACCTTCCTTTTTCAAAGAAAAGAAAAAGGGAAGCAAAAACTATCTAGATGTTGTGATCAACCAGAGAAACAATTGAAAAATTAAGGGTGCCAATTGGTTGCCATGACCCATTACCCAAACCTACACAGAACCCACTTGCTGCTACCGTTTCGACATAATTCTGTACCGCACAACACCCCTTGGTATTACAACAAGTTCCATTTCAGGGTAATCTGATATTTAATGAAACCAGAACCAAACTAATAGGAACTGGAAACGACTTACAGTCAGAAAACATTTTATAACTCTCTCTTACTTAGTATTCATGTAATATGAGCTACATATTGGAAAAATTAGACCCAAATACCTGAGAACCAACTATTCAGGTTCTCATCTCATCCCACAAGTTATTTAACTGTTTCGTCCAAGTGTATTGTTTCTACTCTGTGTACTTCACAGTCTCTACTTCATTTATTAGAAATAAGCAATGAAAAAATATACCACTCTTCATAATGCTTACCAGTTCATGTAAGTACCAATGAGGCCACGCTCATAGATGACACCAAGAGTGTTAATTTTTGCATCAAAAGGGACCACATTCATAACCCAAACAGGGAATTTGGAAAGTGCGGCCGCAAAACCACCTAAACCAGCATTCATGTCCATAATGTTTCTAAGTTTACCGGTAGAGAGAGAAGTTATAACTTTAGCATACTGAGAAACCCTTGCTTTCCAAATCTTGTTGTCATCGTTAAAAGTTCCCATTGTTATCGATTTACCAACCCCACTTAGGAGCCTAGGTGGTTCAGCATTTAATCTGTCTGACCATTTTTCCAAAGCACCTCCGGATATAATTTTGATTTCTTTGACCTTTGGAAGAGGTGTGATGCATGGCTCCATTTTCTGGTACCTGTGAGAGATTCTATTATATATGAATGTGAAAGGAGAACTCTAAATAGAGACGAGTTCTGAAAGAAGGAAACCACAATTGCAGACCATGGACAATAGAGAATAAGAATATTAACTTGGATGCAAGTGTAACATCAGTCAAGAAAATTGCCAACATGCCATGGGGGTGCACTTAAACAGACAGTGGGATGGTGGAGTTATTTACTTGTAAACAGCAACTGATTACTTGGTGGGGCCTTGTTGACTCATGTTAACAAACTCAAACTCTAGCAAATATTAGTCCATTTTTTCGTGAACATGACATTAGTTCAAACTAACAAATGGGTCAGTAGAACCTGTAGATAAGCGAAAATGATAAATTCCCTTAGCTTGCCATTAGTTTCTCATTGTGCGATGCTATCACTTTATGACAATTCTTATCATAATTTAGAGATACATTTTTTTCCCCGTCAGATAACAAGGACTAAACGATATATATGCTAATGAACTAGTCAACGGCAAGAGCAGGTTCAATACATTCACGAGGCTCTACAAGCCAAATTTCTGTAATATGATGACCTTTAGCATACACAGCTATGCTATGGGCCTAACAAAAGCAAAAGAGATACTTGAAAAAGAGATGTTTAAAGCTTTAATATCTAAGATGGGTGAATCTTCCACGTATTTGATCATATGAACTTTGCAAACATCAAACAAAACAGACTTACTTAGAATCTCAGATATCCCAAATATCCAGGAAGAAAAGATTGCAAATCACTAGACTATCTAAAAACACTTTAGTACTTTTGGTAACTGAAAGGACTAAACACTCTAAGCTAACGACAATGCTTACAGAGAGGTGTCAAGATATCTTAGGAGTCAGTTTAATTTATAAGAAAGATTCTTCAGAACTTCATGGAATGAAAGAAAATAAAAGTTTGAGGTTCAAGAACATGATAAAGGAAACATACCAACCGGCATCAGGATCATTTGCATCATCACAAAAGCGAGGAGATTTCAAAAATCTTGCATTTTGTACACAATGGACATGATTAGTTGGCTTTCTCCATATTGCAATTGCACCCCTTTCTGCAACTTTCTTCCAGCACAGTCTCTTTGCGAGATCCTCCAAGGTGGCTTGCTCTTCTTCCAAGTCCTTTGCTCTTCTATCCCAATCTTTGTAACTGGCTTTCCCATTGATGGGTGGCCCAGACAAGACCCAATACCCACCAGGACGTAATACTCGATCAATTTCCATTAGATATAATCCATCTACTTGTTTAAATCAGAAAGTCCATGTTAGAGATATATGAAAATTGATGAAAGTTGTTTCATTTAAAAAATTTCAGAAACTCAAATCGTTTAAGCATCAAGGTGTCTATTTTCTATATAACTAATTAATAATCACTTTGATAACGTCTTTTGTATAATTTGGTTTTAGAATAAATAAGGTTACACAACAAAAATGAGAATCCGCGCTCAATTACCGTAATCAGTCCATGGAACTAGGCACCGTGCACAATGAGCCATATCAAAGGACCTTGACGGGTATGGTAATCTATGGATGCTTAGTATTCCAAGCATTGCTGGCAGTCCCCTTTCTAGAGCAAACTGTACTTGAGCTTCATGTATGTCTCTTGGTGCAATTGACATTGTCAAAATATTATAATCTGATAGTTCTGCACCAAAGCTTGCGACCTGATGGGGAAAATAATGACAGACTGTTGAGAGTTGCCTATGAAGTCTACAAGCTAGAGTAACCAGAATTGTGCATAACTATTTTAAATAAGGAGTTGTGCTGACGAAAGGAAGGCATATAAACTGTAGATCATATTATACTCAACTCAACTTCTAGTTAAATGATAATCCTCAAGAATTTAACAAAATGATTCTTACAGCAATTACTACTGCCCGTAACCTGCTTTTAAGAAAAACATGGTAGCAGAGAAGATAGAGCAACAAATTAAGTGGTGGTTTCCAGAAAGTGTATAAGTGAAGCTTTTAACAGACATGCCACGTAAAATAGACGGAACAAAGGAAAAAAGAGAATGTAACTTTTATGCTTTTCAATCTCAGTGACCAAACAAGAACCGACGGAAACCCAAATAATACATTATATGCAGACAAGAGAAAATAAAATGCCAGATAACAAAAGAAGGCATCTAAAGACCATACACATTATCATACCCAATGCCTCCAAAATGAGTCCCAACAAAGGTATTTTACATGCATGTTTGGAACAAGATAGTATAGCCCATATCAAAATGCTATTTTTCAAACCCCAGTCAGTCACCATCTCAAACGAGAATTAAAGAAACAAGTACCCACATGTTATTTATCGCCACAAGAATTAAGAGCCACCCACAATCAAACATCAATTGCAATGGCTAATCAAAGTTGCAGTAATAAAAGACACTAAATTTTGAAATCCCATGTTTCACTAATTGCAGTACTAATTATAGCCAGTATCGGTCATCACTCACAAAATTGTACTAATTGAAAGAAGAAACACTCAAAAAATTGAATTAAGGTAGTTGTAAAGAAATTTATGACTTACCCCACAACCAACATCAAGAACCGTCCTGACATACCCAGACTTCAAAGGAACAAACTTTCCAATCTGATCAACATAATCTTTAACACCCAATTTAAAAGAAGTACCACCACCAGGAAAAACCAAACGATTCCCCTCTAACCTAACCCAGTTCTGTGATTGTTTAAGTAGAACCAATCTCTTAGAAGGCACATTCTGAAACCAAGCAAATTTCTTACTTTCTGGCCATTGAAATGGTGTCCTATACCCAACAGGAACAGGTACTAAACACTTAA
This sequence comes from Papaver californicum, assembly GCA_023531435.1. Classification (NCBI taxonomy): domain Eukaryota; kingdom Viridiplantae; phylum Streptophyta; class Magnoliopsida; order Ranunculales; family Papaveraceae; genus Papaver; species Papaver californicum. The sequence goes on from JAJJMC010012549.1 coordinate 3,303,224, forward strand.
TAACCTTCTTCTCTTCATCATCTGGACAATGTCTTTCTCTGTGAAACTTCTTCTTATTATCAAATAAACTCTCACTTAATGGGTTATGACATGGAATATAATCTGTAAAATTCTCAGAACAAAATTCGAAGAAATTCGAATCAGTAATAGTAATACTTGTATTGATTCTGTGGTGAGGTTCAAAATCTAAACTTGGTGATGATTTTTTTGAATGAATCAAGAGATTGAGTTGTGGACAAATAGGATCATCAATATAAGAAGAATCATCAATTCGATTAGATTTCTTATATGAACCTAATATGTAGAAGAAATAACAAAGAAATGTCAATACCAGAAGTTTCCCTAGGGTTTTCCTTAATGGATTTCCTGGCTTTCCCATGGTTGACTTTGATGGCGATGATGATGAAGAAAGCTTTAGATCCTAGGGTTGGGTTTAGTGGGTTCGCATTTTGGCGGGTAAACATGGAGATGGTGAGATTCTTACATGTGTTCTACAGAAACTGCCCTGACTTTGTTTCCTTAAAACCCGGTTAGATTTAGTGATGTCCTAAAGATATAGTCCCAGGACTAATTTAAAGATGGGTCCTTGGCGAATTTGAGGGCTAATAAAAATTATTTAGAGGTTATTTTTTTTAAATCATCCAATGGAACAAGTTAAGGGGTAATTTAGGAGTATGTAAAATTATCATAAAACCTTTCGTTAATCTAATTATTACCAAAATACCTTTTATTTATAAAACCTAAACCTAAATGTATTTCACACTTTCACCATTTAAACTTCTGATTCTCTTCTTCTCCTCTCAATTTCAAAACTACCGATTACTCTTCAAACTATCGATTTTCCACCATTTTCTTCTCATATTCAACCGATTAATCGTAAACCAATTCATCGTATAATTGTAAACCAATTAATCGTACTTACTACAATCTAAAGATGCCTCGACAAAAGCAAACAAGTCGTCAACCTCCTAATACAGATTGGCCGCATTTTAACGAGTTAGTAAGAGATCGAGAAATTGTTCAAGAACAAAGCGATGAACGCAATGAGGATGAAGTAGAAACGGAGTCCGAATACGAAAATCTGCCTCTCCAGCAGTTGATGGCTCCAATAAGGTAAGAGGTTTACCATAATTTGTGTTTATATTGCTTAAAGCGCTTGAATTAGTGAGTAGAATACCAAGGGTTTTAGGTGCAGTAGCACAATCGATAGTTTCGTGGTTGTATTAAACTACCGATTGTGGCAGTGTTCTTCACTGCTCATGAAGATCATGCACAATCGGTAGTTATCTTTAGGTTAAAACTACCGATTGTTCTTCTTTATAAAAATTTCGTAATAATCGGTAGTTTTGTATAGGCTTAAACTACAGATTGTGAGTGTTCAGTGAACCTCAAAAACACCCATCACAATCGATAGTTAGATTTAGACATAACCTACCGATTATTCTACTGGATGCAAAAGTAATGATAATCGGTAGTTTCACTTAGTGTTAAACCTCTGATTTTGCTAGTTAGTGATCCTCAAAAACATCGATCGCAGTCGGTAGTTATTTTTACACCTAAACTACCGATTATTCTAATGGATCCAAATTTAGTGATAATTGGTAGTTAAATTTTTTATATAACTACTGATTGTGTGTGTGTCCATAGACTTTTGTGTTCCCATTTTTTTTATGCACAATCGGTGGTTAAGTTGTTTTTGGTACTACCGATTATACACAATCGGTAGTTAAGTTGTTTTTTTGACTACCGATTGTTAATAATATGTTGAGTTCAACTTACTTTGTCTACCGTTTTATGTACTGAAATAATTGTTCTTTATCTTGTATCAAAAAAGGGAAAGGCGATCAAAGCAAGCCCACGATACAATTCTATCGGGGCCTCATCGTGGAGGCGGTAAGAAGGTTACCGCTAGTGCTAGACGACAAAGGAGCGCTAGCCAAAACGAAGAAGGAGGACCAAGTGCTCATCAAGCTCAACACTTCGAAGGAGGTGGACCAAATGCTACAGAAGAAGAAGAAGAAAGTGGTACAAAGAAACAACCAAGGAAGAGACGACGACACAAGGTCCCCGACTCTCTGAAGATTAAGGGTCTACGAGAAGGTCAAATCCCGGGATCCCAAGAGACGGAGGACGTCTATTGTTTGGCTACAAGGATTCTTGGGCCAAGGAAATCTACTCTACCGAGGTAATAATTATTAAACACCATTCTTAACATATTTGGTCCACCAAATAGAAGTGTTAACTTTTATTCTAATTTTTTTTTTAATTCGTCGTCTATATTAGGACCATTCTAATACGGTCCGTCTACTAAAACCTACGGCCGCACCATACAAGATGAACGGCTGACCGTTGAAAGGTGAGTGTGTTCGGTTCCAGCAAATTATAGAGCACTCGGGGCTATCTATGGCCGTCGCAAACTCCATGTTGAAGCATGACCGGGTGTCGATATCGGCATTCATAGAGGTATTATCCAGAGACCGATACTTTCCACATGCCGTGGGGAGAGATGACCATCACACCCGATGATGTGGTGCAGATTCTAGGTCTGACCGACCATGATACGACAGTCAAGTTTGACTATGTGAAGCAGTTAAGATGGGACTAGCTTTATGTTTTGACCGAGAAGTTCTTTGGCTGGGACCGAGAGACCACCAACCAAGAGTTTGAACGGTGCGCAAGATACAGAACCAGGAAATTTAGTATGGTTCATCTGATGGAAAGGTTCATAAGCACCTTGGAAAAAGAGAAGGCCAACCCAGAGTTCGGCGATGACCAGGTCAGAGCTGCAGCCACTGCACATCTTCTGTGCGTTTTGGGATGTGTAATTTTCCTCAATGCTAGTGGAAACCGGGTTGACGCCAACCTGCTACAACTTCTGGATCCCATCGAGAAAGTTCAAGACTATTCCTGGGGCACTGCTTATCTTGCGTTTTTGATGGAAGAGATGATGAAGGCATCCCGGGAGGAGACTAGCCAAATAGCCGGGAACGTGAGCTTATTGCAGGTATTTTAGTAACTTTATTGATGGTTTAATTGCTATTTATTCTTTCTTCTTTTTCTCTTTCAATTTTCTCATACTTGGTTTGATATGTTCATTAGGCTTGGATCTACGATCACTTTCCCTCCCTGGAGTTGGCAAAACAGAAGCCTGATTGGGAGAGAGGCACAACCCGAGGCCAAAAATACATCTTTTCGGGCAACCATTCAAGGTTCAAGGAGCAGGAGTTGATTGCTTTGAGGAGGAACCTAGACTCCATGGCGGCCCCAGATGTATGTTTTGATACCTACAAGAAAGAGCTAGCTCATCGTACTATACCTCGAAGGTCTGAGTTGGCCATGTACTTTGGACCCTTGTGGCATCCAACATGATATGCCATCTACAATGCCTCTAGGGTCCTACGTAAAATGGGTTATGTCCAAGTAGAACCTAGGCCTCACATCCATGGGAAGTTCAAATTGGACGTTCCAAATAATGTTTGTGGTAAGGACACGATCCAAGTTGTTTACACGCCCAACCCATCTGTTGAAGATTGGAACAACAGAATGCATTACATGATCGACGAGGGGAGACCTGTAAACCGAGGTGATAACCTCGGCCTATATGGTATGGTACCGGGAGCATTCTCATCTTAAAGTGATCCGTGAAGACAAAGGAAGGAGCACCAGGGTGCAGGAGTATAGGTCCATCTTCAAAGATAACCCGTCGTCTTTAGCAAGGCTGGTACGTAATGTTATTTCCTTTTGATTTTAGTTTTACGGGTCAATATTATAGATAATAATCGTTTGATTGTTATTGCCTAAAAACAGAAGAAGAGGATTGTATTTCTGTCGAACAAGGTAGGTTCGTGCCTCAATGCGGGAGATAAAGACCTCCTTGACAACCTTGATAACGAAGCTTATGCTCTCCAGTTCGGAGATACATGTACGATCACGACCACGACGAGGAATGTAACTTCTAAGAAGAGTAAACGTTCTCGCGGTTCAACGAGTGCTGCTCCTCGAGCCAATGTCCCTGCTCCTCCAGCCACTGAACCTGAAGCCTCTATTACTCTTGCTCCTCTTCATAAAACCAAAAAAGTTAGGAATTAGGTTATAATCGTTAAATTGAAGGATATTATTTTAGTGTTTAACATTTCTGGTTTGAAGGTTTCCGATTTGAGATGATTATATATACTTTTTTTTAGTTATCATTTGATTTGCCATCGATTTATTTTTAACAAGTTACGTTCTTCAAATTTTACATGTACAATCGGTAGTTAACGGGTTTGAACAAACTACCGATTGAGTAAATTCATCAGTAATCGGTAGTTTAAAAATTACTTAAACTACCGATTATGTACATTCAGCGACAATCGATCGTTTATATAAAATTTTAACTACCGAATGTGAGTGTCCAGGAGTTTTCAAAAATTTGGATTTCTAATTTGGGGCTACTAATCATAATCGGTAGTTTATAAAAAATTTAACCTACCGATTGCGAGTGTCCAAGAGTTTTCCAAAAATTTCGATTTCCAATTTGGGGCTACTTATCATAATCGGTAGTTTAAGATTTTTTTAAACTACCGATTGTGTTTGTACAAAATGTTGAATTTTTTAAAAAAATCTCGATTTCCAATTTGGGGCTACTTATCATAATCGGTAGTTTAAGAAATTTTTGAACTACCGATTGTGTTTGTACGAAATGTTGAATTTTTTTAAAAAATCTCGATTTCCAATTTGGGGTTACTTATCATAATCGGTAGTTTAAGAATTTTTTAAACTACCGATTGTGTTTGTACAAAATATTGAAATTTTTAAAAAAATCTCGATTTTCAATTTGAGGTTACTTTGTTGAACCATCCAGCCTAAAGTCTGAATCCAGGTCAGAATCCTAATCCTAATACAAGTGCCAACTAATAGTATTTAGGATTTGCTTCCATATATTCTGTTAGGATTTGAATAGATTTCCTTCTCTGTTTAGTATTTGCTTAGATTTGGTTTGTTTCAGATTTCCTAAAACTATGTAATACCTTAGTTATATATGGAGCAATAGCTTACGTCCAAATATATAAGAGAAAATATCAAAAAGAATACAGATGTTTCTGTGAGTATACAAAACGGCTTCAAACTATCTTCTCAACTTGGTATCAGACGCCTTGAAAGATCCAAAACCACGCGCCAATGGCTGTGAACACAACAACAATGCTTCAAAACCTTCACATCAACCATATTATCAACATCAAACTCACAGAAACAAATTACCTACTATGGAAAACACAATTCAAATCCTTGTTAAAGGGTTATAACCTATCCGGTTATGTTGATGGAAGCTTTCAAAAATCACCAAAACATCTACCAAATCAAACTGAAGTTAATCCTGAATTTATCAAATATGAAGAACAAGACAACATTATAATGGGTTGGCTCTTGTCATCTTTAACAGAAGCCGTTATGACTGGTGTTGTTGGTCTCAACACATCTCAAGAAGTATGGGAAGCACTTGAAGACCGATTTGCTCCAAACAACCAAGCTCATCAGATGCATCTTAAAAGAGAATTACATAATCTGCGTAAAGGTAACCTGTCTATGCACGAATATATTTCCAAAGCAAAAACCCTGTTTAATTCTTTAACAACATCTGGAGTTACAGTTACAGAAGAAGATAAGAAACAATCAATCATGAATGGATTGAATCAAGCCTATGATGCAATAGTAACCTCCCTAAGTACTATTGACAATCTAAGCATGAAAACAATGCTTGCACATCTCCTGACATATGATATGCATCTGGAGCAACAACTTGCTGTTTTACAGGAACCCCTGGCTAATGTTGCGTCGTACATCAACCCAAGAAACCAATCAAGGCCACCACAGAGAAGAAACTTCAGGTCAAATCGTCGGACTCAGAATAACAACAATACTTCTGGGAGATACGAATCGACTGCAAAAACGTGTCAGATTTGTAAGAAGCCTGGTCACATGGCAGATAAATGTTGGTTCAGGTACAAAGAGGACCGTGCAAACCAACAACCCTACAAGCAAGCATACATAGCACTACCTGGAAGAAACTTGAATGAAAACTGGGTTACAGATACAGGTGCTACTTATCACATAACTGCAGACATGAATAATCTTCGTATTCAACATGAATATGATGGCACTGAATCGGTTCATGTGAGTAATGGTAATTCTCTACCCATCTCAAAAATTGGTAAAGGTTTCTTCACTTATAATAATAGAGAATTTTACGTTAACAAAATACTCCATGTCCCTTCTATTAAAGTTAATTTATTGTCAGTATCAAAATTTTGTTCCGACAATCATGTGTGCTTTCTTTTTCATTCAACTCACTTTCTGGTAAAGGACCTGCACACCGGGAGAACTCTTCTGCAAGGCAAGAATAGGAATGGACTCTATGTGATTGACGATATTCGCAACATCCAACAATCAACACCAACTACATATCTCTCTGCATCAATTCCCATCTAGCATCAGCGTCTAGGACATCCAATGTTGCGCACAGTAAATCGAGTCATCAACAATTACTCTCTACCAGTCACCAATAAAGCGTTTCAGTTTTGTGAGTCTTGTCATGTTAGCAAAAGTTGCAAACTTCCTTTTCGTTTCAGTAATACAATAATAAACGAACCTTTACGTCTAATAGTTTATGATCTCTGGGTGTCTCCAACTTTGTCTAGAAATGGCTATACATATTATCTTTTGTTGATGGATGCATACTCTCATTATACCTGGGTTTACCCATTAGTTATAAAAAATCTGATGTTTTCCATGTTTTCATACAGTTCAAACTACAGATAGAAAATCAACTAAACAGAACCATCAAAGTCTTTCAATCCGACAATAGTGGAGAATTCAAAAAGTTTACAAAATTCTCAAACAGCACGGGTGTTATCCATCGTTTCTCCTGTCCACACACTTCATCACAAAATGGCTTAGTCGAACGTAGGATCAGACATGTTACTGAATCAGGGCTAGATCTTTTATTCCATGCGTCCATGCCAACTTCCTACTGGTCTGATGCTTTTACAACTGCGTGTTTCTCATAAATAGATGTCCAGCTTCTCAATCACAGATAAAAACACCTTTAGAACTGTTGTTTCACAAAACGCCCAATTTCTCATTCCTAAAGGTATTTGGCTGTCTTTGTTTTCCTAGCCTCAGGTCTTACAATTCAAACAAATTGCAGCCAAGGTCAATTCCATGTGTTTTTATTGGCTATAGTGGGTCACATATAGGCTACATGTGCTTGCATCTACCCACACGAAGACTATACATATCCCCGCATGTCAGGTTTGAAGAGAGTTCATTCCCTTTCGAAGCCAAGCCGAAGGTTCAACATGTGCAACCATCACCAGAGGTAAGCCCTTCCACAAACACCTTTACTACTCCTACATTTGAAAAAATTTATGCACAACCTGCACAACGTTTTCGTAGCACTACTTCTACTCCAACCGTTCATCAACAGGGTCAGGTTCTCACAGACACGTCGCCTAGAGACCCTGCCCAATGTTCAGCGGCTCCACTTCTACAATACCTTGCTCCTGACAGCAGCACCACAGCTCCACAATCGCCTGTTCACGTCCAAGAATTCCCGCCTGACTGTTCCCTGCAGCAACATACCGGTCATGCATCCTCCACGCATCACCAGGCTTCACCAATTACACCAACAACAAGACCGTCTCCTGATGTTCACTCAGCTACAACACCACTTATTACACAGCAACAATCCAGTAGCGGCAACAACAACGACCAACAGCAACAAGAGCAACAAACCAGCAGCGTCAACAGCAGCGACCAACAGCAACAGGTGCAACAAACCAGCAGCGTTAACAGTAGCGACCATCAGCAACAGGAGCAACAAACCATCAGCGGCAACAGTAATGACCACCAGAAACATGAGCAACATGCAGACACACAACGGATTGTTCCCGTACACCCAATGTAACAAGAGGCAAATCGGGCATCTCTAAACCGATCAATAAACTATGTCTAACTCTCACCAAACATCCTCTACAAACATCGGATTATATGGCACCAACATGTTATAGCAAAACAACTAAAAATCCTGCCTGGCATCACTCAATGGATGATGAATACAATGCTCACATCCGTAATGGCACATGGTCCTTCGTTCGATACAAACCTGGTATGAATGTCATTGGATCGAAATGGGTTTTCCGGGTTAAACAAAATTCAGATGGAACTATTGCCAAATACAAATCCAGGTTGGTTGGTTCAACAAACTTATCATAATCGGTAGTTTAAGAAATTTTTAAACTACCGATTGTGTTTGTACAAAATGTTAAAATTTTTTAAAAAATCTCGATTTCCAATTTGGGGCTACTTATCATAATCGGTAGTTTAAGAATTTTTTAAACTACCGATTGTGTTTGTACAAAATATTGAAATTTTTTAAAAAATCTCGATTTCCAATTTGGGGCTATTTATCATAATCGGTAGTTTAAGAAATTTGTAAACTAACGATTGTGTTTGTACAAAATGTTGAAATTTTTTAAAAAATCTCGATTTCCAATTTGGGGCTACTTATCATAATCGGTAGTTTAAGATTTTTTTAAACTACCGATTGTGTTTGTACAAAATGTTCAAATTTTTAAAAAAATCTCGATTTCCAATTTGGGGCTACTTATCATAATCGGGAGTTTAAGAATTTTTTAAATTACCGATTGTGTTTGTACAAAATGTTGAAATTTTTCAAAAAAATCGATTTCCAATTTGGGGCTACTTATCATAATCCGTAGTTTAAGAATTTTTTAAACTACCGATTGTGTTTGTACAAGATGTTAAAATTTTTCAAAAACTTTCGATTTCCAATTGGGGCTACTTATCATAATCGGTAGTTTAAGTACTCCACTAAACTACCGATTGTACAATCGGTAGGAAAATAAATCACGATCCTATCGATTGTACAAAACTAAAACTCGAAAAATCAATCTAAAACACTCTCGATTTGTAATCCAAAACTAACTCAAATCATTTTCTAATAATCAAATTAATCAAAATTAACATTAATTAAGCAAGGGTAGATTAACCATTATAGAAAATAGATGGATAAGGGATGTATTGAGATTACTTCAAAATGATCTTATTTTGTTTTATTAGTCGCTCCTAATTAGTTTTTGTTAGCCCTCAAACACCAAGTTTATTATCACAGTTATATACCAACCAGCAAAACATAAGCTCTCCACAAGAAGGGCCAAGTGCTATTCTGTATTAAGCAACCATATGCTGGGGAGTAGAAGCAAATATTAGCGTTCCGCACGTCAATAGAGGACGTGCGCCGCCAATTTATCATTTACATTAAGAATTGTGGTGTTCCCAGTAATGTCTCTCCGGAAGATGTAGCTGGCAACATAAGAACCGCATTGAGGCTTCGCCCCATCACGCAAGGTGCTGCTGTTACATCGTTTTCTGCTTATGGGGATTTTAATGCCTTTCCGAAGCGTCTTAGAGAAGGTTGTCAGAGAACTGGTGTAAAACTCGTAGATGTTCCTAATGGGAGGAAAGATGCTGCAGACAAGGCTATCCTAGTTGACATGTTTCTCTTTGCACTTGAAAACCCTCCGCCATCTACAATCTTGTTAATCTCTGTGGATGTAGATTTCTCTCCTGCTTAGCACATACTTGGCCAACGCGGGGATACTGTTATACTTGTAATCCCTGCTGGTGTGGCTGTGTCATCTGCCTTAAGTAATGCTGGGAGGTTTGTTTTGGATTGGCCTAGAATGGCTCTGAAGAAACGATTCTGTACAAGGGAATGAAGAAGACCCGACAACGTGGGTCAAGCCTGGGGACATAATTTGTCTTTAAGGTCAGTTGGTGAAGTTACTTGAGCTCTCAGGAGGTTGCCTACCCTTAGTTCGTGTTCGTAATGATTATAACGAAACCTTTGGTCGGCCCTTGTACATGGCTGAATGTGGTGTGAACAAACTTGTCAACCTTCTCAACAAGATGTCTGATACAATGACGGTAGAAGGAAAAGGCGTAAAGAGGTACGTCTACCTCCGTAATGCCAATGACAGACATGAAAATATAGGAAATAGTAATCAATCGGCTGTTTTTCCAAAAAAAGACGAGAGAGGTAAGGGATGTCAAGAGGAGACCGTGGATACTAACATATCCACTATCGCAGGATGCTCTTCTGATGAGTTCCCAGATGTCGTGGTTGGACCAACAAGTAAATCAAATGACCATCTCAAACAGTTTAAACAAGAAATGCAGGAGCTGCTTGTGAGTTATTCATGTAAAGTTCACCTGGATAGTTTCGAAGAAATGTACAAACAACGTTACAAGAAGGATTTACATCATCAAAGCTTCGGTGTGAATAATCTCGAGAAGCTGATTGATAAGCTAAGGGACGATGTTAATTTATATGAAGAAGAAGAAAGCAAAAGAAAATTTCTTGTCCCCAGCTTTGAAAAGTTGTGGTTTGAAACATTTAAACTTATCACAATGTCTGCCCGTATAGCAATATCAGCATTTTTGTTTAATTCGGTTCATTAGCCATTTTCCTAGCTTTGCAGCTTGCTTGAATGGTGGGATGTTGGGATACCAAAACCGTTTAGGACTCTAATTTAGTAATCCTTATATTTTAGGAATGTTGTGATGATAGTAGGATTTTGTTTTCAGTATTTGCTTAGACAAGGAGCCTATATTATGTCGTATAAATACTAGGTTGTCTAACTTTCAATACAGTTAAGCTTTGTTTAATTGAGGTTGACAGAATTGGACTTGCAGATTAATTTTTAGTTTTGGAATTAAGGAGCCTAAAAACGAATCGAGTTGTATGAATTCAATGATGGATCCTTCGTCACACATATATATCAACCAGCAAAACATAACCTCTCCACAAGGGCCTGTTACTATTTTTTGGGACATTGAGAATTGTCAGGTTCCCAGTGATGTCTGTCCGGAAGATGTAGCTGGCAACATAAGAATGGCATTGAGAGTTCACCCTATTTTTCAAGGTGCTGCTGTTACGTTGTTTTCCACCTATGGGGATTTTAGTGCATTTCCAAAGCGTCTTAGAGAAGGTTGTCAGAGAACTGGTGTAAAACTTGTAGATGTCCCAAATGGAAGGAAAGATGCTGCAGATAAGGCCATCCTAGTTGACATGTTTCTCTTTGCACTTGACAACCCTCCACCATCTACAATCTTGTTAATCTCTGGGGATGTAGATTTCTCTCCTGCTTTGCACATTCTCGGCCAACGTGGGTATACTATTATCCTTGTAATCCCTGCTGGTGTGGCTGTGTCATCTTCCCTTACTAAAGCTGGGAGATTTGTTTGGGATTGGCCTAGCGTTGCTCGTGGAGAGGGATTTGCGCATCCTAAAATGCCAATGTCACATGGCTATCTCAGAGGGGGACAACTTAATGAAAACCCAGACACCCAAAATGATGAAGAAGCAACTTTCTATAGGGGAATAGCACACAATGAGTATGTAGCTCAAACAAATATCAACCAGCACAAGTCACATAATCTCCACTCAAGATCAACAAGTCCCCCATCTGGTTTGAACGGTGTTATAGCAAATGAAGAAGACCCGAAAATGCTGGTCCAGCCCAGGGACATAATTGGTCTTAAAGGTCAGTTGGTGAAGTTACTTGAGCTATCAGGAGGTTGCCTACCCCTAGTTCGTGTTCCTGGAGATTATAACAAAGTCTTTGGACGGCCCTTGTGCATGGCTGAATATGGCGTGAACAAGCTTGGAAATCTTCTCAAGAAGATGTCTGAAACAATGACGGTAGAAGGGGAGGGCGTAAAGATGTATGTCTATCTCCATAATGGCGATGGCAGACAAGAAAAGGTAGAAAACAATAATCAATTAGCCGTTTCTTCAAAAAAAGAATGGAGAGTTAAGGGATGTCAAGAGGAGACCGTATGCACCACCCAAAATGATGAAGAAGCAAACTCCTACTCGAGGAACTCGCAATCTGGTTTAAACGATGTTCCAGTTATGCCTACAAATGAAGAAGAGGTGACAACATGGGTCCAGCGGCCTGGGGACATAATTAGTCTTAAAGGTCAGTTGGTGAAGTTACTTGAGCTCTCTGGAGGTTGCCTACCCCTAGCTCGTGTTCCTGGAGATTATAGCAAAATCTTTGGCCAGCAGTTGTGCATGGCTGAATACGGCGTGAGAAAACTTTTTGATCTTCTCAAGATGATTGCTGATACAATGACGGTAGAAGGGGAAGGCCAAAAGAGGCATGTCCATCTCTGTAATGCCAATGTCAGACATGAAAAGGTAGAAAATAGTAATCAACCATCTGTTTTTCCAAAAAAAGACGAGAAAGGTAAGGGATGTCAAGTGGAGACCGTAGATAGCACTATCCCAGGATGCTCTTCTGATGAGTTCTCAGATGATGATAAGAGAGTCATGCTTGGACCAACAAGTAAATCAAATGACAGTCTCAAACAGCTTAAACAAGAAATGCAGGAGCTTCTTGTGAGTTGTTCATGTAAAATTCACCTGGATAGTTTTGAAGAAGTGTACAAACAACGTTACAAGAAAGATTTACATCATCAAAGCTTCGGTGTGAATAATCTCTGAGGAGCTGATTGATAAGCTAAGGGACGATGTTAATTTATACAAGGAACGAGAAAGCAAAAGAAAATTTCTTGTCCCCAACTTTGCGAAGTTATGTTTTCAAGCATTTTAAGGGTTGTGCTTAACTTATCATAATGTCTGCCGCAATAGCCATATCAGGTTTTTTGTAAGTACTGAACTACAAAGAAGAATGAGATGAATTGTATCAATATTCAGACTCTTTTGTATATATAGCAAGGTAAGGAGACTTTGTCCAAATTTGTTCTGTAAAGATCTAACCAACCTCTCGAATCGGTTTTTGATTCATAGTTGGAAGTTCTTACGACATAATAGATCCATTATTTTTGAGAAAAGGAAAGCGGTGAGGTCCTTTCTATACACCGGAGCCTCTTACCTATTTAGTAACTTGTACAGTTCACACTTATTTATGTTACAAACCTGAGCCTGTAAGTGTCTTCAGAGAAATTCATTTTAGTTGCGTCTACAGAGCTGAGCCTAAATTCTACTCATTTCTCTAACATTGTTTGATCATTAAAAGAGTTCAACCCGAATCGACTTTTTATTACCAATCAGCTAGCTAATACCCATGATATCAAATGACATAAATAAAGCTTGTGTTTTTCTTAGTTTTTTTATTTAGAGATTGGGTTTTCCGTTTTCTGCTTCATACAATTTCTTCATGTACAACTCAGTCAATTAGAAAACTAGAAACTGACTACAAACACTCCAATGAGAAGTGGACAGGAAAAAACTAAGTGCTCACTTAAGAATATCAACTATGGTTTGAGACAGCTTGGAGATGACATTTCATACACTCCAACCTCATCTGTGTACCCAAACCAACATATACTTAACAACATCCACAATATGCTCCAAGACACGAGGTCCTGCTGTGACACCAGTTTTGGTCACATGTCCAATAAGAAAAACAGGTGCATCAGTTCTTTTCGCGTACCTCAACAGAGTAGAGGTGCATTCGTTTACCTGCATGATTACCTCCTGCACTTCCAGACACTCCCTTCAAATACATTGTCTGATTAGAATCAACATAAGTGCCCAAGGAGAAAGCAATTTAGCTTTCCTCAATATCCGTACTCGAGTAATAGAACCGATTTGGGTCATATTTCTGGCTCTCGTTGAAGTCATATTTCTGCTGAATTTTGATTGCTTTTTTCCCTGCCAAGGTTCCGCGGTTTAAGGTCTTTGTGATGTTCTCCGGTGTTAAATCAGATAAGATTTTACGATGCTCACACTCTGGTTTGAGTTGAGACTCCCTTCATGAGACTTTCTGGAAAAAAAAAAAATTTGATCAATAAAACGATAATAATTATTATAAAAGAATGAAAGAAATATAAGAATAAGATAAGCTTACCCATGGTTCTGTTGTTGTGTAGAACCAACCACATAAATCAGAACATTAAAATTGACTCTTTCTAACAATGTTTTTCTATCTAACTACCATATCCTCAAATCAAATTGAGCTAAGAGCATGAGATGGCGCAGCCCAATATAAGATAGTAGCTTTTATATCAAGAATGAGTTTGTTAAAATCTTTTTCAGTGTCATTGAACACTCTGTCATTTCTCTTCTTCCATATAGCCTAACAAATGGCATAGGGAAGGATACTCCAAATGTAATTCCCCATATAGGAGAAATCGTTTCTGTTGAGCCCTTGAAACACATTCGTGAGCTCTCCACTTTGAACCCAGCTGAGTCCAAACCCATCTGTGAAGTAATTCCACACCTCCATTGATCTTGCGCAGGTCATAAAAATATGATTGACTGTTTCCAATTGATTCTGACACATATGACATCTATTTACTATAATCTTACCTCTCTTTATAAGATTATCTTAAGTTAGAATGGAATTGTGGTGGATAAGACAAACGAAGAAGCAAACCTTTTGAGGGATCATGGAGTTCCACACAACATCAATTGGGAACGGTATGATGGGTAGTGTCTGACTTAGGATGATGTAGCAAGATTTAACCGAGAATAATCCATTTTCACTCCACTTCCAATATCTAGTGTCGGCTTCATTGTTGGGTATTACTGTCTCAAGTAAAGAGCATAGTAAAGAAGCTTCTTTAATCTCGACCTCAGTAAGTCTTCTTCTTAAGTCTAGATCCCAGTTAATCCATCCTTTCTGTCGTCACCGAGTAGAAACTTTCGACCATTTTAGTTGGCTTTCTTGTAATTTTGAATAAGGAAGGAAAAGATATTTGAAATGAATCTTCTCCAATCCAGTGATCCAGCCAGAACTTAGTGTTGTCGCCCTTCCCAACTACATATTTCAAAACCTTCTGAAATTGATTTGTTTTATTTGTTACCCCTCTCCACACTCCCTTGCCATACGTCATCTTGTTGATCTTTGAATCCCAATCATTGGAGTCTATACTGTATTTTTCAAAAATTATTCTCCTCCAAAGTGAATCTTGCTCAACTGAGAATCTCCACAACCATTTACAGATTAGAGAATCATTCAGAATTATGAGATTTCAAATCCCAAGACCACCAGCTTCCTTTGTTGTACAAACTTTTGACTAAGCAACTAAAGCAAATTTTCTATTACCACAAGTGTTTCTCCATAAGAAGTCTCTCATCAACCCATTATGAATCTTAGCCACTGACTTTGGCATTGAGAAAACAGTCATCATGTAGATAGCAAATGAGCTAAGGACATTTTTGATGAGCACCAGTCTGCCCCCATTAGAGAGATATCTACACAACCAACCTTGAAGTCTTTTTGTTGTTTTCTCTATAATTGGATCCCAAATGCTCTTACAACTATATGAAGAGCTTGCATTCATCCCCAAATATTTGAATGGGGGAGTTTCTTGTATACAACCTAAGGAAGTTGAAATCACCTCGTTTGACGTTGTTGTTCCGATGGCGATAGCTGTACTTTTTCCATGGTTAATACCCAGTCCTAATGCTAGCTTAAAACAGATAAGAGAAGCTCGAATAAGATGAATTTGTGCTGGTGAGTCCGTTGAAAACAACACTGTATCATCAACGAACAATAAGTGAGATACAAAAGTGCCATTGTAACTCACTTTGAATCCTTCATACCAACCCTTATTCTCCATTTTATTGATAAATTAACACAATCCCTCCATCACTAAAGTAAAGAGAAAAGGGGACAGAGGGTCCCCTTGTCTCAAACCCCGCGAGCTAGTGAACATGTTGCCTGGGTTCCTATTAAGAATAACAGAATGAGTTGTGGAAATACAAGTCTTCATCCATCGCCTCCATTTGATCCCAAATCCCATGCTGATCATAACTTTATCAAGGTAGCTCCAACTAACTTTGTCATATGCTTTCTCTACATCCAATTTAAAGACCCACCCAGGCTTTGTTCCCCTTATTCTAGAATCGATGCACTCGTTTGCAAGAAGTATACAATATGTTATTTGTCTGTTAGCGACAAAAGCATTTTGGGATTCAGAAATTAGTTTAGGAAGGTACTTTTTCAGTCTAGAAGAAAGAACATGAGAGATGATCTTGTAGCTAGTGTTGATAAGAATGGGTCTGAAATCTTTTGTCTCTTCCAAATTGTCTCTTTTGGAATTAAACAGATAAATGTATTGTTCAGTCGCCAATCCAAGAACTTTCTTTCTTCAAAAAAACTGACCATCTTCATAAAATCCTCCTTGATGATATCCCAAAAGTGAATGTAGAATTCAATTGGGAAGTCGTCAGGTCCTGGGGATCTATTGTGTTCCATTTCTTTCATAGCATCTAAGACTTCTTCTTCAGTGATAATGCCTTCAAGAGCGAGGGATTGTGCTGGATCCAATTTATAAAACTGGATATCCTTCATGAATGGCCTATCTTGGTCTTCTTCGGTATACAAATGTTTGTAAAATTTCTTCAAGTGTTCACCAATCTGAGAATTATCTTCATTAAGTTCACCATTAATCCTCAAACACCTAATAGAGTTGGCTCTTCTTCTCCCATTGGCCATTCTATGGAAGAGTGTTGTATTTTTATCCCCATATTCTAACCATTGATCCTTCATTTTTTGTTTAATTCTTTTATTCTCCAGCTGAGCCCACTTCGAATAATCTTTTTTAGTGTTAACTCTAAGAATTCTATCAACTTCGGTAGCACTTCCATTTCCTTCCTTGGCATCCAAATCAGAAATTTTTGTAAGTAAATCATTCATAATTTTGTCAACCCTCCCAAAACCATTTCTGTTCCACACCTTAAGTTCCTCTTTGATCACTGATAACTTATTATAATAAATAAAGCCCGGATTTTCACTGAAATGTGTTCGAGTCCACCATTGCCTCATAAGATCCATCATTTCCTCGTTCACAAGCAACATAACTTCAAATTTGAAAGGTCTAGGACCTGTGTCTATCATGTCAATACGTAACATAAGAGGAACATGGTCAGACACAGGTCTAGGTTTAGCACTTTGAGAGGTACCCGGATAATGGTCTTCCTACTTAGAATTGAGTAGGATTTTGTCTATCCTGGTACAACTTGGAGGGTCTTGGAAGTTGGACCATGTGACTCCCTCGAGAGGTAAGTCTATTAGCTCAAAGTTGGAGATAAATCGAGAAAATCTCTCATAGCTCTAGTAATCATTCCTGGTCTGTTTCTATCTTCTAACATCTTGATCACATTCCAGTCCCCGCCGAGACACCCTGGAAAATCCCAAACCCCTATTACCTCACCCAATTCCCTCTAGAGGGTTCGTCTCTCTTTTCTGTTGTTAGGTGCATAGACGTTAGAGATGAAAAACTCAACATTATCAGTCTTGGACCTGAAAATGCAAGACAAAGAAAAAATACCTTCGAGTTTATCCACCATTTCTACTTTCTCTGTATCCCAAAACATACAAATACCCCCTTTTGATCCTCTAGAAGGAATAAAACAGAAATCAGTTTCTGTTCTACTCCAGACCTGCCTTTGAATTTGGGTAGTCATGAGCTCCAGCTTAGTTTCATGTAGCATCACCATGTCTGGTCTCCATTTACTCAAAACAGCATTAATTGTAGATCTCTTTTTTTCCTCCCCTAGGCCCCTCACGTTCCAGACTTTCTGAAATATGCTCCTCATTTAGCAGGAAAGGAGATGAGTTCTTTTCATAAGCTTCAGGTTTCTTCTTGGAAGGAGGTGTTGGCATTTTAACATGTTGTGTGAGCTCTCTGTGATTTCCGCAAAGCATGAAAATATTCTTGTTGTTCTTGCTGATGCTGCATCCTCCAGATTAACAGATTCAGTTCACAAACATGGAACTGATGCTTCATTCTCCTGATAAGTTGCGTCTCCATGTTTCTCAGATCTGCTCTTATAAACTTTTAAGACTGGTTTTGTATGTTGTAATCTACTAATCTGTATTCATTAGCTTAAACACAAAGGTTTCCCCAATGATACTATCAAACACCTTAATAGCTTTCTCTGGTTCACCTAGCTGCAATTTGAATCATGCATATTAGTGGGTTTAATTTCCCGAAGCTACTTTGCTTGAATGGAAAGGTCGTGAATAATCCACATCACTTCCGGTTGGATGTTAATTCATACTGTAGGGAGAACAAGAAAGCAAAAGAAAATTTGTCTGTCCCCAACTTTGAAAGTGGTTAGACTAAGTGCGCTGTCCAGAACTGGTTAGCAAATTACGGTTTAGCCCAGAAATAAAAAATTCAATTAGTCCACCGGCTCCTGCAGATTAATCCACCAACTGAAAATAACGTAAAATAATTCAGTCTAGTCTAATCCTGTCTAACCCATTTTCTTACATATGAGGGAAGTTAAATTTGGCTGAATTATCAACCATCTGATCTTTAGGTAATGTTTCTTCTCTGCTTAATAATACTACTTCCTATTTTTATTCATAAGAGTAATAGTTATTTTGTTTTATGTTACTTAATTAGGTTTTACAGATTTTGAAACAACTTAAGGTTGTTTACAGGGTTTGAGTTTCTGTTTGGGCTTGATTCTGATTGAGATTTTCTAAGATTGATGTTGATTCTTGAAATTGTTAGTTAGTAATTTTGTTTTTCTACTTTCCTTAGAATTGTACAGTTGTGATATTTGGATGATATTGAAACTTGTTTATGTATCAATTTAAGGGGTATTGTTGCTGAATAGTTAATGGTGATGCTTACTTACAGGCCTTCTCCTTGTCAAGGGCCTAGATGAATTTCATCAGCCGTTTTCTTACCCTTGCAGGCCTTGCTTGAAGATGGGTTGGATGCCAACACCAGTCCAATTTAGTAATCTTCTTATAATCTCAGTTATTTTTAGGAAATTGGACAAGGACCCTATATCATGTCCTATAAATACTCAGTTGTCAACTTTCAGTATAATTTTTTTTTTCAAAAGAGTATAATCGTTAAGCTTTGCTTATTTGAGGTGGTTTATTTCCAATCAACAGACCAATTTTTAGTATTAGGATCCTATCATACTTCTTCCTCATCTTATCATCTACGGCATATCTAGACAGAATTAGACTTCTCAATCTCAAAATCCCTCGATTTTGATTACAAATTGTGATGGTATTTTAGTTTTGGAGTCTAACGAGCCTAAACAAATCAAGTTGTATGAACTCAGAGATGGGTCTTTCATCACAGACATATATCAACCAGCAAAACATTAAAGGGCCAGTTGCTATTCTGTGGGACATTGAGAATTGTAGTGTTCCTGGTGATGTCTGTCCCGAAGATGTAGCTGGCAACATAAGAATGACATTGAGACTTCATCCAATTATTCAAGATGTTGCAATTACATTGTTTTCCGCCTATGGGGATTTTAGTGCCTTTCTAAAGCGTCTTAGAGAAGGTTGTCAGAGAACTGGTGTAAAACTCGTAGATGTCCCCAATGGAAGGAAAGATGCTGCAGACAAGGCCATCCTAGTCGACATGTTCCTCTTTGCACTTGACAACCCTCCACCATCTACAATCTTGTTAATCTCTGGGGATGTCGATTTCTCTCCTGCTTTGCACATACTTGGTCAACGCGGGTATACTGTTATCCTTGTTATCCCTGCTGCTGTGGGTGTGTCATCTGCCCTAACTAAAGCTGGGAGGTTTGTTGGGATTGGCCTAGTGTGGCTCGTGGAGACGGATTTGTGCCTCCTAAAACTCTAATATCACGTGGGTCATCCCAAGTTGCTGGATATCTCAGGGGGTGCCAAATCAATGAAAACCCAGACACCCAAAATGATGAAGAAGCAATTGTGGATAGGGGAATAACAACACACAATGAGTATGCAGCTCAAACAAATATCAACCAGCGGAACTCACATAATCACCACTCAAGAAGTCCCCCATCTGGTTTGAACGATGTTCCAGCAATGCCAGCAAATGAAGAAGACCCGATAATGCTGGTCCATCCCGGGGACATAAATGGTCTTAAAGGTCAGTTGGTGAAGTTACTTGAGCTCTCCGGAGGTTGCCTACCCCTAGTTCGTGTTCCTGGAGATTATAACAAAGTCTTCGGACGGCCCTTGTGCATGGCTGAATATGGCGTGAACAAGCTTGGCAACCTTCTCAAGAAGATGTCTGATACAATGACGGTAGAAGGGGAGGGTGTAAAGATGTATGTCTATCTTCGTAATGCCAATGGCATAAATGAAAATGTAGAAAATAGTAATCAGTCGGCTGTTTTTCCAGAAAAACACGACAGAGGTAAGGAATGCGAAGAGGAGACCGTAGATACTAACGTATGCACTACCCAAAATGATGATGAAGCAAACTCCTACTCAGGGAACTCACAACCTGGTTTAAACGATGTTCCAGCGATGCCTGCAAAGGAAGAAGAGCCGACAACGAGGGTTCAGCTTCAGCATGGGGACATAATTAGTCTTAAAGGTCAGTTGGTGAAGTTACTTGAGCTCTCAGGAGGTTGCCTACCTCTAGTTCGTGTTCCTGGAGATTATAACAAAATCTTTGGCCAGCAGTTGTGCATGGCTGAATACAGCGTGAACAAACTTGTCAACCTTTTCAAGATGTCTGATACAATGACAGTAGAAGGGGAAGGCGAAAAGAGGTATGTCTACCTCCGTAATGCTAATGACAGACATGCAAAGGTAGAAGATATTAATCAATCAGCTGTTTTTCCAAACAAAGACGGGAGAGGTAAGGGATGTGAAGAGGAGACCATAGGTACTAACATATGCCCTACCCAAAATGATGAAGAAGCTAACTCCTACTCGAGGAACTCGCAATCTGGTTTAAGTGGTGGTCTAGCGATGCCTGAAAATAAAGACAAGCCACCTGGGGACATAATTAGTCTTAAAGGTCAGTTGGTGAAATTACTTGAGCTCTCAGGAGGTTGCCTAACCCTATTTCGTTTTGCTGGAGAGTATAACAAAATCTTTGGTCGGCCCTTGAACATGGCTGAATACGGCGTGAACAAACTTGGCAACCTTCTCCAGAAAATGTTAGATACAATAACAGTAGAAGGGGAAGGCCTAAAGAGGTATGTCTACCTCCGTAATGCCAATGCCAGACATGAAAATGTAGAAAATAGTAATCAGTCAGCTGTTTATCCAAAAAATGACGAGAGAGGTAAGGGATGTCAAGTGGAGACCGTAGATAGCACTATCCCAGGATGCTCTTCTGATGAGTTCTCAGATGATGATAAGAGAGTCATGGTTGGACCAACAAGTAAATCAAATGACAGTCTCAAACAGCTAAAACAAGAAATGCAGGAGCTTCTTGTGAGTTGTTCATGTAAAATTCACCTGGATAGTTTCAAAGAAATGTACAAACAACGTTACAAGAAGGTTTTACATCATCAAAGCTTCGGTGTGAATAATCTCGAGGAGCTGATCGATAAGCAAAGGGACGATGTTAATTTATATGAAGAACAAGAAAACAAAAGAAAATTTCTTGTCCCCAACTTTGCAAAGTTGCGTTTTCAAATATTTTAAGGGCTGTATTTATGTTACAAAACTGACCCCAAAACTGAGCCTGTAAGGAAATAAATCAGTGGTATAATTCTTCTTTAATGGCGATTTTCAAGAATAAAATTTTACCTATCATTTGGAAATAAATATAAATTGTTACCTTATTAGTCATATAGCATGAAATCCCCCAACATACTGTGTACACAATGTCAAAATGAGCACAATAACCACAATTTGCCCATTTATAAGCATCTGCAAACACATAATAACTCATTCATTAAAAAAAACTCAACTCTTAATTATTTTCTCGTCAAAATTACTAATAAGATGCTGATGATGATGAGTGGTAGATTTCTACTTTCTGTTGTGGTAATATTTGCAGTGTTAGTGTCCGAGTGTTCATGTCGTGTGGAACCCGATCACAGGGGAGATATTACTCGGGTCTACCTAGAGAACGCTATAAAACAAGATATTTTGTTTTACTTTCATTGCTATTCAAGCGACACAGATTTTGGAGACCATACATTAACATACGGTCATGAATTTATGTGGAACTTTAGGATAATTTTTTTCTTTTCAACAAAATATTGGTGTGATATGTGATACGATGATGAAGATGGGTTCCGTATTGGAGGTGGATTTCATGTATACAAGGCCAAAAGAGAGTACAAAAGGTGTGGGAATGAATGCCATTATTCTGTTCGCGCCGATGGTGTGTATCGTCGTGAGTACGATGATTACACTTTCAGTTATGAGTTGATTTATAGGTTTTCATGAGCAGCAAAGATTGAAGGGTATTTGTTGCTTAACATTGAGGCTCTCTATTTTTATAGATATAGTAAAAAAGCGGTTAAATTTAGCTTTTCTTAGATTTTATGTTTTTTCTAACTTTCGTGACTGTTGTTGTTAAATAAAATAAATGTTGAGCAATATTCAAAAAATTATCAGTTTTTGTTTCGGTTCTTTTAATGGTTAGTTCTGATGCTATAAAAAAATTATATTAACAGTATTTAGTTAAAAAAATAAATTAAAAACCTTTGAATTTATTTTTTTGGTCTAAAAGATAAATAAATAAAGATAATTTCTTAAGATTTAATGTGAATTTAAGAATGATCAGTATATAAGGACATGTTGTTTTCTATTTTTTTTATAGTAAACAAGGGTGATACGATAATTTGAATAAGTTTTTGATTTATATTTTGTATGAAAGTAAACAAACAAAGCCACGTTAACTTTTATGGCAGTGAAACCATGATATATGTATAAGTGCACGTGCAGTTTGAGTGGTTTTAGGGGAGTAATGCTAGTTTCCCCGAAAGATTTTCCGAAGGATTTCCCGAATCTGACGTGTAAGAGGGATCCAATCGTTCCTCCTCCAATGACTCTATCATTTGGGGTGGTAAAAGCCTAAAATTAAGTAACCAGATTTTATTCGGAAAATCTTTCGGGAAATCTTTCGGGGAAACTATCATTATCGGTTTTAGGGTAGTTACTTACGATGGTTATTAAGTTTAGCTATATATACTATTGTAAAAGAATAATATTTTATTTATAAAATAAGATATTTCTAGATTATATGATTCTATGAATTCTCTTCTTTCCTTCTCTTACTGTCGTTTCACTCTAGTTTCACCCTGATTACTGGATGATATGTTTGCACATATCAAACCACCAGAGCCACCTCACGGGTAGAGAACAAGACAGTGAAACAATAGGTTATTTTCTAAGAGCTAAGTACGTGGTGTTGTTGGAGGCTAGAGTAAATAGGTGAAGTGTGATATGTGTCCGGATCTCCACCACATCTCATTTCTAATATGGAAACAGAAGGACTATCTCTTCCGAGTTCCAAGCAGCTGGTATCAAGAGATGAGCAGCAGCCGGTGATGGTTTAGCAGTAAGAATGGGTCTGAGTTGATTTCAAGATGGAAGAGAAGATTTGGTCGCAGTTGGTTTGTTCCTGTTAGTATTCAAAACAGAAAAGAAGCGTTTCAAGGTATTGAGTGTGCTAAGAGCAACTGCAACGGTACGAGCATACCAAAGAGCATAACCCAAATTTGTTTGTTCTTTGGTCCACCCGTAACACAGCGTTTTCGACCAAAATATGCTCATACGCTCTTCTAACCAGACGTTTGTTATTGGGCGTAATTCTAGCTGAACGTTAGATGGAACGGACGTCTTGCTGGTGTAACGCATTGGTGTTGGGCGTAGATTTGGGTAACGTTTCATTTTAGACGCTACACTAAGAAACGCCTGAAACCAGACGCACTTCTATTGGAACGTTGCAGACTCACACGTTGTCTTAACCAAACGTATGTTTAAGCGTCAACACAAAGTAGCGTCTCTTATCCAAGCGTAGTCATATGGGAACATATGTAAATTTAACGTTGTCTTGTGTAGACGTTTAGTCACAGACGTCATCCCAGTCAAACGCCGAAATCACAAATGCTCCCTTATAAGAACGCCCATATAAAAAACGTTCCCTTACATGAACGCTTGCCTAATGTTGGCCGTAATGGAACGTTCAGCTAACATTTGCTATAAACGTTCATTTGCTATAAACGTTCATTTTCTATTATCAGTTGTTAACGCTTATCATACACTTGCTATAAACGTTCAAGTAATGGAACGTTCATTTTCTTAACGTTACACTTGCTATAAACGTTCAAGTAATGGAACGTTCATTTGCTTTAAACATTAAGCGGAACATTTGCTTCTCGTGTTTAACCTGTTAAGTGAACATTTGCTATAAACGTTCCTTTAAATGGACGTCTGGTTCACCGGCGCAAGTGTATGATAACGTCTAAATTATAGGTGTCGTCTTAGAAAGACGTATGCTTCGCTGGCGCTCTGTTAAGGAAGCGTGCGTTGTCTGGCGTCTTGTTAAGAGGACGCCTGATATACGGGCGCTATTGCGGTGGAACGTTTGAACCAGACGTATATTTGGGTTGCGTTTCTCCAATGAGCGTTGTGTTAGTGTAGCGTTACATCAGACGCGTTCTTGTGTGGCTGTTTCATCAGGCGTCGCTCAACTCCTGTGTCCATGTTTGAGAACGCTATCTTACGAGAACGTTTGGGTTCGAACGTCTTCTTAACATAACGTTTTATTGTTTACGCTACACCAGAGGAGCGCCCGAGTGTATATAGGTTTGGTCCAGTTTTGGGACCAAGTTTGGTCCCGAACAATGGTTTTTCGGGACCAAATACCATTTAACCTCGCCCGTTGTGCCTCAAATTTGGCGACCAAAGACCAAATATATGGTTTGGTCTTTGGTCTAGTCGTCCGTTGGAGTTGCTCTAATGGATGAAATCAGCAAGGCAGTAGTGGTTTTTAATAGAATAGAATGTGTGAATTGTGAACGTGTGAGATGCACATGTAGTGCTGGTATTAGAGAGAATAGAGTGTCGAGTATATATACTATCTGAAACACAATGTAAAACTATCTTCTTCCATTCAATCAAATTGATTCAAATCGTTTTCAGTAGCTATGCAACACTTCTACTGTTATCATGGTATCAGAGCATCAGTCTCAGAGATTTTCAATTTCTGAGGGTATCGATCCTTCTTCCTCTATTCTGATTCATCTTCAACTTCTATTTTCTTCACTAACCATCATCTGTTTTGAACTCAGTTGGTAGCTCTTGAAGATTAATGGAATTCTTGAAGTGAAGATTTGTTCTGTGAAGTTCGATTTGATCCCGATGCTTTACTGATACGTCTTCAAACAGGATTAAGCATGTATTTTGGATCTAAAATTCGGTCTCAGAACTTGAGCTCTTGATTGTTTTGGATTTTCAGTTTGAGTGATTGGATCTGGAATTTCTCTACCTCAACAGCTGAAAGTTGAATCTCTGCTGGTAATCTCCATCTTAATCTTTAGATTACTTTAGATTTGATCTCATGTGTTCGATTTCTATGTCACTACTTCAACAAGATCCAGTTTCATCTTCAACCGAAGATTTTCATCATAATTAGGTTATTTTTACATCTAATTTCTTAATCAAAGTCTGTCGTTCTTGTTTCATGATGCCAAAAGGGTCTGAGCATGTTCTAGTCCGCTACACCAAGGTCTAGTTAGGGCGAAAACTTAAAGTTGTTCCACTAAATTGGATTCAGCATAAGGTTGAGAGTTTGTGGGTGAAAATGATCTTGCACATAGTGTTTAACGGTTCATTCTTCATAATTCCAATCTCAATTCTTATTTCAAGGGAGTCCTCACTGCGGTGTTGAAGTATCTTGTGTTTCTAATGATGTTTCTGTGTTTGGACTTCGAATTGGAGTTGGTGTGTGTACTGGCATACAAGTTGGATAACTCTTTGATGAGTCTGCATTCAATTGAGAATGTGGCATATTATTCTTTATCTTTTACTTTCTTATTTGTTTTGTGCATGAATAATAAGATTGATTATGTTGTCTTTCCCTTTCATGTTGGTGCATAATAATGGGTACTTTCATAAGTACATAAATAACCTGCTTCAGCTATTGCTTAATGGAAATCAGTTGAAGTTCTTGCATACTATTCCTTATTTCAGCTCAAGTTTGTTGGCTAAGTAGTTTCATGTTGAGGAAGTATACTTTGGTGCTTATTCTTTCTTCTACAGTAGTATTCATTATGCCAAGTGTGGAATTTAGTTTGCTAGTTAGTAGTGGTGCTCATATATATTTTCACCATAGTATTTTCAGTTTTGTGATTTAGTTTGTCGTAAGCTTCCTATCTCCAGCACTTTTTCATATATGGTTATTGGTTTTGTGATTCATATAATATCAAAATGTTAACCTATGTGCTAGTGAATGGAGATGACTAAAGTGTTGAATATGGTATGTTAATGGTCTCATCTACTACATTTATTGGATCTGTGTGTGTGTGGTGCTATACTTCTGGTGTGAATTGTTCTCTACACCAACAATTTTGTCTTGCCTACTTCTATTGTATCAACAGCTACTTCTGCATTTTCTTGTGTAAATTGGTAATTCTAGTTATGCAGTGTGGTTTTTTGGTTGTCATGTTATGATGACAGTTGCAAGAGTGTTCTGTTGGGAAGATACACAGTTCTACAGTATATTTGTGCTGAATTTTTGGTAGTGAGATACTCCTTCATGTTATATTGGTGAGATATACAGCTAAGATTCAATCAGGCTAGCATTTACTGTGTGTTTGCAAGAACTTTGTATGCAAACACACCAAGGTCCCAGACTCCCAGATTGCAAGATCTTCAGTTCTCCTATATTGATAATGGTGTTGTGTTTGTGTTTTACTTGGATTGACTACTACTTCTCCTACGTTGATAATGGTGTTATGTTTGTGTTTTACTTGGATTGACTACTACTTCAACTACTATTGTTGCTGCCTATATCCATTGCAACTACTACACCAATCTGACCTGACTCAATGCATCAACAACTTTAAGTGTCCTGGTACTCTCTTTCTCTTTCTGGTTATGGCTTTACTACACCTCATGTACCTTCTATTGTTATTTCTTCCTTCTGCATCAAGTGTTGCTAGTGTGCATGTCTGCTTCAACCTCAGTCTCTTCTGAAATTCAGTTGCAACCTCATATCCAACTGCACCTACTGCTTCTGAATTACTGATACCTTTACCTGCACCATCTGTTGTTGCCACACAAACTGCTAGTATGCTTACTGCCTACTCCTCTTTATAATGGACTTTGATCTCTGCTCCATTTGTTTGAACTTCCATATCTAATGTTCTGTAAGTGACTGCGTGCATGTGCAATCTCAAGTAGTCTCTTCAAACCTCCTTGAGCTTGAGGGAGGGTAAAAACATGTGTGTGTGTGTGTGTGTGTGTGTGTGTGTATGTGTGTGTGTGTGTGTGTGTGTGTGTGTGTGTGTGTGTGTGTGTG
>JAJJMC010012549.1:3330524-3486160 GCA_023531435.1 Papaver californicum
TGTGTGTGTGTGTGTGTGTGTGTGTGTGTGTGTGTGTGTGTGTGTGACTGAGTGTACGTGTGTGACTGAGTGTATGTGGGTGAGGTGTACTGAGAGTGTAAGTATAGAATGAGAGTGAATTCAGTTGAGTATATATACTCAACTTTGTCATGTAATCAAACATCTTCTTTCATTCAATCGAACTGATTCAAATCGTTTTCAGTAACTATGTAGTATTTCAAAGTGTTATCATGGTATCAGAGCATGATAACACTTTGAAATGCTACACACACAAACTAAGATGTAAAAACAACCTAATTTTGATGAAAATCTTCGGTTGAAGATGAAACTGGATCTTGGTGAAGTAGTGACATAGAAATCGAACATGTGAGATCAAATCTAAAGTACTCTAAAGATTAAGATGGAGAGTACCAGCATAGATTCGAATTTCAGCTGTTGAGGTAGAGAAATTCCAGATCCAATCACTCAAACTGAAAATCCAAAACAATCAAGAGCTCAAGTTCTAAAACCGAATTTTAGAGCCAAAATGCATGTTTAATCCTGTTTGAAGACGTTGCAGTAAGCCATCGGGATCAAATCGAACTTCACAGAACAAATCTTCACTTCAAGAACTCCATTAATCTTCAAGATCTACCAACTGAATTCAAAACAGGTGAGGTTAGTAAAGAAATATATGTTGAGAAGATGAATCAAAGTAGTGGAAGAAGGATCGATACCCTCAGAAATTGAAAATCTTTGAGACTGATGCTCTGATACCATGATAACAGTAGAAGTGCTGCATAGCTACTGAAAACGATTTGAATCAATTTGATTGAATGGAAGAAGATAGTTTTACATTGTGTTTCAGAGAGTATATATACTCGACACTCTATTCTCTCTAATACCAGCACTACACGTGCATCTCACACATTCACAATTCACAACTCTGTTCACACATTCTATTCTATTAGTTTTCTCTAGTATCGGTTTTGTCTGAAATCGGTATTAGGTTGTGGCTTGAGTTTACAATGGGTTAGAAGCATAGAATGGAGGTAAGGGTTGATGTTTATGTTAACATTCTTTTTTTTTTTACTTTTTTTTTGAATGAAAATAATATTGAAATTCATTGATTCCGATTGATTTAATGACTATTTTGAACAACTTTGAGCAGTGAATTAGTTTTTTTTTTATTGTGTTTGATCTAATTTTGTAATTAATTTGTTTGATTATCTAAAAATCTATCTCAATTTCATGAAATTGTGAGAGCAAAAAAACCTATTTTGATGGAATGAAATTAAAAGTAGAAATTGATGGAATTCTTTTAAGAAAAGTAGCAATTGAAGTGAAATCGAAATGAAATTGTTGATCAATTATAAGAATTTGTGAAAATTTTGATTAAAATTGATTAAGATTTGATCAATTTTGAAAAAATTAAAATGAAAAAAAATGGACCAAAAAATGTGTCTGACTGATTACCGGGAAGGCATCATATAGATGGACTCCTTTCAGTCGTCCAATTAGCTTAGATATATTAGTTGAAAAGGATACCATTAGATGACTAGGTTCATGGTTATAAATCATGTAATGTTAAAGTTAAATTTATTAGTACTCCAATAAGTTACATGTTATGAAGAGATCAACATAAAAGATTAGAACTGTGGGGCTAATAAGGATTCGGGCATCTGTAACTTATCACATATCTACTGTTTTCTTTTCTATTATTTGTTTATCCTAGATCTATATTTTCATTGACAAGTAGAATAACCTAGGGATTTTGAATAAAATGGCAGACTATTAACAACCGATATAATAAAATTTCCCCGTTTTTTTGAAATTTAATAAAATGCCCCAACCATTAGTAATTCCGTCAGGGCCCACCAATTTGGTAAAATCTCGTTTACTTAGTCAATATATCGTCTGACGAGATGATATTTTGATGGGCGCAATTACAAAGCTACCCTTTAAACCATCCACCCGTTGGATTCTTTACACCAGATTGTTACACGTGTTTAAAAACAATCTCGTCCGTCTGTTGGTCATTACACGCTCTCAAAGGATAAAGGAAAAACTCCTTCTTCGTTTTCCGCCGCCTCCTCCTCTTTTCCATTTCTCTGCTTCTTTCCACCTCCTCATCTTATTCCATTTTCTCTACAAATCAAGCATAATCACCAGCAACATCATCAAGACCAATCTTAAAACTAAACAATAGTGTTTGGATCAAAGTTATAACCCTAACCGAGAAGATGAAGAACAAAAAGAGGAAAGAAAAAAAGGCGATTTCCTGGTAACCCTATTGTTTAATTTTAACAGTGGTTAATTTCGTATGATTAGGGTTTTTTTTTCTTTATGAAATTAGGGTTTTGTTTGTTTTTTAAATTAGGTTTTTTTTTTTTGTTTTCTGTTAGGTTTTTTTTTCTTTCTGAAATTAGGGTTTTGTTCGTATGATTTCGTATGATGAATTCCGTTAGGTTCTTATGATTAGTTTAATGGGTTCGTATGATGGGTTCGTATGATTTCGTATGATGAATTTTTGTTCGGTAATTGCATTTGTTATAGCTCATTGTTCAAATCCTGTTGCTGGTGATGATGATGGTGTTGAAAGAATTTCTAGTTCTCATCATTTACAATATACTACTGCCAGGGTTCAGAGTGTTGCCAGTATTCCGTTAGTGTGATGTATGGTGATGATATTAGTCGGTGTTGCCAGTATTGCGTCTACTAATCTGCTTGCAAGCATGATCTCTTTTTTTTTTTTTTGCCAGAGGTGATAGTTGTTAATAAACTATGTTTATGATCAGTTTGCTTTGTTTTAACTTTCGTGTATGATGCTACTTGCTTTCTAATCAACTTTCTAATCAACTTGTTAATGATCTCTACTAATAAATTAGCTTTGTACAACGTAGCTATGTGGTTGCAGAAGTGTCTCTCTATATTGGAAGCCATTATCTAGTAGTAATTAGTTTACTTTTTTTGCTTTTCTCTTTGCCTTTGCTAAGTTTGTATTGAAGTGATTATGCATTGACTGTTCTTTCCAAGCATTAATCTTTATGACTTATGTAATTGTTGGATTAAATGATACTGAAGAAAGCCTCCTAGCTTCTGTGGAAAAGAATGAAGCTGAAATATCACCTTCAATTTTGTATGCTTTGGCTTGTATCTATGAAAATGTTCCATTTATCAAGGACTGGTTTGACTGAACTAATTTTTAAATGGACTTTGTTTTCTTATACAGGGGAAGTTTCACTCCTTCCACCCCGTTTCTACCATTCTTAGTTACCTCACCAAGGCCCCTCTTGTAAGCACCTACAACTCTTCTAAGTTTTATGTATCATTTTTTTGTTTTCACCTTGTGAATTGTGAAATAATTGGGTTTAACCTTAAAAACTTTATGCTAGTGGTCTCAACAGTACAAAAATAATGCACTTGTCATGTACAGTTGGCATGTGGCCACAAAGTGGCTTAATTAGTTTGTTAGGCTTAGGAAGGCTCAACTTCGCCAACAGAAAATGTGCCATTAGTTTATTATACCCTGTCTAATTGGTTATTGCATAAACTTAGAAGTGGTATGCTGGTTATGTAGTACTTCCTAACATTAAATTTTCAGAATAGTCGTGTTATGTCGATGTTATGATGCAGGTAATGCTTGTACTACTATACTTTTTTGGTTCCTATTTACGCCAGTTGAAGTAGATTATTGATGAAAATTTACAGGTTCCAGCCGGTACACCAGTGGTGAACGCTTTGTCAAAGCAGAGGGCAATGTTGGAGAACATCATGAGAGCATGTGTTGGGTTGGCTCCAGAGAATAACATGATTTTGGAGTACAAATGAATGCTTTGCAACTAGATTTAGAAGTGGTGTGTGTGAAGTATTTTGTGATTGATCATATTGGAATCACATTGCTCACCTCTTTAGCTGGTTTTAATGTAATTAGAAGGGTTTTAACAGTTAGGGCTTGTTGTTTTAGTTTGTCATCTTCTCCTTAAGGGCCAGCGAGAATTGATGTGGTTCACATTACGGAACTCTTATGGTCTAGAGTTAAGTTTCAAAAGAGAGGAGATTGGGTTCTTATTTAATGGTTCTCATATGTATGTACTTTTCTCTTTTGTTTTTAGGTGTAGTAAAGACAGAGTGTTCTCCATTTCTTTGTCTAGTTTTGACAAAGATGATTGGACGTTGTTGTCATATTACTTTGGTTTGTTCTCATTGGACATAGTTGATAAAATCTAATGATTTACTTCCATCATTTTTCAGTTTTCTTCAACATCTTGATTCTTAATAGATTGGGATTTTTAATTAAATGGCAATTAGGTTGAAGATGATGAAGGTTGAAGATGATGAAAAAAAGACCACTAATGGTAGCACGTGCTCTGCACATGCTGTGAGTCACGAATTGAGCACACAATGACTCACTGTTCTAACTAGGCCTCTTTAAAACGATTCAAAGGCTTTAACGTCTTTTCCAATAGCTGATTTAATGCCATCTATGCTCTAACGACCGTTAACCTAAAATTGGATGAAAAAGGCGAACTATGGGCATTTTATTAATGTTCCAAAAAACAGAATTATTTTATAAACGAGGTTATAAAATAAAAGATATGAAAAAACTATGACAACTCTAACAACAGGCCTCCATCTCCTTAAAGCTTCTTGAAACAAAGAAGAAGGTTACGAACCAAATCGAAAGTAACAACATCAGGAAGCTCTCACACTCAGTGGCAAAAGCTTCATCAGATCGTGAGAACACTAATACAAATTGTAATGTATTCATATTTCTGTTCAGTTTCACTGTACTAATAAATTATCACTTACACATTTACTCTCAATTTGTAATGTATTTGAATTGATTTATGATATACAATAACTTCAGTAGTATGTTGGAGAGCATTTTGTTCAAGTACAACTTAAAAAAGAAAATTATTAAACGACATGTTTTGCGGGTTTTAAAACGATACAACACTCGCATCGCGCAGTGTATCTTTACTAGTAATATTAATATAAAAGTCACTATGTTAAATCCCTGAAGTGCACTTACAGGTAGAATTACAAAGATAGGAACATAATTTGCGACCATCTTCTCCTTTGAAATGAGCAGTTAGACAATAAAACCGTACTCGAGTAATAGAACCGATTTGCGTCCTACTTCTGGCTTATCGTTCTCTTTGATGTCATCTTTCTGCTGACTTTTGATTGCTTTTTGCCCTGCAAAGGTTCCGCGGTTTGAGGTCTTTGTGATGTTCTCCAGTGTTAAATCAGATTAGATTTACGATGCTCACACTCTGGTTTGAGTTGAGACTTCCTGAAATATGCTCCTCATTTAGCAGGAAAGAAGATGAGTTGTTTTCATAAGCTTCAGGTTTCTTCTTGGAAGAAGGTGTTGGCATTTCAACATGGTGTGTGAGCTCTCTGTGATTTCCGCAAATATTCTGAATTCTTGTCTTTCTTGCTGATGCTAGCAGATTCATCTACACCATGATCATCACCTTTAGCAAATTACCCTTTAGCCCAGAATTAGTCCACCGGCTCCAGCAGTTTAGTCCAGCATTTCACCGGCTCCTGCACCAAATGAAAGTAATCTTCTAGTCTATTCTGGTTTAGTTTAGTCTAGTCTAACCCATTTTCTTCCATGTTCATAACAATTAGAAGAGAGAGAAAAGGTGAGGGAAGTTAAATTTGCCTGAATTATCAACCATCTGATCTTTAGGTAATTTTTCATCTCTACTTAATACTACTACTTCCTATTTTTATTCATAAGACTGATAAGAGTAATAATACCTAATGCTAGTTATTTTGTTTTATATTACTTAATTAGGTTTTACAGATTTTGAAACAACTTAAGTTTTTTTCTCACATTTCTAAATTCTTCTCATTCTCTAACAGCATTTGATCATCAAAGAGTTCAACCCGAATAGACTTTTCATATGAAAGACATAAAGCTTGTGTTCTTCTTTAATGGTGATTTTCAAGAATAAAATATTTTACCTATCATTTGGAAATAAATATATATTGTTACCTTATTAATCATAATGCATGCAATTTTCAAGATTAAAATTTTACCGATCCTTAGGACATAATTATAAATTGTTACACCTAATTATTAGTCATCCCCCGAAATTGTGTCTGCAAAATGTCGAAATGAGCGCAACAATTTGCCTACTTATAAGCATCTGCAAACACAACTCATTCATCTGCTTCAAAAAAAAAATCATTTATCAAAAAGAAAAAAAACTACTCTTAATCATTTTCTGGTCAAAATTACGAGTAAGATGCTGATGATGATGGGTGGTAGAAGATTTCTACTTTCTGTCGTAGTGATATTTGTAATGTTAGTGTCCAAGTGTTCATGTCGTGTGCAACCCGATGATGTCAACGACATTGTTTATGTCACCCTACAAAACGCTATAGAAGAAAATATGTTTTTTTACTTTCATTGTTATTCAGGGGACACAGATTTTGGAGAACATTCATTAACATACGGTCATGAATTTATTTGGAAATTTAGAATAAATATGTTCTGGTCGACAAAATATTGGTGTGATATGTGGTATTATACTGAAGAAAATCTTCTTGTTCGAGGTGGATTTCATGTATACAAGGCCAGAAGAGAGTACAAAAAGTGTGGGAATGAATGCCATTATGATGTT
Source organism: Papaver californicum (assembly GCA_023531435.1). NCBI lineage: Eukaryota > Viridiplantae > Streptophyta > Magnoliopsida > Ranunculales > Papaveraceae > Papaver > Papaver californicum. Next base: position 3,337,148 of record JAJJMC010012549.1, read on the forward strand.
CGCGGGGATGGTGTGTATCGGCGTGGGTACGACGACGAAGAGAACACTTTCTATTGGGAGTTGATGTATAGTTTTCCGTTTCCATAAGCAGCAAAGATTGAAGGGTATTTGTTGCTTCACATTGAGGCTCTCTATTTTTATAGATATAGTAAAAGAAAATGCGGTTAATTAAGGTTTAAGTTGAAGTTTTAAAATGTTAGTTAAATTTAGTTTTTCTTTTATTTTATGTTTCCTGTAGCTTTCTTAAGAAATAGAATAATTGTTGAGCCACGTTTAAAACATTATTAATTTAGTTCTGGTTCTCTTAATGGTTAGTTCTGATGTTGTAAAAAGAATTAATTTAACTGTGTTTGGTTATAAAAATAAATATTAATTGATTGATTGAAAAACCTTTGAATTTAATTTTTGGATCTAGAAGATAAATACGCAAATATAATTCCTTAAGATATTTTTCTAATATGGAAATTTTTGGAGATTCCAAAAATGAATCCTCTCTTTTTTAGAAATCATCATTAAAATCGATATAGATTTTCTTGACTAATTGTGTTGTGTTTTTACGTATTTGTTTGGATATTACGAGCAGAAGTGTGTTTCTCCTGAAGCAGAAATCAGAAACAACAAGATTTTGTTGTTATAATTGGTATTCTACATTGTGAATGAATTGATTAGAGAAAGATTAATTAACAATTTAGTACAGGACAGACCTTACATAGACTCTCAAATCTCTGTTAACTTCTCACGTGCTCATGGCACATACACACACAAACTCTCATTAACACTCTATATGCTAACACCCTCCCTCAATCTCAAGTCGGCTGAAAAACAACTTGAGATTGCACACATACTCACATTTCACACAAAATATGACAGACCATAGGGAGCAATGGTAGGTATCGTGGTAGTCCGTAGTATGAGTTGATCGAGATAAACCATAAGCAATATTGCAAACCAACATTTAGGCACACACACACGATGCCAGAATGACTTGTAGTAGAAATGAAGTGATATATATGTGGTTGATATAGTGAGAGATAGAGTATGCTGCTAGCAGGTGAAATAACAACTCCAGAAGTAGTAGATGATACCCATGAATAAGTATAAGTTTTAGATGATACCCATGAGATAATACTCCAGAAGTAGTAGATGATAGTAGCAGTAGTACTGTGAACAATCTTTGTTGGAGAAGAGTACCAACATAGAAGAAGAAATGAGCAGCAATAGTACGAACATAATCAGCATACCAGAAGCACCAGCAAATCCAGCAGAATGAGAGAACAACTAACAAAGAATCTGCAATCTGCCAGGGAATAGTGAGAATTCTTCAACTCATAAGATGGAGGAGAAAGCATCACGTAGGAAATCTGACCAAAACATGTAGGTAACTCTGCACTTCAAAAGATTGAGGAGAATGCCATAATAACCACATCTCCGTAAAAATTCAGTACTAGTAGATATGTTGCAGCAGCCATAGCATTGTACGCCTACACTGCGAGTAACACAAAGTAACAGCCAATACCAGATACACTGATAGTGTAGCTGAGATGATCAAACAAAAGTAAAAACATGCAACAAAAAAGGAGTAGCTTGTGTTATCTGTGTATTATTATTTATATACATAGAACTCCATCTTGCAAATCCATATAGGTGTACCAAGAAACTGAGTTGAAGAAGAAACCAAACTGCAATAAGCTCTTTCCAAAACCAGCAAATGAAGGTATCCAAAAAACAACACCAGACACGTACCAAAGCCATGCTGATGATAGCAAATGTCGGATGTAGAGTTTGACAAGTAAATGACTCACTCATTGCATCTTAAGAGCCTTGTATCATGATAGAAATTTAACCAAAATACTCTTTCCAAAAGAAGTATCAGCAGAAAGAGAACACACAAACTCTCACTAACACTCCTTCCTTGAAAACATATATGACAACAACCAATAAATCGTAGCAAATTATCACCAAAAATGCATCAAAAACTCAGCACCAACAGTGAACAAGGAGGCAATTGGAAATTCATACAGGCACCGGCACAAACTGAAAACAGAAACTATGAATAGATTCAAGAACTGAATCCTTTTATTTGCAACAAAGAAAAGAAACCGGCAAGCCTATATTTTCCTTCCACTTATTTATACACACTGCACACATACTAGCAACAGCCACATGAGTGATTGCCTTCACTGCAGAGTAAACTACACTATCTAATCTGAGTTGGACAAGAAAACCAGTTCCAACTTATCATGCCAAAGAGAACAGGACACAGAGTTTTCTAAGTGAAAAATAAACTCACTAAATGCATCCAGTATAACCTTCTCAATGCGCATCACCAACACAGAAGATCTCCAAGAAATCAAGAAAGGAAGAAAAGAAGAACTCAAGCTCGCAAATGTTACGAAATCATATCAAGAAAACAAAAAAGAGATCGAGAAAACATCTTGCCAAAATGAAGTAGCAACAGAATTGCCCATCCAAGAAAGACACTCACAACAAAGAAATGGGAGACTAGAAAAAGAAATCAAATGTTACGAAATCAGTTTAAGAAATATACCAGAAGGAAAAGATGATCAGGATCAAGAAACACACCTTACAAAGTCAGCATAGAAGTAACATATTTATTGATTAATACTACTGAATGAAATGAAATGAGCAGCGAAACGAATCTCAAAACGTAAAATCCTGCTGGTATTGAATTTGATTGAAAAATGAAAGAAAATAAAAATTGATTGTAAATGAAAAGAAATTGTTGATGAATGAAAAATCTTGCTGGTATGATTGAAACCAGTCTTACGGGAATCGAAAAACGTAGCTGGTGTGATTGAAACCAGACTTACACGATTTGATGAACAAAGCTGGTGTGATTGAAACCAGTCTTACATGTATATGATCTCAAAACAAAATCGAAATTGAAAATGAAACAAAAAGACTCAGTAAGAATGTTACCGAAATTCATCGACAAGACAATATCAGGAAACTGAATCAGTAAGAATGTTACCGAAATTGAAAGTGAATCTTAGCAGCATCAGAAGAACAGCATCAAAAGCAACTTGAATCAGCAGAAGCAAGCTTACCCTAGGATCTGAGAACACTAATTTTTTTGTTTCATATCTGATCTCATGAAACGGATGATGACCAAAGCAGCAACAGAAGAAATTGGAACCCTAGTGTAACTTGTGTGATCGAGAATTATTGAACCATATAAAAGAAAAAATGGATCTAATTAGCAAGATTGAAAGGGAAGAAGCAGAGGAAAAGGAAATTCAGAGGTTTAGGATCTTCCGCTCTGATACCATGTTATAATTGGTATTCTACATTGTGAATAAATTGATTAGAGAAAGATTAATTAACAATTCATTACAGGAAAAAACCTTATATAGACTCTCAAATTTCTGTTAACTTCTCACGTGTTCATGGCACGTACGCACACAAACTCTCACTAACACTCTATATGCTAACATTTGCTTCATAAAAAGTTAACATTTTTGCTTCTAGAAGTAATTTTTAAAATTTTATCCCCTATTTTTTTTACCTCTCGAAATCGAAAAAGTTAATTCTAAAAGTCTCAACCTAATTTCGGATTACTTTTGCTTCTCAAAATCGAAAAGTTATTTCTTATAGTATATCCAAATACCCTCAGGGCTCGAATACTTAGCGCTATAGCCATATCAGCTTTTTCATTTTATTTATAGTACAAAGCTGAGCTTGTAAGGGCCTTTACAACTATTTTTTTCATAGAAAAATTATCGGCTACTAATTTTCTCGGATTTCTTTAACATTATTTGATCATGAAAAGAATTCAACCATAATTGACTTTTTATTACCAATCAGATAGCTAATGCAGAAGTTATTACGATTTGGCAATAAGATCCTCATGAATAGGGTATGATAACTCTTAAGCCACAAAACATGGGATCTTGGAGGAACAATATAACTAAGATATGTTATCTACTTTTTTTATATATTCCTGAATAGCTATCAACAGTGTACTTAGATAGATATTCTGGTTATACAAACTTCCACAACTCTGATTGCTTTTTCTCTAAGGAATTTACATGTGGATCTATACTTTATATACAACTCTGAGTTTGAAACAAATGGGTAGAAATACAATAGAACAATCACAATCATTAGTGGTGATATGAATCATATAATCAAAATTATATATAGCAAATGCCTGAAGTTAATAACATTGGGCCAATCGCTCTTGGAAAACTTTTGAGGCTTCCTTCTTGCATATTGCAGTATCCGTCAACTGTCGCGGCAGAATTTGATTCTTTCTGAACTTAATGGTACAAGATGCAGCACAATCGCCCAAAGAAGATTGTGAACCACTCATTTGATCTGGAAGAAAGAAAAGGCTTGAAATATGTGTGAAGTTGATAGAAATTTTTCTTTTTACATATAAATATTTGTTAAAAGTATATCTATTAATATACATATATAAGTACTATCAAAATAAAAGTTTAAAAAATCGTGAAAAATTTGTTCATTTTAATGTGTTTATATTATCTTAATATATGTGTATTATGTGCATCAATACTAAGTTAATAATAAAAATATATTTTTCACGTGTTAAAGACACAATTTCTTATGCTCACTACACCAAATCAACGATTTTGAGACATTTATATCCATTGCTATAAATTTAAGAGACACATATAAGTGTCTCAAATTATGCGTCTGGAATCTTTGAGACGAATTAAGTGACGTTTATAAACATCTCTTAATTAATTTAAGAGACACTTATTAAACGTCTCTTAAATTAAATAGCGACACTTGGTATGTGAGCCAAAATTATTTTTTTGGATAATTACAGCGATGTTTGAATTAATTCAGCGACTTTATTATATGTCGCTTCTTTTATCTGCAACGCTGAGTTATCCGTCTTAATATTTTTCCACGCATAGATATTCTATTTGCTACTTTTATATCAGTCTCAAATCTAAATTAGATTAAAAAAAAACTAATTTTACAATTGGGATTCCCAAATTCAAAATTTCTTGTACCTGCACAATTGATTTCCTTCCCCTGAATACAAATATCTAGCCGTTCCATTCTCAATCAAATATGAAACCACCATTCAATCAATCCCAATCACAATCTGAATCACAAGTATAAGATACATGAATTAAACTTAAAACAAAAAGAACTCAAATATAATCCTACGACCACAATTTAGCATCAAAGTTGAGCTCAATTAAGTTACACAGATAATATCGTACCCATGTACAATTTTGGCATCTACTTACAGGAGAAACAATACATGCATGATCACTAATTATAACAGTACGTGGATCAAACTCAATTTGCTAAAGCCAAGGTATCTGCAAGAAGGTAAAAATTGTAAGTCAAATCGTAGAGGATTAAAATCTCTAAGTCATCGTTGTAGTTGGATACAAACTTCCTAGATTTTGAAACAAAAATTGTCAACTCATGAAGTGACACCCCATCTAATATCTAGATGTTTAGGTAACTGAAAACTTGCAGTGACACCCCATTTGATGCAATGACTTACAAAATTTAGTAATGAATGTAATATCGAGTTCAGATTCCATACCTTCGACTCCAAGTCTTCTATGAACTCCTGAAAATTTGATACACATAAATACTCCAAGATCTAAAGACCTGATTCAATCAATGAGTTTCCTTAGAGATACTTTCTTATGAGTACTTAACAACTAATATTACCTATAAACCCAAAAAGATAGGAGTTGATCTTTATGAAGTCAGGCTCTACTACCAACACAGAAATAAACTACATCAGTGTTCAATACATTCTGAAAGTGCCAAATAAATATTATCAGAATCCAAGACCCATATGAGTTAAAAACTGCTTACTCAAAGGCCGCTTCTACAAGTAAGCTTATTAAACACATCTAATTACAAACATAAACTTACAACACATATTAATATAACATCAACTTGTAGATTATCATCTTATATCGTGAATTCTTTATAATTTAAAATGTGATTTCATCTTGAATGGTGATCTTCAACTCTGATCAAAACATCTTTAATTGTTAAAACGTACCATTTTCAGACAGGAATGCATCTCTGTTAGAGTAACCAAATGGTTACTGATTGCTTGCCAACTGATATTGTCACATATCTGTGGAAAAAAAAGGTAAGAAACTTAATAATAAAGGACATATAATATGTAACTTTGAGAATATTAGTTGATTGGTCATTCAATTACTACTTAAGCTTTCCAACTTATCTCATATTAACCATGCCATGTGGTGTATTTTTTATATAGTGGTAAAAGGTTCAATACTCAGACTTATAAAGATTCGATTTTTTAAACCTAATTTTTAATAACTAAAAATAAAACAAGTTAAAGTAAAATTGATTTCAAATTTATGGGAAGAACTGGGACTAAGGATTCCACCATTAGCAAATTTTTCAAGTGATAAAAATCTTGCAACTAATGTATTCAATTTATTCAAAATAATACCAAAGTTAGATTTTCAAAATAATAGTTGTAATTCAAAAGTATGAGACATCAAAAGTTTAAAACTCAGCATGACTCATCAAAAGAAAACACAACTACTTGATAAAAACCATTTTTTTCAAATTTAATTCAAAACAAATAATAGTAATTACAATAAATAAATAAAATAAGAATTACCACTTTATTATTGGAAAAATAGCTTCATCTGTCGCCCAAGTGATGGTGATTAGATCATCATGTTGGAAACACTCTCAAAATAGTTTTTCATAGCTTAAAAAAATGTTTACAATAAAAAAATAAAAGTAACACAGGAGAACTTATACACTTATAAATTATAAACGTTACAGAGTGTGTCCTCTGTTTGGCTGAAGTAAACAAAAATAAATTACGGACTCTGGCTAAGGAATTAACTTTTATGTGTATAATGATGCGGGTATCAATTGGTGCTTCTAGAAACTATGATCTCAAATTACAAGATCAAAATTATATTTTACTAATATAAAAGAAAAGGCATGAACTCAGAGCATCTCCTGTGAAACCTTACTAATATAAAAGAAAGAGCATAAGCTTAGAGAATTTATTAATAGTGGATAGCATAGTAGAAACCGGCAAAACATTAACATTTTTATAATGCAAGCGTCATTCTATATTTCTTTCCCTTTTTTCTGTTATATCATAGTACCGTTAAAATTTGGTGCGCAACCAAACATTCAATTAAATGGACTAGTCATATTTTTACACGAGTCATTGAAAACGTATCTATGAGACACGAGTGTAAGAAAAAACTAACAAAATCAAATGCACTATGGTAATTTACGTTAATTAAACCTAGTCTAATCTTTTCATGACAAAAAGAAATGAGTGTGTCTAAGAGCATCTTCAATAATGGGCGCTAAAAATCTTATATGGAGTTTTTATTTAGACCTTTATTTATGGGGTTTTATATATTCGGTAAAAATAAAAATGTTTTGTTTATGAACCATATCAAATGACGTGGTGTCTTATTCTTATGATTTAATTTATGGATAAAGAATAAAGATGATTTTTTTTCCTATTGGTTTAGAAAAATTTATTTATAAATATAAAAATAATTACAAAACTGACATGAAGGTCATTCCGAAGGTCTAGATAAGATTTTTTTTAAAACCTTTGTATTTATTTTGGTACCGCTTCTACTTTGTAGGACCTACTGTGGAAAATGAATTTAATTTAAATGAGGGTCTAAAATCATATGTGTCATGAGAAAATAAACTTCTATTGGAGATGCTTTAAGGATGATAAGTATACAAAAATGTGTCATTTTTTATTTTCCTAGTAAATAAGAGTGATATGGTAATTTGGATAATTTTTTATTTATATTTTATATGAAAGTAAACAAACAAAGTCACGTGCAGGAATATGCTAGGCCAAAGAGGGATTATTATTCAACTCTTCTGAGCGCCATGTCGCCTCTTCTTTTTCTTCCTAAACCAACAGCGAATAGGCTTGAGAGCGGAGCTAGCGCCATCGACTAAAGGCAGTTCATGGTCCAAACCAGCAAGGACAGAGTCAGGAAATTACTTTATAGTAGATAGACCCGAGGCGTTCGTGATCCCATCTCTCGCCGACCACCTTATTCCAGAACATTGTTTACGTTCTCAACGCATTTACCTCTTAAACTCATTTATTGGCCTTGTGCCATTCGGTACCATCACATAACGTGATCGATCCGTCGGCTGCCTTAGTTCCTTAAATATCTATGAAAAAGTAAGAAAAAGGAAGAATAAAAGCGCCTCTTTTGAAGTTGGTTTGCCTGGACTAATTGATCTTGTAGATCTTCATCTCCAACCATGATATGAAAAAGTGTTATTATCATTTTTTTATTTTAGATTAAAAAAATATCAAAATAAAAAAATGATAATAATACTTTTGCTGAAACAAAAAAAAATATATAAGTGTACCAGACAGTTGAATGGCTTTTAAATAGTTACTTATGGTGGTCATTAAATTTAACTATATATATGCTAAAGAATAATAATTTTTATCTATAAAATAAAATATTTTTAGATTAATGGTTTTTTATCTGATTCTATGAATTCCCTTCTTCCCTTCTCTTCTAATCGTTTCCCTCTAATTTCACCCTGATTACTGAATGATATGTTTGCACATATCAAACCACCAGAGCCACCTCACGAGTAGAGAACAAGACAGTGAAACAATAGGTTATTTTCTAAAAGCTAAGTACGTGGTGCTGCTGGAGGCTAGAGTAAATAGGTGAAGTGTGATGTGTCCGGATCTCCACCACTATCTGAGTTTGGTTTTATTTGTGTTTTTGTGCTCGCTTCAACCATCTAAATGCTGTAAAACAGTCGTATTCATTGACACCAACTAGTTTGTCACTGTCTCGCCTTCATCTCAAGTGATAATCATCCAACAAAAATATACAACCCCTAACTGCCATTTATCCTCAAGTCTCTATATGGAAATGTTTAAAAAGTTCTAAAGAAACTCTCGAATTAAACGATTTCATTTCCTAGGTATGAAGCTGATTGAATGTTAACGAAGTTTTAGAATTTTTGTTAGATGCTCACAAGTGAAAGTGTAAAATGAATGAAATGTCGTATATCTCTATATAACTAACTAACCCTCCATAAATTGAAATTGACCAGATCATTCGAGTTGATTCTTCTTCGTCTTTTCCACTCCGAATTCTTACTACCTTCATGAAAAAGTGTTTATATTAGTTGAAAAGGATACCATTAGATGACTAGGTTCATGGTTATAAATCATGTAATGTTAAAGTTAAATTTATTAGTACTCCAATAAGTTATAGGGATAATTAAAAAAATGCCCTAAAAAAATATATGCCCCATTGATAAAATAACCTGTAAAATTAAAATGATGAGAAAATGCCCCACTATCTATTTTTCCATTCATTTGGGGTTAAATCCCACACATGGATTTGGCACACGCGGGAAATTTTCCCACACTACCCTATTTTAAAAGATGAGTTTTTGGTTTTATTTTATAATGAACAGAGATAAAGCTGAGTTTCAGATTGAGGCAGTGACAGAGAACATGTCACAGTTGAGATGGATAGGACAAAGACGAGAATTAGATGAAGAAATGGTGATCGATGCCTCGCTGGCAGTCTGTAGAAGAAAATACAGAGGAAGCTGGGTTCGAAACAATTGTTGTTTCTACTGTTGATTATGGCAATAAAAAGTTAGAAGAATCCAAAGGTGGGTTTAACTGCCACTGTTGAGAAAGAAGAGGTTCGAGGAGAATGAAGAATTCAAAGACTTTGAGTGGATCAAAATTTGAAGAAACATAAATGGAAGGTGGGTTTGAGCTTGATTCATACATGGGAGCTGGATTTGAAGTTAGACTCTTATCTATTCAGAGTGACTGCCTTTGAAGTTACACTCCTACGCATTCACATTGACTGCCAAACACTAGTGAAGATGCTGAGAGAAGAAAATGTCCCAGACAATCTTTCCAACCTACCATGGAGAGCTCAGAACAAAGTATATAGTTGTAAAAAATTGTTTAATGTTTCCAGTAATAATAGTTTTAAGTTTAAGAATAGGAACCTTTTTATTGTCATAGATAAAGTAGTGAAAGAAGCAAGAATTAAGAGGTTTGTGTCCTTATCGACTGAATATCTCTTGTCAGTTGACAAAACCTTCTTTTTTACTAAGATCAAAGGACGGAACCTTTCTTACCCGATGTGAATGTTATTTCTATTCAATAAAATCAGAGGCGATTTGATCACAATGTCAAGCCACAACAATAAATCATCATCTACTATGAATCTTAAAGATCTGCAAACTTATTTCACCGTGCATCACAAGAAAAAGAAGATAACGAAGTAGAAGAAGAAGATACCGAAGAAGAAGAAGATATCGAAGAAGCAGAAGAAGATACGGCTAGGGTTGGAGCGGGTGTATTTCTAAAATTCTGTAATTTTAAAAAAGGATAGTGTGGGAAAATTCCCCACGTGTGCCAAATCCATGTGTGGGAATTAACCCTAAATGGATGGAAAAATGGATGGTGGGGTATTTTCCCATCATTTTAATTTTACAGGTTATTTTATCATTTGAACATGCATTTTTGGGGCATTTTTCCAATTATCCCTAAGTTATATGTTTTGAAGAGATCAACGTAAAAGATTAGCACTGTGGGGCAAATGAGGTGTTTGTGATGTTCTCCAGTGTTAAATCAGATTAGATTTACGATGCTCACACTCTGGTTTGAGTTGAGACTTCCTGAAATATGCTCCTCATTTAGCGGGAAAGAAGATGAGTTGTTTTCATAAGCTTCAGGTTTCTTCTTGGAAGAAGGTGTTGGCATTTCAACATGGTGTGTGAGCTCTCTGTGATTTCCGCAAATATTTTTCTTGTTGATGCTAGCAGCTTCATCTACACCATGATCATCACCTTTAGCAAATTACCCTTTAGCACAGAAATAGTCCACCGGCTCTAGCAGTTCACTCCAGCATTTCACCGGCTCCTGCACCAAATGAAAATAATCTTCTAGTCTATTCTGGTTTAGTTTAGTCTAACCCATTTTCTTCCATGTTCATAACAATTAGAAGAGGGAGAAAAAGTGAGGGAAGTTAAATTTGGCTGAATTATCAAGGGATAATTGGGAAAATGCCCCAAAAATGCATGCCCCGTCGGGGAAATGCCCCGTAAAGTTCAAATTCTGGGAAAATGCCCCACCGTCACATTTTCCATCCAAAAAGTCAATATCACGAGATTGACTGGTCAATTTCTCCGGAAACGTGATATCGTTTACAAGCGAAATTACCAAAATATCCTTTCCATCCCTTACACGTGTGAAGTAATATAGCAACACGTGTGATGTTTGTACACATGTTTATGTTGGTCAATACACGTGTCTATGCGGGTCAATAGAAGAAAGGGAGTCATGACTAGGGTTTTGAAAACCCTAGCCTCCATTCTTTTCTAATCTCTACGTCTTCTACTCTTCGTCTCCCTTTTCTCCTGTTTTCTATTGCCGCCTCCTTCTCAAATCTCCGATGAAAACCTAGCCTCCATTATTCTTCAGAGAAAACCCAAGCTAATCTTTTAATGCTTCAAGCCGTCGTTCCTACCCAAGTTGTGTTCCAGTCGTCGTCGTTCACAGGAGCAGTTGAAGACGTTTTCCAGTCCTCCATTGTTCACAGCAGTTCATGAATCTGTACAATCCAAGTAAGAAACATTCAACCCATTTGATTATATGCTTTATATATATAATTAATTTGATTTTTAATAAAATCTGAATTTCTAGGGTTTTCAAAATTAGAGTTTTTTTTTTGTTTTTCTGTCTGTTTTCAATGGGGTTTTCCGATTAGGTTTTTACTAAAAATTGGGGGGTTTGACTGATTGTTTTGTAAAACTATTGTTCATTAGTTAATTTTTTTTCCTGATTAGGTTTGTTTTTTCGATTAGGTTTGTTTTTTCCTGTTTGAAATTGGGGTTTTTAAAACATTTTAGGTTTGTTTTTTCCTGTTTCAAATTGGGGTTTAAATCTCTTTTGCAATTGTTTTTTCCTGTTTGAAATTGGGGGTTTCAATATGTTGATGAAATTGTCTGTTTGAAATTGGGGTTTTTTTTCCCTGTTTTTCTAGCTTAATTTGGGGCTTTTTAATGTTGATGAAATGGGTAAAAAAATTGGAATTGAAATTGTCTGTTTGAAAAATTAGGGTTTTTTTTTTTGTTTTTCTGTCTGTTTTCAATGGGGTTTTCCGATTAGGTTTTTACTAAAAATTGGGGGGTTTGACTGATTGTTTTGTAAAACTATTGTTCATTAGTTAATTTTTTTTCCTGATTAGGTTTGTTTTTTCGATTAGGTTTGTTTTTTCCTGTTTGAAATTGGGGGTTTTTAAAACATTTTAGGTTTGTTTTTTCCTGTTTCAAATTGTCTGTTTGAAAAATGGTTTTTCCCTGTTTTTCTATGTCTGTCACATTTTGGAATTTTTTTTCCTGTTTTGTCTATCTCAGTTTGGGTGTTTTTAATTAGGGGTTTTTAATATAGATGAAATTGTTCAAAAAAAAATTGAAATTGGGGTTTTTTTAATGTTGATGATTTTTTTTTTTTTAATTAGGGTTCAGTGAAGATTAAGGAAGGAAGGAAGAAGAAAGGGAGCAAGCAATGCATCTGGATAAACAGTATGGTTTCTATTGTTAGCAATTATTGGTTTCACTTGTGTGTATCTTGTAAAATAAAAACATTGTTGTTATTTAATATGAATATTTGTTGTGTTTTCTTTTTGTAAACAAAAACAAGCAATGCAATGAACTTCTGTTACCTCAATTGATGTCTGTTTTGAAAGTGTTGTCTGATTTTTATTATGTTTTTATGCTACTAGGGTTTTGAAAAGGAATTTTTGTTTAACTGTTGTGAATGGAAGACATGAAGGTAGAAAACTTTATTGTGATGATGTTGTTGGCCAAGATATCTGTTTTAGTAAGTTTAAAGAAATGGTAGGGATTATGTTGAGGGGAATTGGTGTTATACTACCATCGGTAATTTTATGGGATGATTATGAAATTAAAAGTGAATTGGATTTTTTTGATATGTGGGGAAATGCTACAGAAGATGAGGTTGGGTATATCTCACTAGGACTATCTGTTTTAGGTTGTAGTCATACTGTTAGTGCTACAAGTGTAAGTGTTGTTTCTAAACTAAGGAAAAAGACAGTTTCTAAAGCAAAGGTGATAGTTAGGAAAAGTCCAAGATTACAAGAAAAGGCAGGAAGGAAGGAAAGTCTTGCTTTTGATGGAGATAGTGATATTTTCAGTACCCAAGCTAGTATTGCTGATAATCAAGAAGGCATCACTAAAGGAAAGGAACAAGTTAGTGTACAACTTGGCTTTGATGATGATGAAGACTTCTTAATACAAACAAATACACAAGCTAGTATTGAAGAGGAGGTACAAGTGAATCTTCCAAATGAAGCTTTGGATGAATGTCATCCAGATGATGATCCAAATTTTCATTATGTAGACAGTTTGATTTGTTTATTCTCTTCATGGATTATGTTTTTTTGATTTTAAAACATTTAGTGGTCTTTTAGACATTGGTAATGATGTTAAATGTCACTTTAGTTAGAGACAACTAGTAGTGGATTTTATTGTATTTTGAAAATCCTATATGTTGGATTAGTAATTTAGCATTTTATGTGTGTTATGTGTGTGTTTGTGATTCTGTGTACAGGTTATCTTGTGTCAAATTCTTGACTTTGTGTAGTGTCCAAATGCCACGTGTCAAACTGCCACGTGTCAAACTGCCACACCGTCAAACTGTCACGTGTCCAACGTTGAGATGCAACATTTTCATCAAACTGCCACGTGGCGAAGTCGAAAAAGTCAAACTGCCACGTGTCACTATCCTAATTCAGTCAAACTACCACGTGTTAACATCTTATTAAGTCAAACTGCCACATGTCATAATCTTGTGAATTTAGGGGACATGTTAGGTATTTATATAAAAGTTTTGGGTATATTTACATAACTTTAATCCACATCGTTCATTCATAGAGGTTGCCACATGTCGAAATCTGGAATAAAGGGTAATTTTGTCAAAATGGACACATGTGTGAACACACATGTGTGTCTAGTTTGACTATTTAACACCATTTGGATGGAAAATGTGACGGTGGGACATTTTCCCAGAATTTGAACTTTATGGGGCATTTCCCCGACGGGGCATGCATTTTTGGAGCATTTTCCCAATTATCCCAATTATCAACCATCTGATCTTTAGGTAATTTTTCTTCTCTACTTTATACTACTACTTCCTATTTTTATTCTTTAGGTAATTATTCTTTAATGGTGATTTTCAAAAATAAAACATTTTACGTATCATTTGGAAATAAATATATATATCGTTACCTTATTAATCATAATGCATGCAATTTTCAAGATTGAAATATTACCGATCCTTGGGACATAATTATAAATTGTTACCTAATTATTAGTCATCCCCGGTAACTGTGTGTGCACAATGCCGAAATGAGCGCAACAATTTGCCTATTTATAAGCATCTGCAAACACAACTCTGCTTCAAAGAAAAAAAGAAAAAAACTCATTTCTCAAACAACAAAAAGAACAACTCTTAATTATTTTCTGGTCGAAATTAGTAGTGAGATGCTGATGATGATGGGTGGTAGAAGATTTTTACTTTCTGTCGTAGTGATATTTGTAATGTTAGTGTCCAAGTGTTCATGTCGTGTGCAACCCGATGATATCAACGGCATTGTTTATGTCACCCTACAGAACGCTATAAAAGAAAATATGTTTTTTTACTTTCATTGTTATTCAGGGGAGATAGATTTTGGAGAACAATCGTTAACATACGGTCATGAATTTATTTGGGACTTTAGGTTAAATATGTTCTTGACGATAAAATATTGGTGTGATATGTGGTATTATACTGAAGAAAATATTCTTGTTCGAGGTGGATTTCATTTATACAAGGCCAAAAGAGAATACAAAAGGTGTGGGAATGAATGCCATTATGATGTTCGCGGGGATGGTGTGTATCGGCGTGGGTACGACGACGAAGAGAACACTTTCTATTGGGAGTTGATGTATAGTTTTCCGTTTCCATAAGCAGCAAAGATTGAAGGGTATTTGTTGCTTAACATTGAGGCTCTCTATTTTTATAGATATAGTAAAAGAAAATGCGGTTAATTAAGGTTTAAGTTGAAGTTTTAAAATGTTAGTTAAACTTAGTTTTTCTTTTATTTTATGTTTCCTGTAGCTTTCTTAAGAAATAGAATAATTGTTAAGCCACATTTAAGAAATTATCAATTTGGTTCTTGTTCTCTTAATAGTTAGTTCTGATGCTGTAAAAAAATTACTTAAATTGTGTTTGGTTATAAAAATAAATATCAATTAATTGATTAAAAGATTGTTGAATTTAACTTTTTAGATATAGAAGATAAATAAATAAATATAATTTTTTAAGATATTTTTTTAACGTGAAATTTTTTGAAGATTCCAAAAATGAATCCTCTCTTTTAGAAACTCATCATTAAGATCGATATCAGATTTTCTTGACTAATTGTGTTGTGTTTTTACGTATTTGTTTGGATATTACGAGCATAAATGTGCTTCTTCTGAAACAGAAATCAGAAACAACAAAATTTTGTTTCATAAAAAGTTAACATTTTTATTTCTAGAAATCATTTTTAATATTTTATCCCCTATTTTTTTGCCTCTCGCAACCGAAAAATCATTCTAAAAGTCTCAACCTAGTTTCGGACTATTTTTATTTCTTGAAATCGAAAAATTATTTCTTGTAGTGTAACCAAACACCCTCAAGGCTTGAATACTTAGCGTTGTAGCCATATTATCTTTTTTGTTTTATTTATGGTACAAAGCTGAGCTTGTAAGGGCTAGGGCTGCACAACGGGCGAGCGGGTCGGATTTAGGGTAAAACCAACTACCAACTCGTCCAGAGGCGGGTTTTGATATTCAAAACCGTATACCAACCCGTCCACAGGCGGGTCGGGTTGAAACCGACCTGAGGAGGGTCTGGCGGGTTCGGGTTATTTCAAGGGTTAACCCGCATATCCAGACAAAAAAAACTGACAGCAAAAAACAGAAAAAACAGACACTAAAAACAAAAAAAAAAAACAGGAAAAGAAGCCAATAAATCACAAAAAACTGACAATATTCATGGAATTAAGACAACAAAAAAAACAGACAATATTACCATGAGTAATTCTGAAGTAATGAAGTTCAAACTGACAGAAAAAAGAACACATACAAAAAACCTTCAAAGTTCAAACAGACAGGATCAAAGATCTTTGTCACTTAAAATGGAATTTAGAACAGACAGGATCAAAGTTCAAATCTGCACTCCTGGATATGTATGTTTGAGTCACTTAAAGCACCCTCCCTTTATCAATCATAGCTCAAGGATCAAATATCTCTGTCATGGGACCCAATAACTCTGCAAGAACCAGAAATAAAAGGTATGTCAACAAATATGCAAATGATTAAAGAGCAAAAAAGCAGAACATAATTTTTTACATACCTTCCTCAATGCTGAAGCTATCATCCGGTACATAGTCACATAGAAAATCAAGAGAAATGATCTTTTCTAACCATCTTTGCGTACAGAGCAATGCCTCAACTGTCCTAAGATATAAAGAGCTTCTCCATGGACTAAGCACACGCTTTCCTGTACTAAAATCCGATTCAGATGCAATTGAAGACACGGGTATAGCTAGTATATCCTTTTCCATGTGTGAGAGAATCTTATACTTTGTACTATTGGCTTTCCACCGATCCAATATGTCAAAGAGCTATTGTATACAGTTGTATCGCAAACATCAATGAACAAATTTTATACAGTTGTCTTAGAGTTATTGTATACAGTTGTATAGCAAACATCAATGAATTTTTTTTGCAGATACTCCGATTTGGTGAATTAGCGGAAAAAACATGAGCTTCAAACACTCATGATATTGATATCAACATTGGAACACCGTAACAATTTCAAAAGCTGGTAATGTTACTTAGAGTCTATATCAGAGAAAGAATAACGAGGGCAAAATGAATGGAGTATCTAAAATCGGTGATATAAAGAATGATGAGGGCAGAATGAATGGAGTATCTAAAATCAATTCTGCAACATGACCCATTAGACTCTTTGAAGAACAAATTTTAACCCATAAACGAACACGCTTCAATTGCTCAAACAACATAACCCATTAGACTGATGACAGAACACCAAAAATTCAAGTCTGCAAGCTTAGCATAGGACTCTGAATAGAAGACAGCAACGACAAGATCATAGTTTTACGATGAAAAAAAATCATACATAGGTTTATCAAGACAGGATCAACATCATCTACTGCTACACACCAACTAAACAACAAGGGTCAAGGGATGATAGATTTACCGAAAACGCAGTTTTTCAAATTGCTTGTAAACCAATATAAATCATAAAACAGAAGAAACAAATCCAAGATAATTAACTAATTCAGAGATTACTACTACGATTAGACTACTTGGGGAAAAGTTGTTTCCCAGCAGGAACAAGGATAAGGAGAAAGGGGGTCGAAGAAGCGAAGTGAATCAAGCGACTGTCAAATCAACTAACCTTAAGAGACAAGCAAAGTGAATCAAGAAAAGTGAATCAATTTTGATTTGCAGTAGCGGAGAACAGAATGAATCGCATGTCTGAAGAGTGAAGGAGGCGGAGCAGCGGATAAGAGAATGAGATCTGTCTGAAAAAACTAGGTTTTCTGTAAGTTTTATGTTAGATGTATGGATAGGATTAAAATTATAAATCTAAATCAATGGCTCAAAGTAATCGGGTTATACGGGCGGGTTCGAGCGAGTGCTATACTAAACCCGTAAACCGACCCGTGGTGACCGGGTTTTGAATTTTCAAAACCGTATACCAACCCGTGGCGGGCGGGTTCGGTTTAAAAACCCGCGGTTTTGTCGGGTTTGGGTGGGTGCGGTTTTTTGGGTCGGTTCCTGTGCAGCCCTAGTAAGGGCCTTTCCAGCTCTTTTTTCATAGAAAACTTGTCGGCTACTAATATTCTCTATTTTCTTTAGTAACCTCATATAGGGGCTCCCACATTCATAGAGGGGCTCCCATTGGAGTCAGGGTGACCCAAAAATGAGTTAAGGGGTGTCTTAGGGGCTATGTTGAATGCCCATATTACCCTTCTATCAATTAAAACCTAAACAAAACAAATCATTTTCAATTTTAATTTCATATCAAATTGTCTCAAAACCTCTCTCAAAACCCAACTGTAACCCATTTCTAAGTTTTTCTCCATCGAAATTCCTCGTCGATTAATCGTCGATTCGGAAAATTCTTCTTCGATTAAACTCAAATATTCGTGATGAAGATTCATATTAAAGGTGCAGAAGGTAGTAGTGATTCCAACCAAAATCAAACTTTTCAACCTAATCAAGAGATTGAAGAACAAATCGGTGGTGACAATCAAACTTCGAAACAACAAACAATGGTGTATCTAAGGTATTGAACAAAACTCATGTTATTTTTAGAACCCAAAAGTGATTGATTTTCTTGTTTGATTGTTGTTTTTGTGCAAAAAAATAGGTTACCGAAAAATTTACGGTTGGGTTCGATTGGGAAACCCAACCGTAAATGAAAGTTCTTAAGATTTTACAGTTGGGTTCCAAAGGAACCCAACCGTAACTGGTTTGTTCTTAAATTTACGTTTGAATTTATTTTAAAACCCAACCGTAAGTAAAAAGGTAGGAGATGAAGATGACTTACGGTTGGGTCATCGAACTCAACCGTAAAAAAAATTGTGCAAATTTTTTTTTTTGAATTTTACGGTTGAGTTTGATTTTGAACCCAACCGTAAAAAAAATTGTGCAATTTTATTTTATTTTTGAATTTTACGATTGGGTTTGATTCTGATTTCCAACCGTTAATTTTTCTGCATATGTAAAAAAAAATTGTGTTGAGGATTTTTTACGATTGGGTTCGATTGGAAAACCCAACCGTAAATGCTTCTGGTTAGTTAAAATGTTTTGGTGAGGATTTTTTACGGTTCGGTTGGAGTGTAATTCTCAACCGTAAATTATCCTGGTACATAAAATGTTTTGGTGAGGATTATTTACGGTTGGGTTCGATTGGAAAACCCAACCGTAACTGGTTAGTTAAATATTTTGGTGAGGATTATTTACGGTTGGGTTGGAGTGTAATTCTCAACCGTAAATTATCATGTGTAGGTTATCTTCTTGATGTTTCTTATTTACGGTTGGGTTCTATATGTGTAACTCAACCGTAAAAAATTATGATTTTTCAAATTGAAGTTGTTTGAGTTGAATTGCTTGGAAATTATATAACTTGTATTTCTTGTATGTTGTAGGAAAAGGAGGGGTAATAATTTAACACCAGTTTCTCACATTCCAACCCCTCGCCACGGAGTTCATTTAGGGGTAGATAATAGAGGCTTGAGAAAGAGCCATAAGAAGATGAAGACTTTTGAGGTAGGGGGTGGTAGCTCTCCTCAACTTCCACCACCTCAAGAGGAATATAATGTTTTCAAGAATTGGAAGATTTACCGGTGTTCAGTGGAGGTGCTCTTGTGATTAGAGAACCATCACAAGAGCAACAATGTGAGAAAAAAGAGACGGACAGAGAACAAGATGTTCCTCAAGGCAAAGGTAAAGAAATTGTTGTTGGTTCTGCCGAAACTCAACAGAAGCAAAAAAAGCCAAAGAAGCAGCCAGAACCGAAAGGGAAGCATATTACCAAAGGCAAAGACGTGTTGTTGCCTAAGAAGAGGAATGGAAAACCTTAGGGTGAGGCCCCAGATATGTTTGGTATATTATTTGGTTATCCCCATTCATGGGCTGCCAAAGTTGCTGAGACTAGGGTATGAATCTAAAAACTTCTCTTGTTTTGTTAAATTTCCGTTTGTTCAAATTCAAATTAAAAAAGATTGTTTTTATTCTTTGTAGGATCATACACAGGCGATCAAGAAATTGGTTCGTCAAAAGGCTCAACATTGGCCTTAGGTGAAGAATGCATGGTCATCCAAGTCCTCGTAAATGGTATCGGGTTAGCTCCCGGAATTACCAATTCGATGTTGGAGTATGACAGTGTCACCTGCACAGCCTTCAGAGAACGTTATTGGCCTGAAACCGATACGTTTCATCTCCCATTCGGCGAGATGACAATAACGCCGGATGATGTGGAGTCAATTCGTGGCTTACCAGTTGAAGGTAAAGCCGTGTATGAAGATTTTGACAACAACATGTCCTGGAGTGATCTTTGTGTCCTTGTCAAAGATACACTTGGATGGGAGAGGACAGAAGTCGAATCAGAGTTTAAATTGGCTGCTGGAGATAAAACGGGGGCAGCAACGAAGAAAGGTTTAGGTATGACCAAGAAGATCTTGTTGTGTAGTCTGAGAGAGAAGTTTGGAGGAACCCTGCAGTTGGAAAAAGATGAGGTCGTCATAGATGAAACCAGAGTTGTGCGTACAGACAGGGAGTATCTGTTATATATGCTCGGCACCATCTTCTTTGCTGATAACTCAGGAAACATGGTCAATGCTCTCTTTCTACAATAGTTGACGGATCTCAAGAAGACGCATGAATATTCATGGGGAACTGCCACCCTCGCTTACCTACTTGCCAACCTTAGAAAATCTTCGAGGGTTAGGGGAACTGAGATTGCCGGGATTACTGGTCTTCTTCAGGTAATTTATTGTTGGAATTTCAATGTTTAAATTCATATTTGTTTTGCGCATTATCTTATATTAATACTTATTATCTTCATAGGCATGGTTCTATGATCACTTTCCGAGCCTGGATCCTAAAACGAAGTCGATCGGTGATGGTACTGGACCTACAGGAAAGAAATTCATCTTCACTGATACTCAGGCAAAGCATAAAGAAGTGCAGATAGCAAAGATGAGAAGTGAAATTGATGCTTTCACCGTTGAAGATGTTGTTTGATCCTTATGTGAAGATTAACATAGATGATGATAGAGATGTTGAAGATTTATGTCAATTGTCGGATGTGGCAGGATACAACGGGCCTTTGTACCATCCGTTTGGGTACGTGATGTGCAACTCACGTCGAACTCTCCGCCAAACTGGATATGTCCAATCCAAGGTAACACACGAAGCCTTTAAATTGTGTGTGAATGGCTCGATGATCGAAGGCCCAAGCATCGTGCTCAACTACAACCCAACGCCATCGGTCTCGGTTTGGAACAACCACCATCAACCGGAATACCAAATCCAAAGGGGGGGATAAATCCATCTCTGGGCACAAAAGAGGCTGAAGAAGATTACTTGGATTGGTATCGCCATTTTGGGCATCCAAATGTCATTAACATTGATCCAGAATCTATGAGAATACTTCAAAGGGGTGAAGGAAACAAAACAGAAGATGGTTTTTGGAAGAAAGCATATTTCAATTTGGTACGTAAATTACTTTTGTTATTAATGTTTTTAAGTTTTATTACTAAAGACTTAACCAACTTTTATTTTCATATATGAATAGAAAAATAAGGTCAAAAAAAAGCACTTTCATTGGCTGAGTCTATCACTCCATGCCTAAGTAGAGTTGATGTGACGACGTCTGACCAATTAAAGAACCTTCAAGCTAAAATTGGGAAGCTTCATGAAGTAGACGAAGATGAGACGATTTGAAGTTTAAAGAGGAGTAGAGCCGGTACAAGAGATGCGACTACTAGCTGAAGAGATCCGCAACCTAGTGAAGAAGAGACACATGATGAAGCCGATGATGTGCAATGTGGTGCTCGTACTTGTGGCGGTCGTGTTGGTGCTCGTACTCATGGCGGTCGTGTTGGTGCTCGTACTCGTGGCGGTCGTGTTGGTGCTCATTCTCGTTATCCTTCGAGCAAAAAAAGAGCTCGTCAAACTCATCGACCTACCCCTCCTCCTTCTCCATAACTCTATGTTTACTATAACAATTGCGTCAAACTAAGGTTTTTTTTTCTTTTGTGAGTGTATTATAACTTTAGTTAGAATGTATGAAAAAGATTTCATCTTTAAATTTATCTAGCTCATGTTTTATTTGCAAAAATTTCAAGTTGGAAACCAAGCAAAGGAAAAAGAAAGTCAAAAAACAAAAAAAAATCATATTTACGGTTGGGTTTTGGCTGAAAACCCTACCGTAAAATTGTCAATATGAAAAATTTGACAGTTTTACGGTTGGGTTTTAGCTGAAAACCTAACCGTAAACCTGACAAAAATTTTCATGCCAGACTTATGGTTGGGTTTTCAGCCAAAACCCAACCGTAAATATGATTATCAATTTTACGGATGGGTTTTAAGCCAAAACCCAACCGTAAATATTCTTGGATCATTCAAAATTGGATTCTAGTACTTGTATTGTTTTCGGTTTTTCTTTGTTTGAATGACCCAATGTACCTTTCAATCTAATTAAAATGATTGAATAAGTTTAAATTTTTTATTTTTAAACCCAATTTTACCTTAAACTCAATGCTCCAAAAGAATTTTACGGTTAGGCTGGGAAGCCTAAACCCAACCGTAAATATTGGATGAAATTGTCTGAAAGTAAAACTAAAATTGGTTTTTACGGTTGGGTTGATTATCAAATCCCAACCGTAAATCATCCTGGATAAGAAAAAAAAAATAGAATATTTACAGTTGGGTCCGATGCTAAAATCCAACTATAAAACTGTTAAGATTTGGTGTTCATCCTTGAACTAACGGTTATGATTGGGTTGGGAAGAACACCCAACCGTAAATGGCATTTACAGTTAGGTTCGACATGAAAACTCAAGCGTAAAATTCTCTAAATAAATAAAAAAACATCTTCTCATACGTAATTTCATCAAATTTGAGTCATTAAAAGACCAAGAGTTTAAGTTAAAGGTATACCTACTACTCTGGTTGATTGAATCAAAATCTAAGATTTTTTAAAAAACTCTAAAAAATTAAAATCCAGGGTTTAAAAAAAAAAATTTGATTAAGTAAAAAATTATTTAGATTAATTATGATTAATTTAATCAATTAGTTAATTAGTTTTACTAATACTAACTAATCATGGGTAATTTAGCTATTATAAAAATATCATGGATAAGGGGTTTTTAAATTTTAAATCAAATGTCTCTATTTCATCTTATATGTGGAACCCCTAGGTTACTTTCTTTAACATTATTTGATCACTAAAAGAGTTTACCAATCAGGTAGCTAATACAAAAGCTATTGCGATATGGCAATAAGATTCTCATGGTAATTCTTAAGCCACAAAAACATGAGATCTTGGAGGAACAATATAAGATGTGTTTTCTGCTCTTTTTGTTTAATATTGCTGAATAGCTATGAACAGTGTAGATAATATACTAATTCTTGTTATACAAACTTCCACAGCTCTGATTAATTTCTCTAAAGAAATTACATGTGGATTTATACTTTATATACAACTCTGAGTTGAAAAAAGTAGATCCATATACAACAGCACAATTAAAATTATACATAGCGAATGCCTGAAGTTAATAAAATTGGGTCAATCGCTTTTGGAAAAGTTTTGAGGCTTACTGCTTGCATATCTTAACCACACAGCAGTACCCGTCAAGTAGAAAAAGATTGATGGAGCAAATAATGACATCTAAAAGATGGAAAGAAATTGTTAATAAGATAATTATCAGTTTTGATAACTTTCTATGAGTATAATAGAAGGCTGAAGAAAATTAACAAATTTAATGAGTCAATGCTAGGAAAACTTACACTCCATGAATGTGTTGAATCAAGAAGATAGCCTGTCAACGCAACACCAACAATTCCGGGCACTGCACCAACCGTGTTGGTAATACCCTGTATAAAAAAGTTATACTTTCAATTTCTTTTAACAAGTAATGTTAACATTTCAAGAGAAACTATTTGTAAATAACAGGCTTATCTAAGTGCGGCTTTTCCTACACTTGTTAAAGTAGTCTTCAGAAGCTTAGGAGAAGTTTGTACAATTTGGGTACAGTCCATCTCTTACTTCAAAGTGATGGCTGGCAGCATAATAAAGTTATAATCGCCATGATGATAAAACATGTTCACTCTAAAGACATTTTTGTTGGTAAATATATGGATAAAGTTACATTCCATGAATCAGTCCTAAAATGAACATGTACAAGTCTTTAGAAGTGATAGGACCAGCAAGGCAAATGAATCCTTATGAAGCTTCTTTTAATCATTTAAATGATGCCTGATACATTCGAGACTTCTAGCAATAGAACACAAAAATGAAGGAGCAGGTTCTTGAGCTTTACTGTGGTGAATGACGAGGAATATGCAGTGAAAGGTGAGAATCTTGTGACCGATTATAGACAATCAGGCTTCCCACTATCACCAATCACATGCTCATAGATGTTACAGTAAATATAAATGGCTAGAATTATGTATGCCAACATACCAGAAGTATACTTGCATATTCTGGAGAAATGTCCTGATGGGTGCAATAAAGTCCTGCAGCAACATATGACATCATTTGATCATTAGAAGAAATCATAAGGCAAGGAATGGGATGCTTTAATGGTGAAATTTCAACCTTAAAGTCACGAGGATTAGCGTCATTAGCATGTCTAAAAAAGTGGAACTGTTGAAGACTAACAGTCACATGTAAACAGGACAAAATTATAGTATCTTTTGATTTCAAGTTTTCATAGTGGGAAACTTGATTTACTGGTGTGCCTGGCTACCCTGAGTCCCTGATGAACTCTACAGAATCCTCCAAACCAAGTCCTACCCTGGCCCAATTTGTGATCAATCCTCACACGACTACATGTATACATAAGGATAGTCACAGGAGAGAGGATTTAATATCGCAAAACTCTTCACATGTTGGTGAACACATCAAGAAAGTTAAGTATCCTAGAATTCTTGTTTCCAAGGATCCAAAATCCTCGGGAAACATGAATGAACTTCTAAACACACCATTAATTAAACCCCTGAACAGCTGAACATTATATAAGGTTACAACCTTGACTGTGCTTCAGTTAAGAAAAGTTTCAAGCATGAGGTAGTGTTACCTGATAAAGCAAAGCTTGACAGTGCTAGGCCACTAGTGAGAATCGCCACAACTTCCCAAGGAGGCAACCCCAGATCCAAAGAGGAAAGCGTCATGCAAAGTGCAGGAGACAAAAACGCAATTGTTTGGCAAATTTTCCGCACCTACGTGCATGCACATAAATCAATTAAAAGAGGATACAGTGAAATACCACAGTTGACTTTCACACTAGTAGTAGTAATGGAGTGATTGAACAAAATGAGATCTCAGGTATAGTTCTATTTTATGGCAAAAGTGTGGAGGCATAGTGGAAAATAAATAGTGTTCCTGTTAATCATGGTAACTGAATAACCGTCCATCAAATCCCCAGATTTTCAAAAAAAAAAAAAAAAAAAATTGCAGAGAACAAACAAAACATATAACCTATGCTTCAAAAAAAAAAAAATTATAACCTACACACTCACTTTTAGGTAATGTTTATGAAATTGCTAATAGCAACTGTTACGATAATCCATGTAAAACGAACCATCAACCTTAAATTGAGCTTGAAACACTCTTTGTCCATTGACAGATTAAAGAACCAAATCTATTGAATCGGTGTCTGGTATTTTGAAAGTTAGAAACAAAAATAAGGACATTGTCTTCTCCATACCGTTGTTGTTTCAACCCCAGAGGATATTAAATTGTCAGCAACTTGTGATGCAACGCTAGTAACAAGAATTGAAGCCAGGGGAGGAAGAACAGAAACCTGAATACAAGAGAATTGATGAGAGGTATTCCTAATAGCATTTTGTTAAATGTCAAGTGAAGTGTGATCTACAGATGTTGGATACCAGAGCAGAAAATGAGGTTGAATAACATATTTCTACAGTTTCTCATAGGTTAAAATGTCCCTTGATCATGTAATTTCCACTTAAGAGATTGAAGATAATTCTCTGCTTGATCTCATTCTTGCCTGAGGGTAATTTATTTCTTCATTTCTTATCTCTAAAAGAAAATATGGTGTATTGCTCTAGATGAAAGTTTACCCAAAGGCTTACCCATGCAGCTTCAGTCAAATTCAAGTCCAGTGCCTCACTGCATTGCACAGCAATTGAACCATAAGTTTTCTTCTGATTTCCCTATTCCAAATAAGAAACAGCACACAAACAACTATTTTCTAACCACTAATTCATAAGATAATGAAATGAGAAGGTTGAAACCAATCATCAAAGGATACGGACATGTAAATCAGTTCCTTTAGCAACAGTATCAACATGTTCATGCACTCCACCAATATTGAATAATAGAATTGGGGATCATGCTATACGAGAGTTAGCAAAGATGCATCTGATCTTCAAAGATTGTTGAAATTTTGTACAAAGAAGTCCTTATGTGACACTGAAGGGCAAGCAATCAGTAGGTGATTATTTAGTGTCTTCACAAGTTGTATGACATTCAGGCAGTCAAATGTTTGAGTTGCATGATCTCGGTCACTAGTTGGAGGGAAAATTTAGGAGAAGGGACTCTCGGTTTACAGTAAGCTAACTCATTATTCCATATATCCACTTTCGTCTTCATGTATAGTTCAGTCTCTTTCTTTTCAAAAATAAACCGCAAGCGCAATCATTCCAAACATTCATAAATTACTAATGTAACATCAAAAAAAGAGCAAATTTCAGTTTTTGGCAAGAAAAAAAATATATATAAGTTTCAATTACCAGAAAAGTAGCTGAAGAAAATGACATACCTAAAATAAGTCGGGAGCCAAGATAAACAAGTATAATGTCCCCAACTTCCACAAAAATGAGCATATGTCATTGCCCATACTGCCTCGCTTTTAAAAAATGACTTCCAAGGTACGTCCTGTAATATATTAAGCCAGTCAGAAACATATGACTAAATTAGAAGATGACAGGAAAGAGAACCTAACTGTTAGATGTGATTCTAGTTGCCACTCCTAGTTATCAGCAGGTCCTTGTCATGCATATCGTTACCCCTCTCTCGAACATTTCGAGAATTTGGAGTGATAAATTAAGCAAATAGTTCTATCAAAGCTATCAACCAACAAGTAGCACTGTACCTTTAGTGAGCCGCCCACATCTTTCCATGATTTTGTGCTAGAGTTGGATGTCACAAGGTCACTAGCAATAGTCTGGGGCCTTCCTGTCAAACACAGGAGGTTAGGATTCTAACTAAATTTTGGGTAGGACTTGGTCATGAAACAGAATGACAGAAAATAGACACGTTTTCACTAGAATGTGTTCATGTGTTTATGCTACACAAACGGCTAAACAGTGGACTAGATCTGGATGAGGAACTTTAACATGTATTTTATGTTAGTCAAGCCTATGTGTAAGTGAAAGAGATTCAGGAAAGAGAGGCTCAACCTCGGTTGGTATATTTTCCAATCCAGATCCTTCTATTAAAAACTAGCGTTCTGTTACTTGACTAATTATTCAAATCTCAGGAAGACTTTAAGTTTCCAAAATAAACCCTCAAAACTTAATCTACAAAAGACATGTGTAGTTCAAATGGCCCTGAATTTGCATTATTAAGAAGTACCACTAGATTGGCAGTAGCTTTATCTCATAATAAAAACAATAGTGAAAAAAATAAACAAGCAATAGACCACACGATACTTACTTGTTATGCTTTCAGTCGCAAATGCTGATTGCCCCTCGATAAACTGAAATCCGAAGCACCTTCATGAATTTGTAAATTTCCAGTACTTCTCAGAATAAACAAATTCAAGCTTTTAAGCTACTACTGATATTTGGAACCAAATTAACTTCAAAATAAATTTTCTCTTTTGCAATTCCATGTCATATATGACTATGACTGAATAGATAAAAAATAAGAATAAAGGAGCTCATAGGCATTTCATAGTTCGAACCTGTAAATGAACTGCAGATAGGTATGGTATATTATGAGTTAATTTTACTCACCAAATTACTCCAAAAAATCCAAATAAGTAAAAGACAGATTCCCAGCCATAAGTTTGGATAAGGGGAGGGGCCAAGATAAGCCTGCAAAGTTTTAAATTCAAAAAAATAAGCACAGTAATTACAAAATCCCGTTTAAATTCATAGCCGACCTACTATTCTCCATACTTGAAAGGTACATACCCTGCAACACTACCTACACTCAAACCACCAAAAACAAAAGCAACTGCTCTTGAGCGTTCTTCTATTGGTATCGACCTGCATATGATGAAAACCCAGAATGACCGACTGAAAAGAAAATTGTATGCTAGACAATATAATATTTTAAATAAGCACAGCATACCATTTAGAGAAGCATAAATTCATTATTTGCTTCTGGAAGTTGTTATCTAAACAACGTTATATTTCATGCTACAAAAATCTTGGCTTATATGAGTTACTACAGATCCTTATGTTTGATAATTAAATAGAAAAGAAAGTAAAATAAAACACGAAAAACACGACAAGCTATTTTCCAACCCGACTCCTGAAAGATAATTCTGGTTAGAGGGATAGAAAAGTACCATCAACACAACCACGGTTGTACATTAGCGGATAACATTTCAATACTGGTTAACATGATTCAGGGATCATGGGATGCAGATTGTTATTTTATCAGATGAAACAGTTGCTTCAAAATACTATCGAGGAGTCCAACTAAATGGTGCTCACTGGGGGAACTACCCAAAAGCATCTTCTAAAATATTTCATGGATACCCATCATACTTAATTAAGAAGGAACCTTATATATACTTCTTCCTGGGTTTTCTACATGTTACTTTTGTTGTGTTACTCTAAATTATAGCTAAGATAAAAAGAGCTATAAGCAGTTACCATGAAGAAGCAAGAATTAATAAGAGATATATGATACATGAGTTAAAGAGCCTAAATATCGTGGAAAAGTAAAGATAGTAAATATCATTTTCAAAACTCTCAAGAGATAATTGGTGGAATTAGCATGCTGCATGTTTACAAATATGTGCTAGTATCTTGCCTGGCAATAAGATCAGTTGCAGCAGATGGAGAAACACCCTCTCCTATCCCAACCTAGATGTCAAAGAAAAAGACAGTTCCTTGTCAGGTAACAGGAGTATTTATGTAATCAATGACCTAACAATAAGATTTGTACCAAGAAAAAGAAGAGGGGGTGGCACAAATAGATGAACACGGTATTGGGTCATAACTGCAAAACTGATTGTCAATAACTTTTAGTGTCTCAATTAGCAATTCTCAAAAAAGGTTGTCCAAAGTTTTTGAAAATGGAAAATATGTATGCAGTGAAGATGGGAACCATACAGCAACATATCAGTGCTTTGAAAGAAAATCAACATACCAAAATCCTAGACAAGACAAGTGCGGGCATAAATCCTGCTGCAAAAGGAACACAGATAGTAGCCAAAGACCACATCAAAACTCCGACCTCGAGAACTTTCCTGCATCAGCCAGAAAATCACATCAATTGTCAATTGCATGAAAACCAAGCACAAATGACACTGAGACAAACACAACGTATGAGCGACTGACTCAGTCATCAGAAATTCGTGCCAAAACTATTGAAGAAAGTTCCAGAATCATCAAAAGCATATGCCTAGTTTTCACCTTTTTAGAACTATTTTTGTTATCTACTTCACAATAGAACTATTTTGTTGTGCAACAAAGAAAACCCTTAGAAAAGCACATCATTCCTCGCTTATCATTAAACACATATTGGACCTCAATCACTACTGATGGAACCAACCATAAATTTCGGTATTGACTCAAATGTAGTTGAGAGCTGGCTCTACTGGTACCTTTCTTAATGTTAAATTCCAAATATAGCAATTTCTTTTCATCGCAAATGCTCATTGATTACTAGACAATCAACTTAATTTACATGGTCATAATCACAAACTTCAACTTACTAAACTATTCTTGTGCATGTTCCCTTTTTCGCAACAGTAGTATCAAACCAGCAAGCACATTCAGCCAAATTATTATCGCCTTACTAGCATATACTTACTCATGCAACAACTTACGAAATCTCAAATAAAAACCACCATAGAAGTATTTTTTTTGAAACTAACCTTCCACCGAATAACTTTGCGAGCCACCCACCTGGCAATTGACTTAATGCATAACCCCAAAAGAAAGATGATTGAACCAATCCAGCCGTAGATGAATTCCATCCAAATTGATGTGACATTGGTATAATAGCAATACTCAAATTCACCTACATATCCAACACGCATACAAAATCAAGAAACAAACGTAAACATGTAGTAATTGATGATGATGATTACAGTGACCACACAAAATCAACTCTAACCTTATCCATATTGCAAATAACAAAAGCAAGAGAAGTAGTTCCAATGAGTTTATATCTTAATGGAAGATCTTTCCATGGAGGCCATTTTAAATGGAGACCCTCCTCATCACTTCCACCATTATTATCATCTCCTACTAATTGAATTTCTTCTCCAGAAGAAGAAGAAGGTGGAACCGACGACTTATTAGTTTTATCTGACTCACTAACTCGCAAACCAGTTTTAATAGCGGTTTGACCACTACTTCTTTCGCTTTCAATAGTATCTCCTTTTCTTCTGGAAAAAATTCTGAGTTTGGTATTAGGGTTTAAAGAGAACAAATGTAATTTCCTACTCTGCAATTTATGATGATGATGATGAATGTGAGAATTTGAGATTGAATATTTGGGGATTTTACACCACTGATCTGTTCTAACTGTAAAATTCGTCATTTTTCTGGGGTAGAAGAATGAGGTTGAGGTTTGATTTGTTAGTAATGGAGGAGAAATGACGAAGAAGAGCTCTTTTCTTTTGAGTTGTGGTGTAAGAAGAGTGTAATTTGGAAAGTCCGTGAAGAAACGGGAAGTTAAAAGGACTATAAAGAGCCACGAAGGGAATTAATGAGTGACGGGGAATGGACGGAAGGTACTGTTAGAGAGACGTTTCAGAATTGCCTAACACGTGTCGAATATAGAATGGAGGAACTGATTGTGGCCTTTCTTACATGACACTGTCCGTCGTCGCCTCGTGGCAATGTTTTTATTGTGCGACTAAACGAAAATGGGTAGGATCCGTAGATTCGATAATTCTCACGTTATATCACAATTTTAGCGCTAATTATTAATTTTAAAAAAAAATGGATGATTATAAATTATATACTAATTTTTGGGTTAAATTTTTTCTAACAAAGTTTTATATTTCTACCAAATATTAATTGCATTATGAGATACCATCTCACCATCTACCAATTTTAATTTCAACCATTAATTTTTAACGATTAATTTCAAAATAGTAGATGATGGTGTTACAGATTATGCTCAACTTTAGTAGTATTATAGAGTTTTCCAAATAAATATATTAGTAAAATATTAGCTTTAAATTCGTTATTGTTTGGATTTTATCAAAAATTTAACGTCGAAATTGTGAGATAGTGTGAGAATAATCATGTCAACGGATTCTTAGTTTATTTATGAGTTAATATTTTTGTAGTATTTTCTTTCTAATATCAATTACTTTCTCATGGAAAAATTAATACATTTCAGTATATGTGAAACATTATTATTTATTAGTGTGAATTTTAATCGCTGACAAAATTTTGATCTGTAAAATTTGTTTGAGCAGAAAAAAACTATATTAAGAAGAAAAAAAAAAGTGACGTTAATAGGAAGGAAGTAATAGGTTAGAGCGTCCACAGTCGTTGGACTATAAGACGGACCAAACTCATATATGGTTTTTGGTCCGTCAAAAGGGTAGCACAATAGGACGAGTATAAACCCTCTTTGGTCTGGATTCTATACTGTTCACGACTATTTTTGGTATTTTTTTCGGACCAAACGAACTATAGTCAGACGGGCGTGTAGTGAACCGTCCGGGTCTAGGCGTACATGTAGTTAACCGTCTGGTGGCAAGCGTTCTTCTAGGATAACGCTTCAAAACACGGGCGTTAATCAAAACTCCGCCTCACCAGGTGTTCATCCAAGAGAATGCCCCGTCAGGCGTAACGCCAGACACACGCCTGAAATCAAGCGTTAGGCTGGAATAACGCCTGTATTGGGCGTTCGGCTGGATTAACGCCTGTAGTGGAAGTGCGTATAAAACTGCGCCTGTATATGGGGCGTTTGGCCAGATTAACGCTTACTATTTTTATTCATTACCATTGTGCCGAGCGTTTAAGCAGGATAGCGCTTTATTAATTCAAATTCTAATAGTTACATACAAGCTACAAGCTAGATTAACCTTTAGTCAATTCAAATTAGTACAACTAGATTAACCTTTAGTTAATTCAAATTAGTACAACTAGATTAATGATGTGTTTTAGACTAGTGGTAAAAAGTGTTCGTTTCTCGAACTTGTGAAGGTAATGATTTTAGAAAATAATTGACTTAATCTAATTAAATAAAATCCAGGAATAAAGTAAAGTAAAATAAACTAGAGATGATATTTGGAAAATATGGAGAAAACCATGAATCGGGAATCAGTTATTTCCAACAATTTATGTGATTAATCAAGCAATTTTTTTAAATAAATTAAGCTCAAATATTGCCAAAATAGGTTTTTATGCAAACAAGCAGAGGAAAATCACAAGCATGGAACATCAATGGTCGTCAACCCAGCATGATCCATCAAGTAAAAGCACAACTGCTGAAAGAAAACCGTTTTTCTATTTCGTAACTATGCAATTTTAACAAGTAAAGAATTATAAGTAATTAATTAAAAATAGACTTAGCACATAAAATTGAGAGAAAAACCTCCTCCATCATCCCAGTAAATATACTTAGCTCATGGTGAAGAAAACTTGCTCAAAAGATCTTTTCATTGCTCAAAAAGTTGATTACAAGGTTGAATAATGGTGTAACGGCTGAACAGTAGCGATTATAAGTGTAACAGGAGATGGTTCAGCCGTTGCAAATAGCTTTAAGCAACAAGAGTGTTTAAAAACTAAGGCAACAGGAGCAAGATGTAACACTGAGTATGCAACAAATACAGATGTTGCAGGGTTGTCTTCTTCGGTGATGGTGGATGAAGAACACGGCACCTGAGCAGCAGCAGCAGGTAGTCGGCGGTAACGGAAGTGGCCGGAAGTTGACTGAATTGGTCTCTAGGGGTGCGTGAGTGCTTCTAAGCCCTTCTCTTCATATATATAGGCTTTGCAAACCCTAGGGAGAGTTCCAAACCTAGTAGAACTCGGTGAAATCCCCATATTTTCGATTCCCAATCAAAACAAGAATTGAGTTTGATTTTCGGCCAAATTCGCAATTTCCCGAGCAGATTCTTCGGTATTCTCTCTAGTAATCGATTGTTCTGGACTCTAATTGCAATGGGTTGCTTTTAATTGCACCAAATCCCACCAATTTCGTGATTTTGAAGCATCCAGTAGCTTCTCCGATGCTCCTGCCGGTCCCGATGAGTTGGTGACTCGGTTGACTGAGTTGACCAGGCTTGACCAGGTTTGACCGAGTTGATCCAGGCCGATTTTGAGGTGCCCCTTAACCATTTCTGGGGTGCCAATAACACTTGTCCTTGGGTGCCTTTATCACTTTTTGAGCCAATTTTTCGACAAATCTCTATTCTTTTAATGTACCTACAAAAGCATAAAAACATGTAATAAGTGCAAAATCGAATACTAACTTAATAGAAACTAAGGTGCAAATTAGACACTAAAATGTGTATATCAAATACCCCCAAAGTTACTATTTGGCTAGTCCTCGAGCAAACTACTCTAAAAATAAAGTAAAAATCCTAACTCACTTTCGCAGGAATCGCGACTACATTTAGCATATGTAATAATCCGTTAAACCCCTAGGTTCCCTAGTGGACGAGTTTTGTCTCGTGAGGTTTACAAGAGGTATACCCACAAAACCTTTACTCTAGATTTTAGCAACTCGTGAACGATTAAGGATAGACACTAAACAAGCTATTTAGTTGGCTTACTCAATTCTTCGGCTATGGGAATCATTACCCTATATGAGTCCAATTGATGTACACGAGTGTTTACTCAAGCATACTAAAATTCATAAGACAACAAAGCTCTACTCAGATAATTGTTCAACCACAAGACTCAGAATCTATCCCAATTAATCACATGAAAAGATTTAGAAGATGGACATAGAAATATGAAGGTTGCACATGTTGACTAAGGTGAACGGTGTTTCCCATACCTGTCTGAAGGTCAGTGCCATGATGAATTCTAATGGTTTGAGATACATGGTCTTAAACCTAATACTAATATCGATTCAACTGGTATATATAAGGGTCTCAGCGATCGATTTATTGAAAATAAAACGATAAATATATTGACAACATGATTGGATCAAATTGAATCCAAGCGCATGATTCTTATCAGCATCTTACGTGATAGTTCCCATGGATCTTGCGTTCCACGCTTGCTTAGGCGACGGAGACAGGGAGAACACACACATATTGCTATCAAAGTGTCAATGTTTTTTTGTTTTTTTTGTTTTTTTTGTTTTTTTTTTTTCGAATAAAGCAAGAATCGGGCTTGATCTCAAACACCCTATCTATTTCATCCTGACGGTGATAACAATTTGATACTGGGCCCCACCAATCACTTAGAGAAACATAAAATTGCAAAAATAAAAACAGAAAGTGATATGGTCGAGATAGACTCCGAGATGTGGTGACAACTATCATGTTATTTCTAACACCTGAACCATGTTCTTTTATGAATAGACCATTTTAACTGGGCACACCAATTCCTATAGAAAAAGAGTCAAGTTTCTATCTACCTAGAGTGGTTAGTGTCACCCAGAAGTGTTCACAAGCTTCTAAATTCTAGAGCTTTATTATTTTACTAAAAAGTTTCTCCCTTACCCTCAAACTTAAATCAAACAGTGTCCTCAATGTTTCGAAATAAAGAGCAGTACCAATAGATAAGTAAAAAGAGGAATAATTTGGTAAGTCAGAAAGATAGTACCTGAAGCGTAGCAATCTATCCATGGAGAATAAAATAAAATCCTAAAATCCTACAAAAATCTACTAATATACAAGAACAACCCTGACGGTCAATCAGAGTAAGCAGAGTCCTCCAGAGGGACCTCCTCAACATCACCTGTAGGAAAAGGCTCTAAAAATGGTTTCAATCTCTGACCGTTAACCTTGAAAGGATTTCTACCATCTTGAGTCTCAATCTCAATAGCACCATGAGGAAAAATAGTGCGAACAACAAATGGACCGGTCCACCGAGACCGTAACTTCCCGGGGAAAAGATGCAACCGAGTATCATACAGAAGAACTTTTTGACCTGGATAAAATGACTTTCTTAAAATATTTCTATGATGCACAAGTTTCATTTTTTTCTTATACTCCCTAGCACTATCATATGCATCTTTCCGAATCTCTTCCAACTCATTGAGCTGGAGCTTCCTGTGAGCTCCTGCTTTGTCAAGTGAAAAATTAAACTGCTTTATACCCCAATACGCTCTATGTTCTAACTCGACAGGCAGGTGACATGCCTTACCAAAAACTAGACGATAGGGTGACATTCCAATAGGGGTCTTAAATGCGGTACGGTAAGCCCATAAGGCATCAGTTAGCCTCAATGACCAGTCTTTCCTATTAGGATTAACTGTTTTCTCTAGAATACGTTTTATCTCCCTATTGGAAACCTCTACTTGACCACTAGTCTGTGGGTGATATGGGGTAGCTAATTTGTGGGTAATACCATATTTCTTCATTAAAAGCTTAAACGGTCGATTACAAAAGTGTGACCCTCCGTCACTAATTATAGCTCGCGGTGTACCAAAACGTGCAAATATGTTATCATTCAAAAACTGGACCACAACCTTGTGGTCGTTTGTTTTA
Source organism: Papaver californicum (assembly GCA_023531435.1). Lineage (NCBI taxonomy): Eukaryota > Viridiplantae > Streptophyta > Magnoliopsida > Ranunculales > Papaveraceae > Papaver > Papaver californicum. The sequence goes on from JAJJMC010012549.1 coordinate 3,372,880, forward strand.
CACGAAACCGCCTCTACCCACTTAGACACATAGTCTACGGCGACAAGGATGTAAAAATAACCAAAAGAATTAGGAAAAGGACCCATAAAATCAATGCCCCACACATCAAAGACCTCAATAACTAAAATAGGGTTCAAAGGCATCATATTTCTACGAGAAATAGTTCCTAACTTCTGGCATCGCTCACAAGCAACACGGTAACTGTGGGAATCTTTAAACAACGACGGCCAGTAGAATCCACACTGCAATATCTTAGCAGCAGTCTTCTTAGCACTAAAGTGACCCCCACAAGCGTGATCATGACAAAAGGAAATAATACTTGACTGGTCACTTTCAGGTATACATCTCCTAATAATCTGGTCTGGACAATACTTAAACAAGTAAGGATCGTCCCAAAAGAAATGTTTCACCTCAGCTAAAAACCTAGAACGATCTTGTTTACCCCAGTGTTGAGACATTCGACCAGTAACAAGATAGTTCACTATATTCGCAAACCAAGGTGATTGGGAAACAACAAATAGTTGTTCATCATGAAAGCTATCCCTCACAGGAAGAGAATCATCTGGGGAATCCAAAACAAGTCTAGACAAGTGGTCTGCTACTACATTTTCGGCACCCTTTTTGTCTCTAATTTCTAGTGAGAATTCTTGTAACAAAAGGATCCATCTAATCAATCTAGGTTTAGTATCCTTCTTAGACAGAAGGTATTTCAAAGCAGCATGATCGGTAAAGACTATAACCTTAAAACCTAAGAGATAGGATCTAAACTTGTCTAAGGCGAAAACAATGGCTAAAAGTTCCTTCTCTGTGGTGGTGTAGTTTATTTGGGCATCATTCAAGGTTTTGCTAGCATAGTAAATCACATGAAGTAATTTGTTCTCTCGCTGACCTAACACAACACCAATAGCATAGTCTGAAGCATCACACATTATCTCAAAGGGTAGGTTCCAGTTAGGTGCCTGGACTATGGGAGCAGTAGTGAGTTAATTCTTAAGCTTCTCAAAAGCCTTTAAACAAGCATCATCAAAGACAAACTTAACATCTTTTGCAAGCAAGTTGCAAAGAGGTCTAGAAATCAAGCTAAAATCCTTAATGAATCGACGATAAAAACCTGCATGCCCTAAGAATGACCTAACATCTCGTACTGTTTTGGGAACCTGTAAAGTCTTAATAAGGTCAACTTTGGCTTTGTCTACCTCTATACCCTTAGAAGATACGATATGCCCTAAAACAATTCCTGATCTAACCATGAAATGGCATTTTCCCAATTAAGCACTAAATTCTTTTCATTACACCTAGTCAACACTAATGTCAAATGGTGCAAGCATTCATCAAAAGATGACCCAAATACCGAAAAATCATCCATAAAGACTTCTAAAAACCGTTCTACCATTTCAGAAAATATGTTCATCATACAACGCTGAAAAGTAGCGGGTGCATTACACAACCCGAAAGGCATGCGTCTATATGCAAAGGTACCAAAGGGACATGTAAAGTAGTTTTCTCTTGGTCTTCTGGGGCAATAACAATCTGATTATAACCAGAAAAACCATCTAGCAAGCAATAGTGGCTATGTCCATATAATCTCTCTAGCATTTGGTCGATGAAAGGAAGGGGAAAGTGATCCTTCCTTGTGACCTTGTTCAATTTTCTATAGTCAATACAAACACGCCACCCCGTGGTCACTCGGGTTGGAATTAATTCATTATTATCATTCTGAATTACAGTGATACCTGATTTCTTGGGGACAACCTGAACGGGGCTGACCCACTTACTGTCTGAAATTGGGTAAATAATACCCGCATCTAACAACTTAAGCACTTCAGTTCGAACTACTTCTTTCATATTGGGGTTAAGTCGACGTTGCATCTCCCTAGACTGTTTTTTATCATCCTCTAAATGAATCTGATGCATACAAACAGTAGGACTTATTCCCTTAATGTCTGCTATGGTCCACCCTAAAGCTTTCTTATTATCTTGAAGCACAGTCACTAGCCTACTTTCCTGGTTACTATCCAAGTCGGATTCTATAATCACAGGCAAAGTCTCAGATGGGCCTCAATACACATATTTCAGAGTATCTGGTAGTTGTTTAAGGTCCAACTTAGGAGGCTCTTCTAAACAGGGAATTAGGGTAGATTTAGAAACTGGTAGTTGTTCAAACTTAGGTTTCCATCCATTACTAGTGTCTAACAAAGGGGCTGAATCTAACAAAGCGTTCACCTCATTGACTACACTATCATCATCAAAATCAAACCCAAAGTGGGCTAGGCATTTCTCTAACGGATCTTCTAACAAAGTGTTCGGTAATGACTCCTGAACTAGTGTTCCTATCATGTTCACCTCTTCAATGCACGGGTCATCTAACTCAGGTGGTTTCTTACTAATATTGAAAATATTTAGCTCAATAGTCATATTACCAAATGATAAGTTCATAACACCATTTCGACAGTTAATGATCGCATTAGATGTTGCTAAAAACGGGCAACCTAATATCACAGGTATATGATTCTCTGGGTCAGGGACAGGTTGGGTATCAAGGACAACAAAATCTACTGGATAAATAAACTTATCGACCTCAATAAGAACATCCTCTATGACACCACGAGGAATTTTCACAGACCTATCAGCTAACTGCAGTGTCATCTGAGTAGGTTTCAAATCACCAAGTCCTAGCTGGAGGTACACATGGTACGGTAGTAAGTTCACACTGGCTCCTAAGTCAAGTAAGGCTCTCTCAACATGGTAATTACCAATTGTGCAAGAAATAGTTGGGGAACCTGAGTATTTGTACTTAAGAGTCGTATTGTTCTGGATAATTGAACTCACATGACTAGCTAAAAAGGCTTTCTTTTGTACACTAAGCTTTCGCTTTCGCGTGAACATGTCATTAAGGAACTTGGCATAAGGAGTAATCTGCCTAATTGCATCTAATAATGGAAGGTTGATCGTGACTTGCTTAAAAACCTCCAATATGTCATTAAAGTTGGATTCCTTCTTTGTGGGTGCTAAGAGTTGTGGGAATGGGGCTCTGGGCACAAAATCTGGCTTATGAGGAACTACCTCAGGCTCTTCAGAGACTTTATCAGTCTCCTTAGCTATTGGATCAGGGTGAACTACAGTGTGTTCACTATCAGGCCTAGTTACCTTGTTGTCTAACACCTTACCATTCCTAAGGGTGCTAATTGCATTCTCGTGACTTGATGATTTCTCACCGGAAGATATTTCATTAACTCCTCTAGGATTGGGTTGGGGTTGACTAGGGAACCTACCTTTTTCCTCTTTCTCTTAAAGACTTTGCGATCTGACCAACCTGGGTTTCTAAATTAGAAATAGCCTGAATATTAGCCTGACAATCTTTTGATTATCTCGTAAACTCTGGTTGATAGACTTCCGGAAATCTTTAGTATTCTGAGTCAATGAGGCAACAGACTCAGCTAAACTCATTATCGTCTTATCTAGCGGACTCTGAAATTGTGTTGGTCCAGCATAACCATAACCTGGGGAAACCTTAGAATTACTAGACTGACCTTGACTCTGGCTCTTGGACCAAGAAAAGTTAGGATGGTTTCTCCAACCACGGTTATAGGTTTCTGAATAAGGGTCGAACTTCTGACGATTATCAAACCTAGTGTTATTATAAAGAGCATGGGCTTGCTCTTCAACAGTCTGTCCTTCCCAAAATGGTTTGGGCTCAATACTACTAGATTGACTCAGTTCTAAAGCTTCTAACCTTTTAGATATAGCCGCTATTTTGGCATCCGAAAAAGATCCTTCTACCCTATTAACATTCCCTCTACTTAGAAGAATTGTTTTCTGGGGCTCCCTACTGTTTTCCCACTGTTGGGTTTTTTCGGTGATTTCATTCAAAAATGTCATCGCACTATCGACAGTTTTATTTTCAAACCCACCTGTGCATAAAGACTCAACCATGGTTGTTGTCGAATAATCTAAACCCTCGTAAAGGATTTGAACAAGCCTTACTTTTTCTAAACCATGATGAGGACATTGGGATAGTAAGTCATTGAACCTTTCTAAATACTTATATAAAAAGTCTCCCTCTAATTGAGCAAATGTACAAATCTGCTGTCTAATGGATGATGTTTTGTGCCTAGGGAAAAACTTCTGGAGAAAGACAAACGTAAGTTGTTCATAGGTTTCAATTGACTCAGAAGTCAAACTATATAGCCAAGATTTGGCTTTATCTCTTAGAGAAAAAGGAAACAATCTAAGTTTTAATGATACATCATCTAGGTCCTTAATCCTGAGGGTACTACATATTTCCTCAAAATCCCTAACATGGAAATAGGGGTTTTCATTTTCTTTCCCTAAGAAGATTGGGAGCATCTGTATGGTCCCAGGTTTCAACTCATAGTTTGCTTCAGTATCAGCTAACTTGATACATGATGGACGAGAACTCCTAGTCGGGTTCAACAAAGCTTTTAAAGTTGCCATTGTTGGCGTTATCAAAGAAATAGAAGTAACTTCTTCACACAAAGTCAAGTTTTCAAAGTCAAAGAAAAGGCTCTCAAAAGAAGAGTCTTCGAGGTTCTCGTTTCCAGAGACAGAACTACTAGGCTTGTCACTAATTAAGCGACCTAAAGCGTCTCTTCTCCAAGTCCGCTTGAAGAGCGGTCTTGGCATACACTAAATAAAAACTAAAAATAAATCCTAAACGGAAGGAAATTCTAACAATCACAAGCAAGGATGACTCAACCAAATCAAACCTATTGAATCTAGCAAACAAAAAGCATGATGGCTCCACTTAGATTGTTTCTAGACCAGCTTTTATTCTTTCGAAAGGCAACTAGTTACAATTTTAGCAAACCTCTTAGAGCGATCCGAATTAGATTAAGTCGAAGAGAAACAGGATAAGCTCTAAGGAGCTTTGATAACCCTGTCTCTTTGGCACTTTTCCCTGGGTTACAAGGCGGCTCTAATCAACTTAAAATAATCTTCCTGAACTTCGAGTTAGGCTAATAAAGTAACCAGTACAGTCCTTTTGAACGATTTTCCAATAAGCTCGATACCCTATAGGTCTCTTTCTAGTCAAGATTTTAGGCTTAGGTTCGCGTAGGTTTCGTTTTCCTAAGGCGGGCAAGAAGGAGACGGTGATGAAATCCGAAACCTTATCTTATATGGCCAGGCCTTGCCCTTTACTATGCAAAAATTAAAGTCCGTATTCAGTCCTCGGCATATATGCATACAAAGGCATCGAGAAAACCCACTGACAGGAGATTCGTGGGTTGGTCGAAGTTTACCTCCCGTACCAGACGGGCGATGAACCGTTGAAGTCGACTCGGGCCACTAATATCCTTTTCAATAGTGTGCGAACCCGAGGGGCCGAGACAATAACGTAATTGTCGTCCTTCCCTGCACACAGTTTGATATTTAAAACTACCCTTCCGTAGGGTTTAAAAACAATAAAATGTCCAAAAGAAAGTCCAAAAAGTGTCCGAAAATAAAAGAAAAATTACAGAAATAATAAAAACCCTAATACAATTTTCTAAACGAATTAAAACTGATTAAAATAAACTAAAAATCTAATTAAGAAAAATAAAATCTTCGATCTTCTTTTTCGTTCTTTAAGCTTTTCCCTTTAACTCCAAGTCGTTAGCTTTAATTCCATAACTTTGGCTTACTCCCTTTCGATCCAAAATTCAACCTGTAGCAAAAAGAGAAATACCAAAAGAAACGTAAAATAGAACAAAGTAAAATTATAAAACTAAAATAAAACAAAAAATAAATCTAAAACCCTAAACCTAAAAACAAGTCCGCGTCGGCGGCGCCAAAAATTGATGTGTTTTAGAATAGTGGTAAAAAGAGGTTCGTTTCTCGAACTTGTGAAGGTAATGATTTTAGAAAATAATTGACTTATTCCAATTAAATAAAATCCAGGAATAAAGTAAAGTAAAATAAACTAGAGATGATATTTGGAAAATATGGAGAAAACCATGAATCAGGAATCAGTTATTTCCAACAATTTATGTGATTAATCATGCAATTCTTTTAAATAAATTAAGCTCAAATATTGCCAAAATAGGTTTTTATGCAAACAAGCAGAGGTAAGTCACAAGCATGGAACATCAATGGTCGTCAACCCAGCATGATCCATCAAGTAAAAGCACAACTGCTGAAAGAAAACCGTTTTTCTATTTCGTAACTATACAATTTTAACAACTAAAGAATTATAAATAATTAATTAAAAATAGACTTACCACATAAAATTGAGAGAAAAACCTCCTCCATCATCCCAGTAAATATACTTAGCTCATGGTGAAGAAAACTTGCTCAAAAGATCTTTTCATTGCTCAAAAAGTTGATTACAAGGTTGAATAATGGTGTAACGGCTGAACATTAGCGATTATAAGTGTAACAGGAGATGGTTCAGCCGTTGCAAATAGCTTTAAGCAACAAGAGTGTTTAAAAACTAAGGCAACAGGAGCAAGATGTAACACTGAGTATGCAACAAATACAGATGTTGCAGGGTTGTCTTCTTCGGTGATGGTGGATGAAGAACACGGCACCGGAGCAGCAGCAGCAGGTAGTCGGCGGTAACGGAGGTGGCCGGAAGTTGACTGAATTGGTCTCTAGGGGTGCGTGAGTGCTTCTAAGCCCTTCTCTTCATATATATAGGCTTTGCAAACCCTAGGGAGAGTTCTAAACCTAGTAGAACTCGGTGAAATCCCCATATTTTTGATTCCCAATCAAAACAGGAATTGAGTTTGATTTCCGGCCAAATTCGCAATTTCTCGAGCAGATTCTTCGGCATTCTCTCTAGTAATCGATTGTTCTGGACTCTAATTGCAATGGGTTGCTTTTAATTGCACCAAATCCCACCAATTTCGTGATTTTGAAGCATCCAGTAGCTTCTCCGATGCTCCTGCCGGTCCCGATGAGTTGGTGACTCGGTTGACTGAGTTGACCAGGTTTGACCGAGTTTGACCGAGTTGATCCGGGCCGATTTTGAGGTGCCCCTTAACCATTTCTGGGGTGCCAATAACACTTGTCCTTGGGTGCCTTTATCACTTTTTGAGCCAATTTTTCCACAAATCTTCTAATGTACCTACAAAAGCATAAAAACATGTAATAAGTGCAAAATCGAATACTAACTTAATAGAAACTAAGGTGCAAATTAGACACTAAAATATGTCTATCAATTAACCTTTAGTTAATTCAAATTAGTACAAGTTAGATTAATTTAAATTCAAATTCAAATTCAAACTAGATTAATGCTTACTAATTAACCTTTAGTTAATTCAAATTAGTACAAGTTAGATTAATTCAAAATCAAATTCAAACCAGATTAATGCTTACTAATTCTACAAGCTAGATTAACGCTTACTAATTACATGCCATGAGTCCTGGAATGTTTTAAACATAATCAAATGTTAAATTTAAACATAATTCATCAGGTGTTCATCCAGCCCTCTGCCTGGTGAGACGAGTTCGGCTAGGGAAGCGCCTGGTGCTTCAAGCGGATGTCTAAACGTACGTCCGTCTCAGCTGAAACACGTACCAGCTGCACGTGTTAGAAAAATAACGGGTGTATGGCTATGAAACCGCCCCATCAGGCGTTCGTCTAAGAAAGCGCCCGTCTCTGGGGCGTGCGCGTCGGAGTCCGCCTATCATCATGCGTAATTTTCGTTCAGGGTTTACTCAGGCGAAGTCCTAGTGTAACGCCTAGTGTCAAGCGAAGTCGTAATGTACCGGATAGACTGAAGCGAAATCCTAGGACAACGCTCAGAAACACGGGCGGTAACTTAAGAATGCGTCTGATCGAGCGGCATGCTAGAACTACGCCTGGTGAAAAGAAGTCTTAGGATAACGCCCACTGACAAGCGCATTGCTAGAATACCGCTCCAATCAAACAAAGCTCTAGCATTTCGCTCAACTTTAGGCGAGGCGCTAGGACGCCGCTCGTTGATAGGCGCGCTCGTAGGAGTCCGCCTGGTTAATTCCTGGTTCATTTGTTACCGTTTTTTTACCTTTTTCAACGGCTATAGTTTGTAATTTGTATTCTGATACATCTATAAATGAATTTATATCTATCAATCCCATTTCAAATCCACATCTTTTACATTTCATAGAAAATCTATAATCTATTGTTTTTATAATCATGCTTACGAAAATTTTAGGCTTAATGCAGAGAATTTTACCCTAGAGGAAGATTTATCCCTATGTCGAAACATAGTATTACATTATCCAGCAAGGGGTCATGAACGTCGGATGAATGGTTCAATGAGCATGCAATGGTTAGAAGATATTCATGCTAACTTTTGTAATGAAACCGGTAACCCCAATAACCGGAACAGAGCAGGCCTTTTTTATCGATATGTGGAAATCACAAAGGAAGTACTAGAATTTTCTTCTTTAACCTTTAAGGTGAATGAAAGAATAATTAGGAATGAAACTGATGATGAAGTTGTTGCCAGATCTCTGGAGGAATAGAGAAGATGGAAACGTTCAGATTTCAGGTACCATCCTCATTTCGAGATCCTAAGGGTGATGGAAGAATACAATCCTTTTGTGTTGATTATTCTCAGAAGATGTGAAGAACGTCGTCCCGGGCGTCATACGACCCGTTGAAGGTTTGATAATAGGTTTACTTAAGTGTTTAAGTGTAATCTATTGATTGATTATATTTCATCTCATTTAATGTTACGCGATGTATGCCTTTCGATTCAATGAAATAATTTTACGTTCAACTGTTTTACAAAATTAATTAACTAATGAAATGTGGGCATCTATTAAAATATATTGATAATACATAAGCTACCGATTACAAACAAACTCTTACAAAAGTTAGAGAAATTCTCAAAATCGGTGGATAAAGTTACCAGTTACTTCTAATTACAATTTGGACTTAATGAACTCGTAGCTTTCTACAAATGTGAACTCTTTTCCTTTTTCCTGATAGTAGTGCATTTTTGCGAGATTCTCCTACACAAGCATAGGAAGAAAAAAAAACATAATTCATCAAGTTTACTATGTTGTTATTGGAAGACCAAACAACTTAGGTTAAGTAAAAGATACTTACAAATTGTTGGATCGACAAGCTTAAATGGGTGGGGTTAAAGATCCGTTGTTGTATAACTATATAATCAGCTATCCCTATTCGGATAAGTTGGTATCTATCATGAATTTGTTCAATAGATCTTTGCTTTGGATTTCCATATTCTCGAGCATATTGGATGTAGATCCTCCCCCAAAAGTTTTCAGGTTCAACCCTTCCAGCTATGATATCTTCACGTAGGGTTTCGTTATGCCATGTTTTGGTTATAGCCAAATCTTCAGCTGAATCAAATGTTGCCATTTTTGTAGGTAGAGTTATTAAGTGAATTACAAAGAGGAGATCATTAAATGAAATTTGTAGAGTGTATGAAACTAGGTGTGTGTGGTATTTGATAGAGAAAACAGATGTATTTATAGGATAAAGAGAGATACTTAACGGCTAGTATTTTCAAGTACAGCTAAACTCACTTTCGCAGGCATCACGGCTACACTTAGCATGTGCAGCAAGCCTTTAAACCCCTAGGTGCCCCTAGCGGCCGAGTTTTGTCTCGGGAGGGTTTACAAGAGATTTACCCACAAAACCTATGGAGAGGATTTACAAAGTTTTAATCCTCACCAAAATCTGACCATAAGTGTTCGATCAAATCTTTTCGCAAATGAATATGAGTATTTTTGTCGAATACTTCACGTCAGCGTTGGTCCATTCTCATTCTCGAAAGTTTAGAAATGTCATGTCTAGAAATATTAACGGGTGCACTATGGCTACCTTGATCATACTCATGCGGTCATTCACCGGGTAAACGTTCATCCTCCACTATCATATTATGTTGAATGATGACAGTTTTCATTATATATGCTAATACGTCTGGATTCCACATTCGTGTTGGTTGCTTGATGATTTCAAATTGATTTTGCAGTACCCCGAAGCCTCGTTCTACATATTTTCGGCAACCCTCCTCCATAGCAGAAAATTTATGTTTCTTCTGAGAATCTGGATGTTTAATCGACATCACAATAGTAGATATCTCCGGATATATTCCATCACCAAGATAATACCCCATATTGTACTAATGTCCGTTGACAACAAAGTTCACAGCCGGTGCTTTCCCGTTGATTAGCTTTTTGAAAATATACGAACGGTTCATCACATTTACATCATTGTTAGAACCAGGTATACCAAAAAACACATGCCAAAACCATAGATCGTATGACACCACAGCCTCTAGGATAATACTTTCACTACCTTTGTACGCAGTGTAAGCACCGGATTCAGCCGATGGACATCTATCCTATTTCCAGTGCATGCAATCAACACTACCAAGCATCCCCAGAGATCCCCTTTTTTTGTTCTCATCAAGAAGCAGTTGAACATCACGCTTAGTTGGTGTCCGCAATATTCTTTCTCGTACAGATGGACTATCGTCTTACAAAACCTACGAGTTGCTTCCAAAACTGTGCTTTCTCCGATCCGTAAATACTCATCTATTGCATCTGCCGCACATCCGTAAGCTAACATTCGAATTACTGCAGTAATTTTTTGCTGAGGGGTTAATCCAAGAATACCACAAACATCTCTTTTTTGAACAAAATACTTATTTACAGCTACGACATCTCCAAATATACAGTTGAATAATTCTCGTCGCATTCTAAATCTTTTACGAAATTTATGGGGAGGAAACGTCGGGTTTCTGCAAAAGTAATCTTTCCATAAAAGTTTTACACCGTCATTACACTCTCTTGGTATTTGGATACGAGTTTGAGGCCAGTTCATACTTGAACCGATTAATCCGGCAGTGACTGCTTCATTATTTAGGGTCAATGCAAGTGAACCTTCGTCTAATGAGTACAAACTATTGTTATCATCATCACACGATGAAGAAGAAGAAGAAGTAGAAGATAAAGAAAAATGGGGAGGAATAGAAGAACAAGAACCATAGTACTGATTGTTATTTTGATAGTATGCCATTTTCTTTTTGATGTTTGTATTTTTGGTTTGTATAATTGGAGAATCGAGTGTTCAATTTATAGGCAAATTAAGATAAGATTTTGATTTTTGAATTGACAAGACACGGTTGGTATTTTAATGCAAAAACAGAGTAAAGGCAAGTAGGGTGGAAAGACGCATCAGAGATATGAAATGTCGGTTGACAAGACAATACCAAATGACCAAAACGACAACGGGTAAAAAATCAGAGTTTTGAATTGACAAGACACGGTTGGTATTTTAAGGAAAAAACAGAGTAGAGGCAAGTGGGGTGAAAAGAAAAAGTTTTATGTTCAACTAACAATTCAATGCTAATGAATAACTAGTCTTCCGTATCTTGATTCTCGGACGCCGAGCGCGGTGGAATAAAGGGAGGCAAAGATGGTCTGGCATTATAGTTATTTGATTGCATTGATGATGAAGATCCCTGACCCATGGTGTTCCACATCGGTGGTGGCATATTCTGAGCATAGGAGCCAAACCCAATGGGTGGTGGTTGTTGACGAAAATGGGAAAGTTGTGAGTTCAACATGCCAACCTCATTTCGTAGACCCTGTATTTCTACTTCTTTGGCAATGAAAGAGTCCATCCTATCCTTAGTTTCATTTAACGTAAATTCATGAAACTCTTGGGTAAAATCAGACAACTCTTGAACTAAATCATAAGTCGCGACCAGTGATAAAAAAAAATGAAATCAAATTTTGAACCATCATTGTATACTAAAATAAATTTACAGTATTTTGTTGTATACTTACGTATGGTAGCTGTTGTGGGGGAGGAATGGGTACATGTTCACGACGACGTTGGATGTTGTGTTTAATACGGTCACCAGCATAACCGTACGTTTCAACCTCCCAATCGACTTTCGTGGCATATTTATACAGGTTAGTCACATGTCGCCAATACTCGAAATACAGATCATAGTTAACGACACGTACTAATTCACTTTCTGGGACCAAACAGTGTTCGCTCATCTCCTCAACCACGTCGTCGCTGAAGTTGGAAATACAACTAGGCGGGTTGCTAGGAATGCCCCGTCTAGGATAGTTCTGCCTCCAACAACGATCTCCGAGATACATGTTATTCTTTATCCAAGAAATTTACAATAAACAAATAAACAAATCAGTTAACCGAAATGCAAAAAAAATAAAAAACATTCCAATGGAAATAAATTATAAACTCACAGTGCCTAGCCAACGGAATATTGCCCTTTTCCCTGGGAGCTCTACAGCTTTCCGTCCAATTTCAGATTCCAGGACGGGGATCGAATTTTCCCACGGTTACCAGGTCACATCGTCTAAAGACAACTGATTCAGATCAGTCCTTGAACGAACAATGTCAATATTCTTCCTCCGGATTCCCGTCCACCTACGACATCCAGGCCACTCATTTTCACTTTCAGGTGAAGGGTTCTTTGGACGACAAATGCCCAGATATTCGTACCCCCAAAACTAGAATTTCATGACAACCAATGGTATAAATAACTGAGCAAAAAAAAAACAACAATTTAATAGAATTATAAATAACACTAACAAATTTACCTCCAAAATTTGGAATGGTCCGACCAATGACTTTTGTCCCCTGCCAGATGCGGCGAGACCGGAATACAATTTAGAAAATGCAGGAGAACCCCAGTCATATTCGTGAACTGCATTTAGATCCTCAAAAGCAGCTAAGCATCCAGCATCAATATATATTTTTCCTTTTAAAAAAATAACTGACCCAAAACATACATATAGAAGGCTCTGGCTACTCTATCAGCAACTCTACTATCATCGTTAGCCGCAATCAAGGTTTGTTGATCAAAATAAGTGCTCAAAAGTTTAACCGTAATTGCATCTGAAACCCACTGGTGGGGAATACCTTCTCTTTTACAGACTGCACTGTCTTTAAGTTTAGGAAATATATGCTCCCGGACATATTCAAATTGGAACTTCCCTGCGTCATACGGAACAGGTCTACCAATACCGATACTAATTCCTGTCAGCATTACCCAATCAAGGGGAGTGAACCCAAGCTCACCAAACGAGAAGTGAAAAATGTTGGTCGTATCCCAAAAGCGGTCAACAATATAGTCAATAAGCGCATGTGATGAATCAACTACATCTATGGTCAGTAATCGGTCCCATCCTCCCTTTTCAATAATATATTTGACCCTAGGGGCATGTTTAATAATACCTTGGTGGATCTGAAGGACGGATTTGAGGGAACCACGGTGTGAAAACTTGAATTGGGCGTCGATTGAATACGTTATATTAGTGGATGCGTGACCCTCAATATCTTCCATAAGTGTATAGTGTTCCAACCCAGGAACTTCTACCGTTTCTTCAATAATACGGTCTTCCTCTGAATCCTTGACGATTTTAGTCTTCTTGGCCCTTTTCTTTCGGCCAACGAATCTGGACGTTAAACTGCTCGACATCTGGCCAAACAATTCATACAACATTGAAAATCATGAATAATCCTCACAATGCAGAAAGATAAAAATAAAAAATAATCAATAAATCAAGGAAAAACCTTATAATTTCATAATTACATAATCATATGTACCAACATACAAAAATCAAACATTCTTGAACAAAATTCATCATTAACAAAATACTTCAATATCAATGCCCCAATTTTACAAAATATCATCAAAATTCCACAATTATATACTTCCATAGACATAGGTTTTAAAACATAAACATTCCAAATTCCCAAATTTTCAAGACAATCAAGTCAATTCATCAAAAAATTAACCATCACCCAACTCATATTAAACAACAACTTAATCAATTCTCTCTTCAATTCAACAAATGATTAACAATTTTTTGTACCCAATTTATAACATGTAAACCCTAAAAATTATCCCAATTCCATAACTACAATTTCTAATAAAACCTAAATATCTCGATTTTATAATCACATGTTTAATTATTCAACATATATAACCAATTTAACTAACAAAACCTAATAATAAAATGTACTCTAAATTAATTTACAAAACTTATATAACTTTTAAAAAACAAAACAAAATACCTTTATTACGCTTGGATGTTTAGAAAAGCTTGAGCGGAGTCTCAAAATGGTAGGCGGGTCTTTGGGATTTCGTTTGGCAAGATTAGGGTTCAATAGTGGAGGCGGAAGAGGGTTTGGAAGAGGGTTTGGTGTTGAAAAACAAAGGGTTCAGGAGAAAAGAGTAGAGTTCGGCAAGAGAAGGAAATGAGAATGGGGCGGGCTGCTAGGATTTCACCTGGAATTCCAGGCGGGGAGCTAGCACACCGCCCGTCCGATTCAACTCACACGTTTGAGTCGCACAAGCGCAACTCATTCAGGCGGGCTGCTAGCATTTTGCCCCATCAGGCGTGGTTCTGGGATACCGCCCATCTCTCGAGCGTGGTCCTAGGATACCGTCCAATATCAGGCGTTATGTTAGGACTCCGTGCCATTTCGAGTGTTACCCTAGAATACCGTCTCAAGCAAGCGTTATCCTAGGATTTCGCCCGTGTTTCCAAGCACATCGCTGGGACACCGCCTAACACCAGACGCATTGCTAGAACATCGCCCGACTATATCACATTTAAGGATATTAACTAAATGTCGGGTCAGAGGGAAAGAAATTAACTAATTTTTTGTCAATGTCGGGTCAGAATCAAACAAAATCATAAGGAGGAATTATTTTTGAAATACCAACCATACCCTTAAAAACTTAACCAAATTCATTTACAGGCTTACAACCAAACCCTAAAATTCACAGTAGAGTCACTTCAATCGTCACCCAAGAATTATTAGACAAACCTTTAAGCCATCGATCTAGTAACAATGTCGAAAAGTGTTTCGTATTTTCTTGATAATCAATGATTGATTGTTCATCTCCATGATCCATCAAACAATTTTTTAGCTTTGATGTCTCACCATATACATTTGTAGGGTCTGTATTGGCCTCTTGAATCTGTGACTTTTATTCTCTCTTTTTCCTTTTGTTGTAATTGAGTTTGAATAATAAACATGTGGATGCTTTTTAGCAATTCAAAATTACATTTAGTAGAATCGACCAGTTCAAAGTTCTAACCTTTCTTTAACTGTATTTTGTTCGAGCTCTTCTTTGGTTTAATATTCTTAATAACAAAGTCTTGGAGCATTGGATCTGATCGTGTTGATTTAATATTAATGAACAATTCTTTTCAAAGGGATAGTTTTTTTTGTTAATGGAGAGAATAACATCAGCAATTACGTAATCTTTAAATGTGTAAACGGAGAAGATCGATTTTTTTTGTTAACGGAGAAGATGAATTTTTTATTTCAAGTATAAGGACATATTTGACATTTCATCTCTATTTTAGAAAGTCAATCCCTCCTCTAACACTTTAATTCCCTCTTCGTAATCTTTCGCTCCCCAAATTCATTTTTCCCCTCCTATTAACAAGATTAAAAAAAAAAACCAAATCCAATTACAAAAACATGGAAGAGACTATTACATATACATTATCGTCACCCAGATGTTTAAAATTTTGGCCAGAATAAACAAATGTGAAAGTGTGTCTCAGTCACAACTCAATTTTGATATGTATCCCATAATCTAATCTCGATATATAATGTTAAGTGTCCCTGAAAAATATTTTCCAAAGAATATTGTCGTTTTTGGTCATTTATTGTGGGCATGAACGCCTAAAAACACATTTTCATCTAACACCTGTCGTGATAGTCTTTTTCTTTTAGTTGTTATAGGGGTTGTTTTTTTTCTTTATTTCACGTCGTCGTAATATAGAAAGAAAAAAATATCTTATGAGAGTCATGACAATAGTCTAAAAAATCCACTCTGAAGGATCTTGCGAAGCTTAAAGTATGGTTGAAGGAAAAAGTAGGTCTTGTAACTTCTGCACAGACTTCCAATTCAACACTTAAGGAAGTCGAGAAAGATAATGAGGAAGCTACACCAGATGAAGTTGAGGTTAGAGAGGAGGAACCACCTAAGAAAGAAAAGAATAAAAATAATTAAGGCTCCCAAAGCTGAACAGGACGTCGAATATGAATACGGAGGAAAGAAAAATAATAGAAGGGATGAGGTTGAGGTGAAAGAGGAAGAAGCTTCTAAATAATAAAAGAAAAAAAGGAATGCTTTCAAAGCTACAGGATGTCCAACATGAAGTTGAGGTGGAAGAGGAGGAATCTCCTAGAATAATGTTAAGGATAAAGGTCTTACCTAGCTTGAATATATCGTCAAGCCAAAAATAGGCAAGGATAAAGAGTTTTACATAGTAAAAAGTATGTTCCTATTTATCCCCTACTATAGTTACGGTAAGTTATTGAAAATTTTGCTTTTGTGAATTGTATAAATAGCTGCGCAACAGAATAATGTAATTAATCAACCGAATAATAAAACTTGATTTGGTATCACACTAGTCGATCTAAAATATCACGTTACTTTAAAAAAAAAATCATTTCTTTCCCTTCAATATTCATGGCTGATCAAACTTCCACTTTATAACAACTTCACATTAATCACTTGATTAATGTGTAACTCAATGATACTAATTATCTTCTTTGGTTTACTCAATTCAAACCTCTTTTAAGAGGTTACTAAATGCAAGGTTATATCGATGGGACATTACTAAAGCCACCACAAACCTTGTAAAAGTTTAAAGAAGTGAATCCACAATTCACTAAATATAAGGAGCAGGATCAAATCCTCTTAGGATGGTTATTGTCATCCCTAACAGAGAGTGCCTTAGGTAGAGTCGTAGGTCTTTCAATATCTACAGAAGTATGGGATGCTCTAGAAAAGAGATATGCCCCCTAAACAAAGGCTCACAAGATGCACCTCAAACGAGAATTGCATAACTTAACTAAAGGTAATAAATTTATGCATGAAAATTTTTCCAAAGAAAAAAGTATTTTTGATGCTCTTGCAGAATCGGCAAATCCTATTTCAACAGAAGATATGCATGGGGCAATCTTAAGTAGTTTAAATCAGTAATATGACTCGATTATAACCTCAATGAGCACAACAACAGAGCTTGACGTGGATACATTATATGCATACCTATTGAGATTTGATATGCGTCTGGAGCAACAGGCCCAGATTCAACAACCCCTAGCTTTTTCGACTAAATAATGTTTTTCATGACCCATAAAATAAAACTAATATGTTATCAGTTTTTGAATTCTGCAAAGACAACTCATTCTATTTTGAATTTCACTTATCTTGTTTTGTTGTGAAGGACCTCCACACGGAGACCATATTGTTACGAGGAACGAACATGAATGGCCTTTACATATTTGATGATGCTAAAGTAGTTGAACCTTCTTCTTCCACTTACATCTTATAAACCATTCCCCTTTGGAATTAGCGTCTAGGACATCTTATGTTAAAGACAGTTCTTGAAATTGTTCGCAATAATTCTCTTATAGTTTCCAATAATGTTTTAGAGCTTTGTCATTCGCGTCATATGAGTAAGAGTAGAAAGCTACCTTTTTCAAATAGTAAAACTTTGTATGACACTCCTTTGAGTTTAATTGTATCAGACTTGGAGTTTCAGCTACTTTATTAAGAAATTGTCACAACTATTATTTATTGTTAATGGATGCTTTTTCACATTATACATGGGTTTATCTGTTAGCTAGGAAGTCTGATGTACTAGCCATTTTTATTCACTTCAAAAAGCAGTTGGAAAACATTACATATTACAAAATCAAAGTGTTTCAGTCAGATAATGGTGGTGAATACAAAAAATTCACTACATTTCTCTATGATGCGGGTGTCATTCATAGATTATCATGTCCTTATACATCTCCACAAAATGGTTTAGCCGAACGTCGACATAAACATATTGTACAGTCAGGTCTTTCACTCGTTTTCCATGCATCCATGCCTTCATATTTTGGTATGAAGCTTTTCCAACAACAACATATCTTATTAATAGACTGCTAGCCTCACAGATACAAAACAAGAGTCCCCTTGAACAGTTGATCTAAAAAACCCTGATTATTCCTTTCTCAAAAAATTTGGATGTCTTTGTTAACCATGTTTAAGACCAAATACATCTAACAAATTGGAAACAAGGTCATTACCTTATGTTTTTGTTAGCTATACTGGTGCACATACGGGATATATGTGTTTGTATCGACCAACAAATAGGATTTACGTCTATTGGCATATCAGATTTGTAGATGATGCGTTCTCATTCCTTGCGCAACAACAGTCTGGAACTGTGATGGACAAGTCTATTCAATAACCAACTACTAAGGTATTATCTACTCCTTCATTCGGAAAAAAAAAAGAAAAAAAAAAGACTTCCAATGCTGAACATGATATCCAACATGAAGATAGGGGAAACGGAAAGAAGGGAAAGGAGGAGAACGTAAACAAAGTAGAGGTGGTGGATGAGAAAAAGAAAAATAATAAAAAAAATAATAATAAATGAGTTTGAGGTAAAAGAGAAGAAAACTCCTAAGAAAGAAAATAAGGCTCCCGAAGCTAAACAACATGTCGAACAAGAAGATGGGGAAGGTATGAAGAAGAAATACAGGGGAAATCACAAGAAAGATAAGCAGAAGGTAAGAAGAAATAAGAGAAGGGAAAACACGAGGAAGATGGAGAAGATATGAAGAAGAAAGAGAAGGGAAGACACGAGGAAGAAGAGGACGCAAAAACACCAAGCTAGAAAAAAAATGGAAAAAGAAGAAGAGCGATGAGGTTGAGGTGAAAGAGGAAAAACTCCTAAGAAAGAAAGAAGGCTCCCAAAGCTAAACATCATGTCGAACAAGAAGATGAGGAAGGTAGGAATAAGAAAGAAAAGGGAAAGTACAAGGAAAATGTAGAAGGTAAAAAGAAGAAAGAAAAGGGAAAACACAAGGAAGAAGAAGAGGCAGAAGCACCAAGTCAGAAAAAATACAGAAATAAAAAGAAAAACGATGACTGATGTTAAGATATGATTGGTAAGTTCTCATAAAATTCTTCTCTTAGTATGTTAAGATATGATTGGTAAGTTCTCGTAAAATTCTCTTAGTTATACTTTTTCTTGTCTTTTGATTTTTGAAGCTAGTTTTCTTTTAACACACCCTTTATCTTTAAATCTTAACGGGTTGATTCAACATAGAATTGAACATAACCTTTTTGTTGAACTTTATATTGTACTACCTAAATACAATTACATAAAAAAAAACTGTTTTGTCAAACTCTTTCATACAAGACGACTTAATCTGAAACTAGCAAGGCCGTGTTTGGGCTAAGCAGCCGCCCAGAGTCTAAAATTTAAAATGACCCAGAATTAATAAAAACGTTAGTCTTTCAAATAATTTTAGTAAAAAAATAAAACATTTTGTGAGCTCCCTAAAAATATAACACTGGAAAAATCTATTGCATAGCTCATCATTGATTATTAGATTAAACCCATTGGATGTATATATTTTCTGAAAATACTAACAAAAAAGAAGAAAAATATGCAAAATAATATGAAGTAAAGTTTGTTTGAATATTATTTAAAAATTATTTTTTAACTTTTAAAAATAAAAAATTTATATTTATAATTTCAAATTTAACTCAGAAGTATCTATATTTATGGTATCCAAACACCTTATTAGTAAATTCGCCGAGGCCTCATTAGTCATAAGTAACCATGACTCGTATGCCCAATGCGTGTTTCAAGTCATGATTAAAGTGTACATGAGAATCTCTGGTTCAAGTCCCCTAAGAGCATCTCCAATCGTCGATCAAATTGACGATCAAAGATTAAATTTGATCTTTGATCGCTCAATTTCTCCCACAGCCGTGCGATCAGATTTAGTATTTAATCGACGAAAACCACTGTTCAGGATTAAAAGTAATCGCTGATCGACGACTAAAACTTATAGTCGAGCGAAGCACTAGAGGTTCGCATGTGTACAAACGATGTCCCAGGATTTCGCTTAAAAACACGGGCGGGGAACTAGAATTTCGCCAGAGCAAGCGGGCTACCAATGCTTCGCTTCATGAGACGATATCCCAGAAACTCGCTTATACATAAGCGAAGTGGTAAGATTTCGCCCATTATCATGGATTTAGACAAGCGAAATGTTGGGATCTCGCTTGGGGTAGTGGGCGAAATGTTGGGATCTCGCTTGGGGTAGTGGGCGAAATGTTGGGATCTCGCTTGGGGTTTTTTTTGGTAGGCGGTAGAGCAGCATCTCGCTTGGACCAGGCGAAGCTTCAGTTTCTCATCCGTCTCCTCAAGCGATGAGTTAACACTTCGCTTACGTGAATGGATATCCCAGTGTTTCGCTTGACTATTCATGGCTGTTTTTGAGACGGAGTAAAGATCAAATTTTTTGATCTTTGATCATTTGATCTAGTCGTGTGACTGTGGATGCCCTAAAATCTTCCACCACGAAAACAGAATAAGGTTACCTTACCACAGAGATAAATCTCAAAAAAAAAAAAATATATCAAAAAGACTGAATCTTGATAATGCTGAGAAGAAAACCCAGCAAAATCCAAGTTAGAATCGAAGACAAAGAAGAACTCGAAGAAGCTCGTAAACGCTCCCTCGCCGCCGCCGCTGCAACAGCAACCACCAGTACCTCCGGTGCTACATATCTCAATCAACAATTAGATCGTAACAAAGATCCATCCACTAAATCCCATCGAATTGGTTTTTCTTCTTCTTAACAATGGAAATTGAACTGAAGCTTAAACTTCCAGATTCTACAGCACATCAGAAACTCTCAGATCTTCTATCTCCATTTCATATCAAAACCCATCTCCAAGAAAACATATTCTTTGATGGTCTTAATTCTCAACTCTCAGCAAAAAGAGCTGTCCTCAGATTAAGATTCTACAATGATGATTCTCTTTGTGTTGTTTCATTAAAAGCTAAAGCTGTACTTGTTAATGGTGTTAGTCGTGTTGAAGAAGATGAAGAAGAGATTAATCCTGTTATTGGTAGAGCTTGTGTTCTTGAACCATCGAAACTTTTGGGGATTGAGAATTCTAGGGTTTTGAAAAGAGTGAGAGCTGAGTTTTTTAGTGAGGATGGTGTTGAGAAAGGGTTTGTTTGTTTAGGTGGGTTTAGAAATGTTAGAGGTGTTTATGAATGGAAAGGATTGAAATTGGAATTGGATGAGACTACTTATGATTTTGGGACTAGTTATGAAATTGAATGTGAGAGTGAAGATCCTGAAGGTGTTAAGAAGTTGCTTGAACCATTTTTGATGGAGAATGGGATTAGTTATTCGTATTCCGAGGTTTCCAAGTTTGCTGTCTTTCGATCGGGGAAGCTTCCAAAATGAATGAATGAGTGAGTGAATTTATCATCAGTCATCACACTCTGTTTACTTGCTTGTTTTATGTTCTAGTTTATCAAAGATGGTGTGGTTTTCTGTTGGTTGAATAATTGATGGTTAAATTTATGTATGTTTCTTGTATGTCTACGATTTAGTTCTGTTTTTAGAATTAGGTTTCGTATACAAAACAATACAACTGATAATCATCCCTGAGATTTTTCGATAAATTGTTTATGTTTATGTGATATATTCATTTATATATGGTTTAGTGTTCAGTTCGTAGCTGTCTGGTTAATGGCATGACTTTCATTGATTTTCCATCTCCCGAATTGTTGGATGTGTATATAAACATTAATTGTAGTTTAGCAGTGTGCTTGAAACACAGATTAGGAGTCACATTGTTTCTTTTTACTACTTGGTTGTCAAGATAATGCTCTGTGTGGATAAAGTGCATGTAGAATTTTATACGACTTTGTAGCCGTTAAGACCAGATTTTAAGATCTTTAGTATATACTGGCCGAATGTGATTCATTCTGAGGAGGTGATAAGCGTTAAGCAATAGAAGAAGTTTGGAGAGTAGTATCATCTGTCAAATAAGAGCAAAGCTTCACATAGTAACTACCACTATGTCAGGACTCAGATCTTAATCATCCTGCTATAATAGTTAAGATAGATTTTTCTCCTTTTTCTTATGGTGAAATGAGTTGTGGTAGGTCACTTTAAAAATCCTTAAAACAGAATAACCACTATAGGTTCATCGTTTATTTAGCTAACTTTCTGTGAAAGTCACCTCATAGATGATGCACTGGGGCCTTGGTGTGTCGGTATAAATTGAACAATTGCCAAAAATGTGTCAATGAACTGTTTGGACTCCAATCTGAAAAGCCAATTTTACATGTTCTTCCTTTGGCTTACAAACCGAATGTAGTCTTGTCGGCCAACTTTCGTCAAGATAGTATTGATATTGATATTTATTCACTATTTGGAAACTCTGCATTATATAACCCCTATGTTTTCAAGGTATATATGGTTATACACTTGTTTGATGCTTAGACTGGCTCTTGTTGGAGGTTCACATCCCCTTCACAAGATGAACACCTCAGCTATGTGAAGAGACTAGATGTGGTGGTTCCCTCACTGTTAAGGGCCAAACCATACGATGGTTTTGCGCTTAAGCTCAGGGCCATTATGCCTTTCAACTTTTAGACCAAAATACGTATTGGTTATGCTCTCCAGCTCATAATGGTTGCACGCTCCATATTAGAACCGCTGGATCTCCAACAGTGCTCTATTAATCTATGGTTAATGGGAAAGCGCATAACGGTTATGCGCTAAACCTATTTTTGCAGCTCATAACCATCATACGCTTCAACTGGCATTCACAGTTGAGTTCCCTACTTCAGAACTCAGCTGTGAAACCCCCTCTTTTGTGACGTTTTCTTGCAGTGTGAATGCCCTGTGAACCTCCACTAGAGACAGTCTTAGTAATTCACTACACTGGATGATTTAATTTACCTTGAAATCATATGACGTTGCAGTCTAACAGAGAATTAGCATTTTAAGTGAAAATTACATCACCAGAAAAAGCATTCAACTCCATTAGACTATTCATGGTGTAATATGTTAAAGATCATCTACATTTTTGATAATTTTCAGCATTTTGTTTTCGGAACTGATACACTCACCGTGGGTTCAATCCCGTGGTGTGCCCTGCCTCTAACAATTGGGGTGGGCCATGCCTAACCCGTGGTTAACAGGGGTGGGTTTAAGGAAATTGGTCCCACCCACTGTGAGGGTCGGAACAGACCGCAGGAGTGGACCCGCGGTCCATGTAGAATTTTCTTTTTGTTTTTCTTTTTGATGGAGAAAAAGAGATACTTCCAGCATTTTCAATATAGGGATAGTCCTATATTTTTCTTGCCATATCAATTGAAATTTATTGATAAAGCAGAGGAAGCAGTAGCAAAAATGGCTAGTGTCCTACAGAAAGGAACCTGTACGTTAGAAATGCCAAGTCCACCAAGAGAAGCTTTCAAGTTTCATCCACCCTGGGCGAGAAGCTTGCAGCAGAGGAACATTGAGATGTAATCTTTATTCCCCTCTTCCTCATTCTGATTTGTTCCACTCCTCCTCTGCGTAATTTCCAGCATTGTCTGGATGTGTGTCCCAAGGCATCTTGACAATCAGCAGCTTAAAACAAGTTTGTCATGATTAGAAGATGGTTGGTTCCACACAATAAGATCAACTTCCACCCTAGAGACGAGTTGCACAAGTTGAGCAGGCACCACCACCCAAATGACCATTTCACTTTCAACCTGCAACCAAATTCCAATGTCATGGAATCTGAATTAACCTTCACCAAGTCATGACCAATTGATACTAAAGTTGCAGAGAAAGGCGATTTGAAAGCCACACAGAGATGACCAATAAGCAGATCTAATGTAACTTTCACTTTTATCATATTTTTAAACATGCGATTTTCACATAGTCAAATTGTTAGCACACTATATACTCACATTACGATGGATCCAGCAACAAAATGCCAGGGTCATCGTAATCTCATTCTGAGTGGATGTGGTCCGGTTTTGATCTCTCTAGTTAACTATACTAGTCCACTGCCAAGACAGCCATGGACCATGGTGCATGTTAATTCCATGCATTTTAGCTAATTATTTGAGAAATACTCCATCCGTTTCAGGAAAAAAAATGATACTTTCATTTTTTCAATCTAAAAAAATAAAAGTATCACTTTTCTTGGAACATAGATAATATGTAATAGTGCAAAAGAAAAAAATAAAAGTATTACTTTTCCTGGATTCGGATGCAATATGTAATAGTTGCAAACTGATTACTTAAGAAAACAAATTATTTATGTAAATTAAGTTCTTAATTTCTTATATTAAACACATAATACAACATATGCTAATCAACTTCTTAATTCTGTTATCGTCTTGGTTAATCGTCATTATCATCAACCTTAATTGGGTTTTGGTACTTATACAGTACAGAGCAAATTAGGAAATAGCCAAAGTTAATTACTCCAATCAGTACTAATAACCAAAACATATTATCCAATCTTCCTTGATTAATATTATTCGGCAACCATCCAGTAATCCTTTGAACCACATAATCACGACCGAACACAAACAAAACCGGACGGCGACAAGCAACGATATCATGGCGGTCGAAGTACTATGCAATGAAGCCGGAAACTCTTGATAATACAAAGCGACTTGGCCTGGAAAATGAAATGCCTCACCAACACCAACTAAAGCTAATGGTATCACCAACCATAAGGCCGACATTGATACAGCAGTTGTAGAAGATGTGAGTTGGTCGGACCAAACGATACTCAGTCGTTCTCGTTCAACAATGGCCGACGCAGCCATGCTAACGATAGTTAAGACAGGACCAATGCCTATCCATTGGAGAGGTGTTAGAGGTTGGCGCATTAACTTCTGATAGGTTGGCACGAGAAAACGATCAATGAGAGTGAGAGATATTGCAGTGGCAACTAGAGTGAAAACAAGGAAAGAACCAGCTGGGATTTTGAAGTTATGTGTTCCTATGTGACGATCCATTCTTAGAGCTTGAAGTGCTGCTAGACTGCTTTGAATTCCTATTGGTGTGCTTAAGAAAAAACTTGAGAACCATAGTGGAATGATTCTGATTACTGTTTTGAAATCTTCCACTTGTTGTACGGTGCATAGACTCCATTCTTTTGCTATGGACCCATCTGCATTTGTATCTCCGTCTATTTTTAGTGCTGCACGATTTAGAAATCTGCATATGCCGTCATGATAAATAGTTAGCACTACTCTTTATCTTACTGTTGACTAAATATTAGTCGAGTCTTTTATAATTAAATTTTAAAAACATTAATACTAATTACGTATCTGTTTGAAATATATCTTTTTTTCAAACATCAAATAGACCATTTCCTGTGTTGTTTTTTTAATCCCTTTGAATAATTTTCATAGTTTTTGGATCAATATTAATCGCATTGGGATGATCAAAACAGTGATACCAATCCAAGTACTCTCTGTTGGAGAGTATTCCTGATAACAATGAACAAACCAAACAGAAGCTTGAAAACAGTTAAGGGTTAGAACAGATAGCACATTTCAGACAATCACACAAGCACAGAGAGATGGAGTCGCTTTTTTAACAGACTGCCCTTAACTCGATATTTTTCAGGTACACCTTTAGAAAAGTGTTGATATACCTTTAGAGATGACAAATCGAATTCAGGATAAAACCACCTGACACCAACCCAGTTAGCAAAACTCGTTGGCCCGTTGTGAACTTAACAATAGAAGAAGATAAAAAATAAACTAGTGCGCATACAAAGCAGGAAGAGGGGAAAAGTCGTCAGGTCAGTGGCTGCGACTGGGGTAATTGAAAATCTGATCTTTGTTTTTCCTTTAAAGAAGAAGAAGACTGTTGATTTTTCAAACGGTCAAAATTCATTTAATTCAACATATTTAATTCGAGATATTTAATTAAAAGATTTTGTTTATTAAACCTGATTTAATTTATAAATACAAAACGGTCAAATATTTAATGTATATAATTAAAATATAAAACCGTTGGATCTTTGATGGGTATACGTATGCACTCGCAGACACACGCAAGGCACACGCTAAGGCTCGCGCCAAGGGTCGCACCAATGGTCGCGCCAAGGGTCGCGCCAAGGCTCACGCAAAAGCACACGCAAGCTCCACAAACCCGCGGCCCACGGTGCTTCGGTGCGAAACACCGCACATGTGTGCATTTTCCTACTAGTCAATTTCCTAAGTCCATATCCAATCCGCCAATTCCTTTT
Source organism: Papaver californicum (assembly GCA_023531435.1). Taxonomy (NCBI): domain Eukaryota; kingdom Viridiplantae; phylum Streptophyta; class Magnoliopsida; order Ranunculales; family Papaveraceae; genus Papaver; species Papaver californicum. The sequence continues at coordinate 3,398,946 of JAJJMC010012549.1, forward strand.
CCTTATATAGAACGTTTGTGGTAATAAGGATAAACTTCCTCCTTGGTTTGCCCAATATGGAACAAACCAAAGGTTTCTCATTCACTAAGAAGTGAAAATGGATGGGTTGATGTTTCCACCCCAAGTTTGGACTAGTGATCCTAGGCCCCTTTAAGATATATTAAGTAACAAAATTAATTTTAAGTAACAAATCCATTTTTTAATTCTAACAATCCCCCACATGAATGAAGAAAGCGATAAATCAGAAAACCGGAAAACGAGAAATACCTCTTAAGCAATAGGTGTCCATAAGGAATTGAACCTCTGCTTAGTGAGAAGTACCGGAACTATTTGATGGACAGTGAACGCGATGTCTTGAACTGCCATAGTTTTGGTGTAATTCATCAATAGCTCCTTACGCGAGATATCTCTCAAGAGTGTTGTTAACTTCACGCCGTTGTGTCCGTTTTGGCCCTGGACATATCCCGTTTCTCAGAACGCTCTAGAGAATCAGCTCAATTCTCATAGGAAGCGACCCACTTCCTCATTCAGATATGTGAGTTCTATCAAGAGTGTTAACTGCTACACCCCATTTCAATCATAAATTGAAACTATACAACTCATTAAGACTTTACTATAAGTCATCCTCACATGCAGTCACACTATCACTTCTACACCATAGGGAAGGGACTGAGAAAATAATTCCCTGATAGTGTTTAATTTTTACCTGCCACAAATTAGTTGTCTCATTCAAAACCTTGATATTGGGATCTCCAGTCAGCAAGGTTGAGTATCCTTCATGGCAAGTTTTAATTTATGAGCTTAAGTCCCATCCCCCTCGATGTATTACTAACTATCTCCTTAGACAAGCCTTTCGTCAAAGGGTCCGCGATATTCTCCTTAGACCTCACAAAGTCAACAGAAATAACGTCATTTGAGATTAGTTGTTTTAGAGAATTGTGTCTTCTCCTAATATGAATAGATTTTCCGTTATAGTTGCTGTTTTTAGCATTAGCTATTGCAGCTTGACTATCACAATGTATAGATATAGCTGGCACAAGCCTATGCCAGAGAGGAATGTCTTCTAAAAAGCATCTTAGCCAAGCGGCTTCCTCTCCTGCTTTATCTAACGCAATAAACTCGGATTCCATAGTGGATCGAGCGATACAGGTTTGTTTGGAACTCTTCCAAGACACTAGTCCACATCCTAAAGTGAATATGTATCCACTCGTAGACTTAGACTCCTTTGAGTCTGCTATCCAGTTTGCATCACAGTATCCTTCAAGGACATCAGGGTGTCTTTCATAACTCAAACGGTAGTTTAAAGTGTATTTAAGATACCTCAACACTCTGAAAAGTGCATCCCAATGCTCATGTCCCGGATTACAGGTATACCTACTTAGTCTACTCACAGCATAGGAAATGTCTAGTCTTGTGCAGTTCATTAAATACATCATACTTCCTATGACACGTGAATATTCAAGTTGCGAGACTCCATTGCCTTTGTTTTTCTTGAGTTTGCAAGAAGGGTCAAATGGAGTACTTGCTGGTTTACTATCAAACTGGTTAAATTTCTTAAGAACTGATTCAACATAATGAGATTGTGAATCCATTAGACTCCTTTCTAATTTTCATCCCTAGGATTACATCAGCAGGACCTAAGTCTTTCATGTCAAAGTTCTCACTCAACATGTTCTTAGTGGAATTAATGATTTCTAAGGTTGTACCTAGTATAAGCATATCATCAACATACAAGCATACAATCACACATGCATCATTTATAGATTTATTATACACACATTTGTCAGCTTCATTTATTTCAAATCCACTAGAGAACATTACATGATCAAATTTTTCATGCCGTTGTTTTGGTGCTTGTTTCAAGCCGTATAAAGACTTTTTAAGTCTACACACTTTGTTTTCATAACCCTTCACTACAAAGCATTCGGATTGGTCCATATAAATTTCTTCATCTAATTCACCATTTAGGAGCGTAGTTTTTACATCCATTTGATGTATTTTTAGGTTATGAATTGCAGCGATTGCAATTAGCATCCTAATGGAAGTAATTATAGTGACAGGTGAATAAGTGTCAAAGAAATCTACACCTTCTACTTGTTTATATCCCTTAGCTACTAGTTTAGCTTTATACTTTTCCACAGTTCCATCTACCTTACGTTTTCTCGGGAAGATCCATTTACAGCCTATGTGTTTGCACCCTGGAGGTAAATCTACTATCTCCCAGGTTTCATTCTGACCAATAGAATCCATCTCACTAATAATGGATTCTTTCCACCATGGAGCTTCAGACGAAGTCTTGGCTTCTTTATAGGTTTGTGGATCAGTTTCAACTAAACAGGTTATGAAGTCTGGCCCAAAAGAGTTTTCTATTCTAAGTCTTTTGCCTCTTCTAGGTTCATAAACAGGTTCATCTTCTTCTATCGGTAAAATATGGCTAGAAGAAGGGACATCTAGGGGATCATCACATATCATGCGAGATTCAGATTTCAACAGAAACACATTTTTCAAAAAATGTAGCATCCCTAGATTCCATAATGGTGTTCACACCAATTTCTGAGTTTTCAGAACTCACAACCATAAACCTATAAGCAGTGGTGTGTTCGGGATATCCTATGAAGACAGATCAACTGTTTTAGGTCCTATTTTAGTCCTCTTAGGTGGAGGAATAGAGACCTTGGCTAAACACCCCCACACTTTGAGGTATCCATAAGAGGGTTGTTTTCTTTTCCATAATTCATACGGTGATTTGACTGATCCTTTAAGGGGCACTCTGTTCAGGATATAGCAAGCTGAGAGGACGGCCTCCCCCCACAAGTTCGCCGGTAGTCCTGAATTGATTAACATGGCATTCATCATCTCCTTAAGGGTTCGGTTTTTCCGTTCAACCACTCCATTTGATTGCGGTGAATAAGGAGGAGTTACCTCATGAATAATGCCATATTGTGCATAAAAGTCTCCTATAGGGATTACATATTCACCCCCACGGTCAGATCTAATGGTTTTACTTGTGGTGTTCAATTGGTTTTCTACTTCTAATTTATATAATTTAAATGCTTCTAAAGCATCATCTTTTCCTTTAAGCGAGTAAATATGACAGTATCTAGTACAGTCATCTATGAAAGTGACAAACCATTTTTTACCACCTCTAGATTGGATTGATTTCATATCAACTAATTCTGAGTGAATTAACTCTAAGGGATTAGAATTTATGTGGACATTTTTCTTGCATATTTTGATTCTATACAAAACTTCACATTTATGTTCATATTCCAAATTTAATTTTGGAATGCAGCCAGAGTTTGCCAATTTGTTCATTGATTTATAATTTACATGACCAAGTCTACCATGCCAGATATTCAATGAGACAACAACATAAGAAGAATCAATTTTATTAACTTCAACAGAGGTTGCAGATAATTTGTATAGGCCGTCAGCCTTATAGCCCTTTCCTACAAAATCCTTTCCCTTAGTGATAATCACTTTACCAGACTCAAATACAATCTTAAAGCCCTTATCATCTAGCACACCACTTGAAACGAGATTCTTGCAGATGTAAGGTACATGTAAAACTTCATTCAATGTGAGGATTTTCCCAGAGGAGAGCTTCAGCGAAACTTTTCCTTTTCCTGCAACCTGTGCTGCAGATGAATTACATATATAAAGTTTTTCTCCTTCTCTTACCGTCTGATAGGAGGTGAACATGTCTTTACTTCCGCAGACATGTGTGGTAGCTCCAGAGTCTACCCACCAGTCTCTCACATTGGTAACTAAGTTAACCTCAGACACCGTGCCAGAAAACTCATTTTTACTACTTTCAACTAAATTTACATTTGTTTTCTTAAAGTTCGCATCTTTGCGTTTTCTATAATGAATTTCCATATGGCCAGACACACCACAAACATAACATGCTCCCAGCAGATTTTGGTTTTTGAAAGGTACCTTTTCTTTGCGGGCTAGGCTTGCGCTTGTTGTGGTCCAGACTTAGATTAGCAAATTTGTGTTCGATAACGTGAGCTTTGTTTGACATGTCTCTTGCAGAAGAAACATTCTTGTCCTTTGAACACAACAATTCTTCAACTTGGATTTTCTTGCCCAATTCTACCATGGAAATTTCACCAGTTTCATGCCTGAGTCTTCTCTTGTATTCAGCCCAGGAATTTGGCAATTTTTCAATAACAGCAGAAACTTGAAATGTTTCGTCAATAACCATTCCTTCAGCAATTATTTCATTAATAATTTTTTGCAGCTCCAGAAACTGATCAACCACTGATTTATCATTCATCATTTTATAATCCAAAAAAAGTGCAACCAGGAATTTTTTACTTCCTGCTGTTTCTGCTTCATATTTATCTTGTAGTGCAGTCCATAAATTGTAAGCATTAAAATTATCCTTAGCATTGTAAAAATCATACAAAACATCTTCTAGGCATTTTAACATATGATTTTTGGCCATATAATTACTTATCTTGCAACTTTCTAAGTCCTGTAATTTTTTAGGTTCATTCAGAGACTCATCAAACGGCTTCAGAACCATATCATCTAGCATGTGGAAACTCAGGAAAAATAACATTTTTGACTGCCATCTCTTGAATTCCTTTCCAGAAAATTTATGAGGTCTGTCAACATCAGTCTTCACCATTGTTACAAAAGTAAAATTTTGAAATAAACAAGATATTGAGTTAAGAATGTTGGAGAGTATTCCTGTAACAGTGAACAAACCAAACAGAAGCTTGAAAATAGTTAAGGGTTAGAAAAGATAGCACACTTCGGACAATCACACAAGCAAAGAGAGATGGAGTCGCTTGTTCAACAGACTGCCCTTAACTCGATATTTGTCAGGTACACCTTTAGAGAAGTGTTGATATACCTTTAGAGATGACAAATCGAATTCAGGATAAAACCACCTGATACCAACCCAGTTAGCAAAACTCGTTGGCCCGTTGTGAACTTAACAGTAGAAGAAGATAAAAAATAAACTAGTGCGCATACAAAGCAGGAAGAGGGGAAAAGTCGTCAGGTCAGTGGCTGCGACTGGGGTAATTGAAAATCTGATTTTTGTTTTTCTTTTAAAGAAGAAGAAGACTGTTGATTTTTTAAACGGTCAAAATTCATTTAATTCAACATATTTAATTCGAGGTATTTAATTAAAAGATTTTGTTTATTAAACCAGATTTAATTTATAAATACAAAACTGTCAAATATTTAATGTATAGAATTAAAATATAAAACCGTTGGATCTTTGATGCGTACACGTATGCACTCGCAGGCACAAGCAAGGCACACGCCAAGGTTCGCACCAAGGCACACGCAAGCTCCGCAAACCCGCGGCCCGCGGTGCTTCGGTGCGAAGCACCGCACATGTATGCATTTGCCCACTAGTCCATTTCTAAGTCCATATCCAATCCACTAGTTCGTTTTCCTTATATCGAACGTTTGTGGTAATAAGGATAAACTTCCTCCTTGGTTTTCCCAATATGGGACAAACCAAAGGTTTCTCATTCACTAAGAAGTGAAAATGGATGGCTTGATGTTTCCACCCCAAGTTTGGACTACTGACCCTAGGTCCCTTTAAGATATATTAAGTAACAAAATTAATTTTAAGTAACAAATCCATTTTTAATTCTAACACTCCCTATGGCCTTTTTTGTGCCCAGAATTGGATTTACCTCCACCATTTAGAGTTGATATTTTGGTTTATGGTGGTCGTTCCAAACAACGATCGAAGGAGTTGGTGTATAGTTGAGCACGATACTGGGGCCTTCGGTCACAGATCCATTCACACACAATTTAAAGGCCTCGATTGTTACCTTGGTTTGGACAAAACCATATTGGCGAAGAATTCGACGAGGGTTGGTCATTACGAACCCAAATGGATGGTACAAAGGCTTGTTGTAGCCTACCACGTCAGTAAAAGCACGTTCATCTTCTTCTTCATTATCATCTTTGTTAATCTTCAAATAAGGATCAAACACCACATCTTCTACGGTAAAAACATCAATTTCACTCCTCTTGTTTGTTATCTGAGCTTCTTTCCTCTTTGACTGAGTACCGGTGAATCTGAATTTTTTTCCTGTAAGACTAGTAAAATCACCGTTCCACTCCATCTTAGGAGCCAGGCTCGGAAAGTGGTCATAGACCCATGCCTATGAAGATAACAAATATTAATATAAGATAATACGTAAAAAAATTGAAGTTAAACATTGAAATTAACCCTATAACCTGAAGATGACATGTATTCCTGACAATCTCAGTACCTCCAACCCTCAAGGATTTTCTAAGGTTGGCAAGTAGGTAAGTGAGGGTGGCAGTGCCCCATGAATACTCGCGCGTCTTCTGGAGATCCTTCAACCATTGTAGAAAGTGAGTTTCACCCTATTTCCCGAGTTGTCAGCGAAGAAGATGGTACCAAGAATATACAGCAGGTACGCTCTGGATGTACACATAACTCTAGTTTCGTATATCACCTCCTCATCCTTTTCCAATTGCAGGGTTCCTCCAAACTTCTCCCTTAGACTACGTAACAAGATCTTCTTGGTCATACCTAAACCTTTCTTCGTTGCTTTACCCGGTTTATCTCCGGCAGCCTGTTTAAGCTCCAACTCGGCGTATGTCCTCTCCCATACAAGTGTGTCTTTAACAAGGACACAAAGATCACTCCAAGACATGTTGTTGTTAAAATCTTCATACATTGTTTTTCCTTCAACTTCTAATTCAAGAATTGACTTGACATCATTCGGCGTTATTGTTATCTCGCCGAATGGGAGATAAAATATATCATCTTCAGGCCAATAACATTTCCTGAAGGCTGTGCAAGTAACATTATCATATTCCAACATAAAATTGGTAAGTCCGGGCGCTAACCCTGTATCCATCACGAGAGGACGAACGACTTCACATTCTTCAGCTAATGACCAATGTTGAGCCCTTTGATAAACCAATTTCTTCACGGCCTGTGTATGATCCTACAAAGAATAAACACCATTTTCTTAATCAAAATCATACCAACAAGTTATAATTTAAAGTTAAACAAAGAAAATTTTGACAAAACAAAAGAAGTTTTTAGATTATTACCCTAGTCTCAGCATCTTTGACATCCCATGAAAGCTTATAACCAAATAATATTACAGACTTATTTGGGGCCTCACCCCAAAGTATGACATTATTCTTCTTAGGAAACAACACGTCTTTGCCTTTGGGAATATACTTGCCTTTCGGTGAAGGTTTCTTCCTTTGATTTCTTTCCTTCACTTTAGGTTGAGGCGAAACAACAACAATTTGTTTATCTTTTCCTTGATCGAAAAATTGTTCTTCGTTCGTCTCTTCTTTATCATCACATTCTTCCTCTTGTGGTGGTTCTCTAATCACAAGTGCACCTCCACTCATAATCGGTTGATTTTTGAAGTCTTGGAGAACATTATTTTCCTCTTGAGGTAGTATATTATGAATAGATATACCACCCCCTACCTCAAATTATTCTTCTTCTTATCGTTCTTTCTCAAGCCTCTATTATCAACCCTTAAATGAACTTCGTGGAGAGGGGTGGAAGTGTGATCAATTGGTGTTAAGTTGTTACCCTTCTTGTTCTTGGGTTTTGCCCTATCCTTATTCCTACAACATACAAACAATACAATAGAAATCACAAGTTAGGTAATTTCAAATAAAATCATCACAAAAAATCTCAAATTTGAAAATTCAGGATGTTTTACGGTTGAGTTACACATATCGAACCCAACTGTAACTATATTTATTGTTGGTGTTGGCTTTAAAACCCAAACGTAAAAATGTTTACGGTTAGAGAAACCCAAACGTAAATAATAATCATCAACATTTGAACTACCCATGAAAATTTACGGTTGGAAAATGACATTCGAACCAAAATGTAAATTAATTACAGTTGAAAAAACCCATACGTAAAACATCCAAAAATCTTTAGCTATCAATGTATTTTACGGTTGGATTATGACCGTCGAACCCAAATGTAAAACTTCATCTTCACTTTTAAAAATTACGGTTGGAAATGGAAATAATCTAAACGTAAGTTAAAAAAAAAAACCAGTTACGTTTGAGAATACAACCGTAATTTCTTCACGATATGTATTTACGGTTGGGTTTCGAAAAAAAAAAAAACCAAAATTTTCTGAAAACCTAATTTTTTTGTCGAATCAATCAATCAAACAACAAATTAATCACAAAAAGGAGAAAAATAAGATGGGTTCTGGTTGGGGAGTTTGATTGCCTTCACCACCGATTTGTTCTTCAATTTCTTGATTAGGTTGGTTTGATTGGTTTGATTGATTTTGATTGCCATCATTGCTACCTTCTATACCTTTAGTAGGATTCGTCATCTTTACTATAGAGTTTAATCGACGATTATAAATTTTTCGAATCGACGATTAATCGAAGACGATGAATTTAATGAAGAAGAAAATGGGAAAAGAAGGTTACGGTTGGAGAAGATGAAGATGGAGAGTTGAATTAGATAGTTAGGTTTTGTTTTTTTTGTTTATGTTTCAATAGATTGGAGGGAAAATTAAACTTTTTATAAATTGCAGGGTAATGTAGACATTTACTATTGGTATATGATATCCCCTATCCAACTGTTGAGTTACCCTTAAACCTTGAAAAGCCCCTCTATTGGAAGTGTAATCCCCTATACGAGGGTTCTTTTTTAGGAAAAAAACGGTTTAGTCCAAAATCTCATCCATATAGACTAGTTAGTCCCGACCCATTCAGCTAGGTACGAGTTATCCATTCAAATAGACTAGTTAGTCCTCATTTATTTAAAATATGAAAAATACACAAATAACCTTCTTGATTTACAATTCAGTCAAAATATTTACAGTTTAGTCCAAAGTGACTCATGATGATGTCAGCAATTTTAAATAATGTAAAAATATTAAAAAATAATTTATTTTTCAAACCGTTTATCCATAATTCACAAACTTTATATATTCGTAAAACTCTTTCTGAGATCTACAAAAAAAGTACTCATATGATTATATAATTTTCATTTTTTATTTTTTTAAATATCCTCTTCATGGTTATCTCATATGTACAAAAAAGTACACATGCACAAAATTTTTATAAGCTTTTGCAGTCATTTTTTCACATATGCACCAATATGTACACACCTATAAAACATGCATTAAATCGATCATTTATACCCATACGCAAACCTATTTTCATGGAAAATACATCGGTGCACCAATATGTACACACCTACAAAACATGCATAAAACCGATTATTCATAACCGCACACAAACCTACTTTTTCATGGGAATCACATTGGTGCACCGATATGTACACCCCTGCAAAACATGCATTAAAAATCGATCATTTATACCCACACACGGACCTATTTTTCATGGAAAATACACCGGTGCACCAATATATACACACCTACAAAAATGTATAAAACCGATTATTCATAACCGCACACAAACCTATTTTTTCATGGGAATCACACTGGTACACTACTATTTACGCCCCATCAAAACATGCATAAAACCAACCATTTACAACCATACACAAACCTAATTTTTCATGGTAATTACACAGGTGCACCAATATGTACACACCTACAAAACATGCAATAAATCGATCATTCATACACATACGTAGACATATTTTTCTTGGAAAATACACTGGTGCACCAATATGTACACCCTTATAAAACATGGAACAAATCAACCATATTCACTTACAAACAAATTTATTCATGGGAATTACACTGGTGCACCAGAATGTACACACGTACCCATATTGTATAAATATAACAAACATGGAAACTCAAATGGATTTGAACCATCAACCTCCGCAAACCTTGTGATAGGCTTGAGTGCTCTACCATTTTGAGCTTATGATTCCATAAATTTAAGATTGAGTCTACTGCAGTCATTGGAGAACAAATATAAGGTTCGAATTAGGTCAAAAATCCAATATAAATCATTTTAGAAAAGATTAGATGGGTAATCCAATCTAAATCAATCTAAATCATACTCATACCGACAAAGCAGTCCATATATCCTTGAGATATCACAAAGGTGTATAACTATGTACACACCTACAAAAATCTAACAATCAAACATCCATGCCCACACAAAACGGACCATATATCCATGAGATATCACTAAGGTGAACAACTATGTATGCACCTACAACAATCTAAAAAATCGAACATCCATGCCCACAAAACAGTCCATATATCCATGAGATAGCATACTGGTGTATAACTATGTACACACCTACAAAAATCTAACAAGAAGAACATGCATGCTCACAAAGCAGTCCATATATCCATGAGATATTGTACAGGTGTACAACTATGTACATTCCTAAACAAATCTAAGAAAAACAACATAATGCCTACAAATCAGTCCATATATCCTTGAGATATCACAAAGGTGTACAAATCTGTACACTCCTACAACAAATCTAAGAAAAATAACATTTATACCCATAAAACAAGCCAATATATCCCTTAAACAACATACCGATGTACAAATTCGTACACTCGTACAACAAATCTAAAAAAAAAATCAAAATCCATACCCACAGAACATGCCATATATCCCCGAGATAGGTTAAAATCAAAATAAAAATAAATCAAAGTTATATGAAAATCAAAAACCTAAAACAACAAAATAGAAAGCGCAAAGAGTAATCAAACTATCGAACAAAAATCAAAGATCAATTTTTTTTTTCATCGATCAAAATATCATGCATCCAAAAACGAACAAAAAACAAACAAATAACAAAAACAAAGAAGAAATAAAACAATAAACAATAACCAAAAGTTCAGATACTAATTAGTAAACTTCTTCAACAAATCTTCAATGAAAAAATTCTCCCACGGATGATGATACAGTTCTTGATGTTAAAGAGATTAGTGATCTTAATCTAACAAATGTTAAGTGGTTTGTATTTGGTGATGATGATACCATTTTTGGTGTAGAAGCAATTCCAAATACGAAAACCTCATCCATAATTTCTCTTTCTCCTAAAAAATCTCAGATTTGAAAATTATACCCTCTCTCTCTTTTAGTATATACAAAAGAATATTTAGGGTAATATAGAAAAATATGATTTTTTGGATCGGAAAAAGTTTGGACTAACTCGTCCAAAATTTAGAGTAAACTTCTATACGAAAAAAATTTAGACTAACTAGTAATATGCTTGATGGACATGACTAGAAAGTTTAAAGTCCAACATATTTGGGGCTAAATATTATATATAACAGTGCTCCTTAAAACTACACATAGATCCTTTAACCTAGGATTCATGATATTACACGGGTTCGACCCCAATCTTGAGATGCACCCTATCCCTACTCACAATTGTATGTAGGGCTGCACAAAAAACCGAAAAACCGACAAAACCGTACCGAACAGAACCAAAAGATACCGAACCAAGCCGAACCGAATATCTAAATGGTGATGAACGGTTACGAAAAAAAAAAACGGTTTATTTTGGTTGGGTTTTGGTCCTACCCTAGAACCGAACCAAAAAAACCGATTAATAATAGCCATTGGATTCATAGGGTTTTTAGTCGTTGATCTCTAACCCTAATATATAAAAAGAAAAAACCTAGATTTGTTTCATTCTTTCTTCCTGCGCCTCTCTCCGAAATGGTTAAAAAAAAGGTTACTACATAATGATGGCTAAAATCCTACCAAAAGGTTTCGTACTCTGTTCATCTGCTAGTGCTTTCTGGGTGCTCGTACGGTAGTATAGATTTTCATTTCTCCGGTATAAAGTCTGTTTTCCAAAGATGAAAGGATTAGTATAATCATATATAAGCTAACAAGCTGAAGTATTTGAAGTTTCAAACTACTACGTGATATGAGATGTACAGCGTAAAAAATTGAGACTGAACGTAGCCAAATATCAACTATTATTCATCCAGATTTTACCAATTAGTTGATGACATGGAACTGAATTTCTGCAAGTCCAACTTACTAGTAGTTAGATCTTACATCGTTTAATTTTAGTGTTCTCGTTTGGTTTATGTTTCTTCTAGTAAAGGTCTAGGTAAAAAATGGTAGAAATGGATTAGGAAGGAATAATGTGTGAATGGAACATGAGTTGGTTGTTTTATTAAAAAAAATAATCTAAAAATAATCGGTTAAAACCGAAACCGAAACCGAAAAAACCGAAACTGATACGGTTAAAACCGAACTGAACTAAAAAGCTTAATGGTAACACTCGGTTTTCAAAACCGAAAAACCGAGACTCTCAATTTTAATAATGATTAGGGCAAAAACCGAACCGAACCTAGTCATGTGCAGCCCTAATCGTATGTGTTTGGTTTGAGGCTCTATTGGACGGACTTAAAATATCAAACATAAACCATGTGCCGTCTATTAAGTTCCCCGTCAATGAAGAAAGCAAGAAATAAATTTCAATCAATAAATAACTAATAAATTATCCTGTTTTCTTCTTCGATCCTTCCCTCATTAAACAAATCCCCCGGATTTCAACTCTGGTTCTTGGTCTCTCTCTCTCTCTCTCTCTCTCTTCCTCTATCTCTCCATCTCTTCCTCAATCGGAGAAGAGGCCAAAATAGAAAAACCTAGTCAACCCCGATTGGAATTTTAACTTAAAATCCCCGAATCTTCATTTAGATCCACGAATTTGATCAAGTAATGAGATTATTTTAAATTTTAAATTAAGAAGAAATGTCGTCTGAGATTGAGGTTGTTGTTGAAGAAGAAGAAGAGATCGAGAAAACAACCACAAATAATGGAAAAAATGAACTAGTATCATCAACGGAGACTAATAAGAATGATAATAATAACGATGAGAGCCTACGGAATGATGTGTATACAGCAGCAGCATATGGTGATATGGAGAAGTTACAAAGATTGGTTGAGTCTGAAGGTTGTTCAGTTTCTGAACCTGATGGTTTAGGTTATTATGCTTTACAATGGGCCTCTTTGAATAATCGAACTGCTACTGCTCAGTATATTATCGAGGTCTTGCCCTAATTTTTGGTTTTTTGTATTTAAAAAAAATTGCTTTGAATATTGAGTTGATTTGTTTATATGTGTTTTTTGATGAATACCAGCATGGTGGAGATGTGAATGCATCTGATCATACAGGGCAATCTGCATTACATTGGAGTGCTGTAAGAGGTGCAGTTCAAGTAGCTGAGTTATTACTTAAGGAAGGTGCTCGCGTTAATGCCACAGATTTATATGGTTATCAGGTTAGATTTTTGAGTATTCAAATTTCGTCAGACCCTTACTTTTATTAAATGATATGGAATGATTTAAAAAGAGAGGAGAGAGCTAATAGATACGAAAAAACATAGTCCACTTAAGACCAATTTATGATAACTACTCTATAGCCTAAGTGGTCGGAAAGTTCTTTGAAGATTAGATGAGTTAATAACAAAATTCCAGTTTTATATATTTGGTTTTGTTTAGTTAGTTAATCGTGTTTTATAGTTGGAATGAGTGAGGTTGGAAAGCTAATAGGTGGAGTTGTCAATGTTTTATTTGTTGTTTATTTCCTTATTTGCTGAAACGATATTAAGAGCTCTGTAGGGTCTAAGTATGAGGAAGGAAATTCTTTGATTGTATCTTCGACGAGAGCTTTAGTAATTTAATGTGAAAGTTAAACCCTTACGGCACTGTGTATTGGGCTTGATAGTCTTAGATTGAATTAAATGAAAGCCCTGCGTGCTGTTTTAGTATTGAATATTGATTATTGAATACCTGTAGCTCATAGTGAAACGGTGAATACAATAGTTGTCTTGTTTCATTGGTGAAAAATGTTGAATTTTGTGGTTTCACTGTATCATTCTCTTTAGTGTGTCTTCTTACAATTTCTGTGCCTATTTTCGTGCTGATCACATGTCATTTGGTTGCAGACAACTCATGTTGCAGCACAATATGGTCAAACAGCGTTTCTGTATCATATTGTTACCAAATGGAATGCGGGTCCAGATATGCCTGATAATGATGGAAGAAGTCCTCTGCACTGGTACTTGAACTATTTGGAATGCCTTTCTATTTCATTCATGTCATTTCTTATACTGCAAAAATTGCATTTGTTCTAATATCAACGTGTCACCTGTTACCCATATAAACTTAAGCAATTTATCTGCTTTTCTAGAATTTCTTGCCTTCGGTACATTGTTTAAATGATTAAGTACCTGCAAAATAAATGTGTAACTGAATCATATTGGTGTAACATCTTCTGGCTTGTAGAGTAAGGAAACTAGGAGAGTTTACTGGAGACAGAATTGGTTTGTACAGTAAAGAGATTTCTAACATCATTATGAGCTTATTTTTGCTAGATGGTTTTGGAATTTAAAATAAATCAAGCATAATTACTATTTAGAATAGGAAGGAAAACTATTTAGTTTCAACTTTTGCACTCACATGTTAAACTTGTGAGGCTAAAGAGGTGAGACAATAATCTGAAGAGGAACATCATCAGGAAATCCTAGACACCATTAGTACCTATAGCCTTCGCTGTCCTTCTTTTACAGTTTATGGCAAAAGTAACTCTTGTTTTTGCCTTTGTAATGGCTGAGCATATCCTATTGATGTGACAAAGCTGTTGTTTGCTGATGAGACGTATGTGGCCTTTAGTTACTTCTCTCTGCTGAATATTTTTGTTTCTTATTTTGCATCACTTATCTGACATTCCTATTCAGAGTATTTTGGGGATGTTTTTCTTATTTAAAGACAGCATGATGGGTTTTATTTTGATTTTTATTTTACTTGTGAGATCCGTAGGGCAGCACATAAGGGTTTTGCTGATTGTATACGTCTTCTTTTATTTCTGGATGCATACAGAGGACGGCAAGATGAAGAGGGTACTTCTCTTGATTTTTATTTTTGCAAATTGTAGTTAGGAATCACTGTGATTCTTTTTCATGACTAAATTCGTCCTGGTCCTTCACTTTTTTTTTACTTAATTCTTTTAGGTTGCACCCCTTTGCATTGGGCTGCCATTAGAGGGAATCTAGAGGCATGCACGGTGCTTGTTCAGGCAGGAAAAAAAGAGGATCTAATGGTGACTGACAAAACTGGCTTTACACCAGCACAACTTGCCTCTGATAAGAACCATCGGCAAGTTGCTTTTTTTCTTGTAGGTATTTTAATGCCAAAACATGTGTTTTGATTGATGTTTGTGTTGCAAAATGATGTTTCAGTGCTTCAGTGGAAGAAAAATTTTGAGGAGGAAAACAGTAATATACTGTTTGAATGTTAGCAACTTCTCGTTAGGGCTTTTATTGTTATAATATTTATCTTGTAATTGTTGGCATACAACATGGATGCTTAGGTTTGTATTATATTTGATTGTGCAGGGAAATGCAAGAAGGTTGTTTGATAAACGCTGGGATGGGAACACTCCCCTTGGTAAAATAGCTAAATTAGGGCTTGCACCTCTGTTGTGTTGTATAATTGCAGTGCTTCTTGTGACGTACGAACATTCAGTTATCAAGGGTATGTCTGTCAAACGTTTGTGAAAAGAATTTGTTCCTGGCAAATTATTTCTTTCAGTGGAAATTAGTTTTATATTATTTTGTTGGATGCAGCATCAAATCTGCCTCAGTTATCATTTACATCTGGGCTTTTTGCATGGTTGGGAGTATTTCTAGCAACTGGCGGATTGCTTTTGTTCTATAGATGCAGCCGGTATGTCTTCTGGATTTGTAACTATGTCTTTAGATGGTGTTTAATGAGTCATAGATTGCCAGTGCTTTTATTTTGTTTGCATAAGGGGTTACAATGTTAAATTATATCTATGGGAATGTAGTTTTTGAAGCCCGGCTACACGAGTAATTAGTAACATTGGTAAAAAACAAAGAATCCACCTTATCAGTTTAAAAGAAAAACTTATTCTGCGTGTAAGTTGTAAATTCAATATCTTGGTACCCCAATAGAATAATTTCGTTAGTAGTAGTGTCCAATAAATTCTGCCCTCAGTTTTAGTTTTGGCTTGTCCGACCAAGGTTGTAGGTTCTTTGTTTGGAACAATGATTTGGTCAGTACATATTAAATCTAAACGCAAATACTTGGGGACGTTCCCAAACAGCTCAAATAGTTTCTGGTATTAAATGATAAAACTCCAAATTGTCTCATTTCAGCCACCATTCAAACTGATCTAATACATTGGAAAATGTTACGACTTTAAGTAACAAGTATCAGCTGAATCAGTGCCCTTGATGGTTAATTTTCTTCTTTGTCTCTGGTTTGTAGTGCCCTCATTCATTTAGAAATTAGATGCTACTTTACCTGTTTCAATTTGAAAGGGAGGTAATAATGTTTCTTTTTAATGCTTATAAATTTCATATATAAAATGAAATTTCTCAGACTAACTACCTGCTCTTTCAATGTTACTTTCTGTTATAATTAGTTCTTTTATAGCGTAAGTTTTCGTCGAAAAGGATAATGTTGATGTTTACCTACATGTGTTGGCACTTGGCATCATGTTACATTTTGCTATTTCACATATATGTGACAGAGTTATGTTTGATTCGTTATTTACCAACGTTGTTTTTTGTTGTCTACTTATTTGCTACTCGTAGGAAGGATCCAGGTTTTATCAGAATGAATGTACATGATCCACAGAATGTCAAAGATGACGTGAGTTGCATTTCTTTCCGTTGGCCATTTCTATTTGGCCCGTTTACATTCCTTCTGCGAGACATGTGTGCTAACATTGACGAGCGTTTTCACATTGTGATTCTCAAACCTGCTCTGGCATGCATGCATTTGAACAAGCTCTTGCACATTACCTGTTTTCTTTCCAAGACATTGCAAATTATGAGTTTTGGTTTATGTTTATGATTTTACAACAGGAGCCTTTATTGAAAATTGAGGTTAACAATCCTGCTTTGCTGGCTGGGAATTGGTCTCAGCTTTGTGCGACATGCAAGGTTTTTTTCTATCTAAGATTTATATCGCTTGCTTCCTTTAGCTCTTCTTTATCATATCTCATTTGTGTATCTGGATTCTTGTTTAGATTGTCAGGCCACTTCGTTCAAAACATTGTTCTACATGTGACCGTTGTGTTGAGCAGTTTGATCATCACTGTCCTTGGGTATCAAATTGTATTGGCAAGGTAATGTTGATCTAGCTTCAGCTTAGGTTTTAAATTGTGTTTCTCATGATATTATTATTTTCCTGAGTTTCTAGCGTTTGATTCTGTTCACCTGGTTAACTGAGTATCATTTTTTTTATTGCAGAAAAACAAGTGGGATTTCTTCTTGTTTCTCATTCTAGAAGTTTCTGCAATGATGGTCACAGGCGCAGTCGCTTGTATAAGTATGTCTTTGATGGTGTTGCTTTTTTTCTTCAATATTAGCAAGACACTGAGTTCATCTTCTACAAGCATTAATAAACTGCTAATGCAGGAATTTGGAGCGACCAAATGGCTCCATCTTCTTTTGGTGCGTGGATGAATCATGCTGCAACTCGTCATACTGGCGCCGTACTATTTCTTATTGTAGACTTCTTTCTCTTCTTCAGTGTTGCAGTTTTAACTGGGGTACAAGCTTCACAGGTATATGATATGTCAACAAAATCTAGAGGTGTAGTTCAGATAAAAGCATAAAACTCAGGAAATTATCACTTATCTTGACCTGTCTTTGTAAATCAAATTCCATCTTGTTGCAACATGGCATGGTAAGATAAACCCATTTCGTTCATAATTAAGATGATGTACAATTAAATTGAACACAGTGGGTTGCACTTGTTTAAGAAATTATTTTGTTACATCTACCAAAGGTTCTTTAGGAAGCTAGTCCCTTAAAATCACCACAAAACATTATGATTTACTCCCTTCGTCCTTCTAAAAGAGATTGCTTTCATTATTTGCACATTAAGAAAATAAAGAGAGAATAGTTATTGATCTTTTTTTCCATTTCAATCCTCTAGTAATATCCTTGACAGGAGTAAGGTCTAACTACACCAATTATGAAAAAGGATAGTGTAGGAAATACACCCTATTACTTGATAAGTACTTCACTTTTGGGGGAGAATCTTTTTAAGGGACGGAGTACTATTTTTAATATGGTCTTATAAGGCAACTTCACCCTTTAACAGCATAGTCTTTCTATGATTTAGACTTTGTTGTACACGTACAATCAATTCTGCCGGCTTAAGAATAAAATATATTACTGAACCATCTTGACTTGATACCCCATTTTGTGTAACTTTTATTTGAGACTCATGCTGCCATTTTGACTTTCCTTCTGTGTTATGAATCTGAGACACATATTTACAGGATTAGACCATTTTTTTAGTAGCTTAGCTAACTATGCTATTCTTATTTGCTGTAGATATCTCGTAACATCACAACAAATGAAATGGCAAACGTTATGCGTTACAGCTACCTCAGAAGTTCAACTGGTCGCTTCAGAAATCCATATGATCATGGGATCCGTAAGAACTGCTCTGATTTCATATTTAAGGGCTACAATGAGGATGTGGAGTTGATTGAAGACCAAACTGATTCCGAGGGAATAGTAATGATGCCGATGACAAGAAATTCAACTTCGCCAAATGGTGAAGATAACACGTCAAACAGTCATGTATCTGTTAACGTTGATTCTAAGAATACAAGACATCAAGGACGCGTGCATTCTTCTCAGTGCAACCACGGTAACCATAGTAGTTCTGATCACAAAAAAATTCATGGGCAAGCATCTGACAGCCCTCCATTAGGATTAGGTCTTGGTCTTGGAAGAAACCAGTCACGTTCTGTTGTAGCGCCATAGAAGTGTGTAGTTGTTAATTGTTATGTTCCTTTTCATTTTTGTAGTTTTTTTGTTTATAAGCATACATCTTTTAGCTTGTTCCAAATAGGTTACATCATTATTTGCAGGTTTTGCAGTTTCATGCATACAACTTGGCCTATTGTTTCAGTGGTCTTTCAAATTTGTTATTGTATAATTTTTAAGGTCAGTTGAGGTATATGGTGATTGATTTTATTGGCTGGAATCTGAGCTCAACTTTTCTTCTTTAGTTTTAGCCTTGGAATACAGTCCTTGTGGCCATACTGACTTACTGAGGGTTGCTTCTTAAAGTTTCCTTTTGAAAATTAAAACCAAAGAAGATCAAATTAAATCTTTAAGATTGGAAAATACAAGTGTATCTTCCGAGCAGAAAATGCTACTTCTTTTGGTCGCCGCTGCAATTTCGAAGATATTAAAATCACTAACCAAGTCATAAAGCAGTTGCAAGGCAGGCAGGTTTTTGAGTTAAGTTGCATATATTGAGCTGCCAGACAAATTTTACGCTGCGGCTTGTGAGTTGCTGTGCAGCAGATTTTGGGTCAGACTCATAATGCAGTAACGTATTGAAAGATTGATGGTTTTGTTTCAAAAGATTAGATGGTTCCTGCTCATAAACCGATCCGGTGCAGCATGTGCTGTGGTGATTAAAACTGGAGAACATCCTGTAACGTAATATTTTGGGTTTTAATTTAGGCCTGCTAGAAAAATTGATAACCACAAAACCTGCGAATACTCACAATTTTACATGAACTACGCTTCATATCAACTTTGAAAAGCGTAAATCCCAACAGGCGACACTGGTGCATTATTGAAAAAAAAAAGTTTTCATAAATGAAAAGAAAGGAAGAAAATAAAACATTAACAGAGAATCTGAAAGACAAAAAAAAGTGCAAGGGGGGGCGGGATTTAGAGGGAAAGGTCGGCCAAATCGAAAGTTCTCGAGACAGCTTTACACCAGGACTCCACTCTTTTCTTCCTTAGCTCCTCACCCAAGTTAGGTTGGAAAGTGGTAGGTTTCTCTTCTTTCGCTTCATCAGAAAAGATATCTTCCTCTGTCCAAACTCCCACAGCTAACCCAGCAGCATAGGCTGCTCCAAGAGCTGTGGTTTCAATGTTAGCTGGTCTAACGACTGGACATCCCAACAAATCCGCCTGTTCATACCCAATTAAGAAAACAAAGATTAGGTCCTTAAATTGGTGGCAATGTTGAACAATCTGACAAAAGTTCTTAGTTATTTTAAAAGCAAACAATTCGGATCACATCTTAATCAATTTATCTGGTGCACTTCTTTGACAATATGAAAAATGTTCCATAACAAATAAAATGGCATTACAATAGAGTTGAATTGAATCAAAGAAACTTAATTTTAAACAAAATGTATCAAAAGAACCAGCAGAAATATTCCTGCTACAGTAGAGTAATATCTTCTAATGCTAAAGCTAATAGACATAGCAAAATAACTTGGTACCGGTAAAGGATTAATTGAACTACTCAAAATTTCTAAGCTAAGAACATGGATTTCAATTGAAGATAGAGTTAGTGACTTATGGTTCCTTTTGATCAATATTAATAGAACCCTACTAGATCCTGATCAAAATATAGCTATAAAAGACAAAGTTTCAAACGAGCAAAGGAGATACGAAGACTAGGGATACAAACCTGGATTTGCATCAATAGATTGTTAATAGTTGCTCCACCATCAACTCTGAGCACAAAATCTCCATTCTCATTTTTCACTTCGCCCTTTTCCCCAGCATCCTTGTGCATTGAGTCTAAGACATCTCTAACCTGAAAACACATGCTCTCAAGAACAGAACGTGCAATGTGAGATTTGTCAGTAAATCTTGTGATCCCGATACAAATCCCACGGGCATCATCACGCCACCACGGTGCAAATAGACCATTAAAGGCAGGAACAAAATAAACTCCACCACTGTTCTCAACTTTGTTGGCCAATTCTTCAATCTCACTTGCACTCTGAATTATACCAAGACTATCCCTTAGCCATTGAACTGCTGCACCAGCAATAGCAATTGAACCCTCCAGAGCGTAATTCGTCGGCGCATTAGGACCGAGTTTGTAAGCGAGAGTAGTCAGTAACCCATGGGTTGAAGTGACAGCTTCCTCACCAGTATTCAACAGTATAAACGCTCCAGTTCCATAAGTGCTCTTCGCCTCACCTTTCTTACAAGCCTGACCAACCATTGCAGCATGTTGATCACCGAGACATCCAGAAATCGGAATACCAGTAATTGGCCATCCGATTGATATTTTACCAATAACTTCAGAATTACTAATGATTTTCGGTAAGATTTCAATTGGAATTCCTAAAGTTTTCAGTGTAGGTTCATCCCAACTCAAACTTTTGATGTTCATGAGCATCGTTCTAGATGCATTTGAAACATCGGTTACATGTAAACCGGGTTCGGTTTGTTCTCCACCACAACCACCAGTTAAATTCCAAATCAACCATGTATCAATTGTTCCGAACAAAGCATCCCCATTTTTTATAGCTGTTTTCACTGCTTCAACATTTTCCATTAACCACAGAAGTTTCAGTGCACTAAAATATGTACTAATAGGCAATCCACATGTTTCGACAAAATGAGTTCTTCCTCCTGATAATTCTTTTTCTAATCTCCTACAATCACCAATGACCCAAACATAAATTCAGTTTAAGAATCTTAAAAAAAAAAAAAAAAACATAAATAGCAAAAAAACAAGGTTTCTATGAATGACGAGACACAAAGTCAAAATCATAATCTGGAAAGATTCAAACATGGGTTTCAATCAAAATCTTAAAATTTACATAACCCAGATCTTAAAATTGATCAAACTCAAAATTTACCAAATTTTACCAGCAGTAATTTCTTCCTCATAGAATAAAAAATTGATCTTTTTATCAAAGAAAAAATTACCTGCAAATACTAGTAGTTCTAGCATCCATCCAAACAATAGCATTATGCAGAGGTAAACCAGAAGATTTACTCCAAACAAGAGTAGTTTCTCTCTGATTTGTAATCCCAATAGCTTTTAATCCTTCATCAACATTATATCCATCAGCTGTTGCTTTATCTAATGCTTTTGCCATACACAGCCTCACACTTTCTAATATCTCTATTGGATTGTGTTCTACCCATCTGATCATCATTAACCCAAACACAAATCATCAAAAAACAGAGAACTTTTCAATCCAAAACACATAAAATAAATGCAAAATTCAATTAAAAACTGAGAATCTGATGATTATTTACCCTGCTACAGGATAAAACTGAGTAAACTCCGTTTGATGAGATGCAATAGTTTTAGCTGATTTATCATAGATTATAAATCTTGTACTTGTTGTTCCTTGATCAATTGATCCAACATATACTTGTTCTCCTTTCTGATCCATTTTTCTCTCTCTCTCAATTCTCAGTTTTTTCTCAGATACAGAGAAAACAGAGTAATGAATGACTAATAAATTTCTTGGGAATGGAGAATATAGATTTTATCTCTGATAACGAAAAGATAATAAAATAATGGATATGGATCAGGATCAGGATCAGGATTAAATAATGGTGTCTTGGTTAATTTTGTTAACTAATTAACTGAGCAAAAATTACATATTCCAAGGAAGATAATAAATTTCTGATTATTTTCTTATTCTGCAAAATTTTCTAATTCGGTGACGTTTATAATTTCCAGAGATCTTGGTTCTGATTTTCAATAAATAACAACCCAAATCGTCCAACGGTGATGTTAAGTGACACGTGGAATAATCTTATTGATTATTTTCTTCGTTTGACTTTGACGATGTAAGACAGTTGTCATTATTCATATAAGATTAAGTTGCTTACGTGGCATACCACTCAAAAGCTGGCCGAAAATGTCACAAAAGAGTGAGGCCAAATTAAATTTGTAAACCGAATATCATCTAGTAAATGAGAAGAGATAAAAGAGACTCACAGAATATCAGGACATACTGCTAACATATATAAATATGGTAGCCAATTAAATAATTTGTTCTTTTCTTTTTTGTGTGTCTGAAGGAAATGTTTTCTTTGTAAACGTTTATATTTTGTTCACACATGAATGTCGACTTGGATGATGAGACTTTAAACGACGAATAAGGAATAAGGAACTGAAAGATTCTTTTGGATAAGTGTATACAATTATTGGACCAAAATTCAATTAAAATTAACTAATTCGATGTTATTATAATATAATGGTAAAATTTGATACTAATAAATTAAAAAATTTATTATTTTTTTTGATAAATAACTTAACTTCATTGATTATAAAGTTATGTTACAAAGGGTTTCAATACATCAAAATTGAAGAAGTATAATAGAATATCATACAATACTAATACAAACTGAAATATTCTAAAAAGACAAGAGTAAGAACACCAGAAAGAGATTAGAAGAATGTATGCATAGAGAACCGATTGAATCAAGAGAGAAATGTTTTTCGGATCATGAGTCCATCATTTTTGATGATTTTCTTCTTCTTGAGAAAAAGATGTTCTAAAATAGGTGTGATTTGCTCAAAGTCTTGAATATCCCAATGAAGATTCCGACCGCAGGAGGTCACCGTCGATATTCTTAAAATTTAGTAAACCCAACATAAAACGACCATTGAAGTCGAGAAAAGAAGCTCTAGGAGCAAAAAAAAACAACAGCCATAAGGACGTAGATAACTTGTCGCCCGTTAAGATGAATTAAACCCACGGCTAAACTTAAAAGATATTAAAATTCTAGTTAAACTAAGAAAATACTAACAATAAATTAAAAGATTGCTAGATTTTATCTTTTATCTTTTAATTTTTGTTGCCGTGAAGGGCACCTTTAAATATGTAATGTGAAAAGAAATAGTAGGACAGAGGCGGTAAACAACTTTAACAATAACTCCTCTATGTTGTCGATAATGATATCAGGCCAGATCCTATGTACCCCCTTAAATGGGATAGTTTATCAAACAACGTGGACAAAGTATTTCTTCGCTCTGGTAAACTATCAAATTTGAGTAAAATAATATATTTAATTATATTTTGTGAGACCCTTAACAAATAAAAAATCTATTTATATATGTTTGGTTGAGTTTTTAGATATTATAAAATATTTAGTGGGACTCTTGTATATGTTGGATCTGCAACAATGAAAAGCACTAAACAAACGAAATGGTTAAGATTAAGAAATCTCTGGTTTATAAACGCACAATGACAGAGCCACCTGCTCAGGAAATTGTCCTTAACACAATAGTCCTCGGGTACTCCTCAAGAATGAGATATGTTATACCCCAACATAGGAGATGTGTCCAGGATAGTACTGCCCGTTATGACTAGTACAAACACAATACTAATCACCCTCAAGCGAACTCAACAACAATTGATAGCGAAGGGAAATAAGCAATCAAAAAGTGCGTAAAACAAAGCAAGAAGAGGGGAAAAGAGCTAGGGATAGTAGCCTGCTCTGGAGTGAGTTGAAAATGATAAACTCGTTTTTCTTTTATAGACAAAAGAAGAGAAGGGAAATTTAATGGAAATCAATTACGTGCATGAAGCACGGTCATTAAGTTTTGAACGATAATAAAACGGGAAAAATTTATTTTCCATTAAGACAAGAGCTATACTCGCCGGGTCAGAAGCCCCCACAATTTAAAAAATAATTAATGAAATAAGTTATGTTAAAAAACTTACTCATTCCCGCAGCAGTAGCAGTAGCAGTAGCCGCACCCGCACCTGCAAGCACGCAAGCCGCAACCGTACGTGCTTCGGTGCGAAACACCGCACATGTGTGAAAAGTATGTTTGCTCCAACTAGCCATTGCCTTAGTCCTCCCCCAACCACAAAAGCTTCTAAACCCTAAGGGCCCTCCCTTAGTTGTGATAGACACATTTATGTGTCTAATTTGTTCCCAATTTGTATACTGTTAAAGCTCGATTGTGTACTAATTGCGTCATTTTATGTAATTGTAGGTATTTTTGGAGAATTAATAAGTGTGGAAAAAGTTAGCTAAAAAGTTATAAAGGCACCCACTAAATTGATAAAGTCACCCACAAGAAGTTATAAAGGCACCCGGGCTTTTTATAAAGGCACCCAATCTCTTGAATTCAAATAAATTTTTTGGCGTGAAAACTCGTTTTAATACAGTGATATTCTGTATTGATCTCGGAAGGGATTCTCACGTGATTTCGGGGATTAAAATCAAGGATTATTATGGCCATATCAAGATTGATTGCACATAATCAAAAGCTACGCAAAAAAATCAAGAGAAAATATCAAATCAGAACATGATGTTTATGAGAAAATATTTTCGAGTATCGTTTTCTGTTAATGATGAATTTTGGAGATTTGATGGCATGTGGTGTATAAATAGGATATGTTCGAGTCATATGAGGGGTAGAGAGGATTGGGGATAGCTCAGAATACGCAGAGAAGCCATAGAAATCAAAGCACAAATTCTGCTGCAAAGTAGAAGAAGAAAGGTGAAGAACATAAGGCGTTTCAGAAGCGTCGTTGTTTCAGTCGTAACCACAGCTGCTAAGGCAATCTTATTTCTACTACAGTATCGGTATGTTCTTCTTTCCTGTTACCTTTTAATTCTTTTGTAACATTGGGATCACTTCACTGTGACGTTTATATACGTCTCAAAACTTATGTGTTACTCCCTTTTCACCATTGTAAGCACCTTTTGAGCAATAAAAATATATTTTGAGTGTGTTTCCATTATAATGAGCTAATCACCATTACTAAAGCGACAGAGGAAACCGTTCATCCAATAATTGTGGTAACCTCTATTTTAATTATATTTATCTTACAATTATTTTATTATTTATTGCTTGAATTAAAATGGGAAAAAAATGTTTTTTCTTAAATAATTGTGTTTTCTTTTGATGAGTCATGCTGGGTTTACTGCTTTTGATGTCTCATGCTTACGATTTACAATTATTCTTTCAAAAACCTATCTTTGGCGTATTTAGATTAAACTGAATATAAGAATTGTTAGATGTTATCACTTGAAACATTGGTTAATGGTGGAATCTTAGCCCTAGTTCTTCCCATCAATTCTCTCTCAACTTTGTTATAATTTTATTTGAGTTTTCCTATTTTTAGTCTTAGAAATTAGATTTAAAAACAAATCTTCACAAGTTCGAGAAACAAACCTCTATTTACCACAATCTACAACCACATCATTTGGCGCCGCCGACGCGGACTTGTTTTTAGATTTTTTTTTAGGTTAATTAGTTTAGTTATATTTTTATTTTATTTATTTCTATTTGTTATATTTTACGTTTCTGGGTATTTTCTTTGTATTACAGGTTTTGGATCAAAAAAAAATTGGAACTAAAGATATACTAATTGATTAAAGACTTGGAGTCAAAGACAAAGCGAAAAGAACGGAAAAAGAAGACAAGATTTCTTTTTTTTTAGTTAATTTTTTTTAGGGTTTTTATTTTTCTTTGTAAAAAATTGTATTAGAAAATTCTTATTATTTTTGTAATTATTTTATGTATTTTTACATATTTTTTATTATTTTTGGACTTTGGTCTTTGAACTTTTGAACTTTATTATTAATTTTTTAAACCCTACGGTAAGGGTATTAAATATAAATTGCAACAGGGAAGGACAATAATTACGATATTGTCTCGGCCCCTCGGATTCGTACACTGACAAGGAGTTGGTGGCCCGAGTCGACTTTAACGGTTCGTTGCCCGTCTGGTACGGGAGGTAAGCCTCGATCAACCCACGAATCCCCTGTCAGTGGGTTTTCTGTATTCCTTCGTAATGCATATATGTTGAGGACTTGAATACGGATTTATTTTCTAGTAAAGGGAAAGGAATGACCATATAAGATAAGGACTCGGATTTCATCACCGTTTCCTTCTTGCCCGCCTTAGGAACACGTTACCTAACGCGAACCTAAGCCTAAAATTTGACTAGAAAGAGACCTATAGGGTAACGAGCTTATTGGAAAATCATTCAAAAGAATTGTATTGGTTACTTTATTAGCCTAACTCAAGGATCAAGAAGATTATTTTAAGTTGATTAGAGCCGCCTTGTAATCAGGGAAAAGTGCCAAAGAGACAGGGTTATCAAAGCTCCTTAGAGCTTATCCTGTTTCTCTTCGACTTAATCTAATTCGGATCGTTCTGAGAGATTCGCTAAAACTGGAACTAGTTGCCTTTTGGAAGAATAGAAGCTGATCTAGAAACAATCTAAGTGGAGCCATCATGCTTTTTATTTGCTAGATTCAGTAGGTTTGGTTTAGTTGATTCGGCCTTGTTTGTGTATGAACCCCTTCCTGTTAGGATTTACTTTCTTAGATTTTTTTTGTAATTTTATTAGGAAATTTTTGTTAGAAAATGTCGAGTTGGTATTACAATAAATATCAAACTGAGTTTCAAAACAGGCATTACCCTTACTATGATCATAGTATGGATAGCACTTGGGACCACTACCAACCTTCTGAAGGTTATGGTTCATACTATGGAGGCCCCAATTACTATTCGTACGCGCACCAGTCATATGAACGGGAAAACGAGCAAAATTCGAGTTCTTTGTCTTGGAGGGGTGCCCTTAAGCAAATGCAATCTAGTACTTATAGTGAACCTATCATGCCTCTAGAAGAATCACACGAGCAGTTAGGATCTAGCAATCTTTATGATCTAGTTGTTTCTCTAAAGAATTCCGTCAAGGAGTTGTCTGAAGATACAAGAAGGTTCACATTAAGTATGGGGGGGACAATTAGTAGTCCAACTCCTCCTCTAGAAGAATCACACGAGAAGTTACGACCTAGAAATTCTTATGATCTAGTTGTTTCTATAGATAATTCCGTCAAGGAGTTGAGTGAGAATACAAAGGAGTTGACTGAGGATACAAGAAGAATCATAAAGGAGATGACTGAGGATAGAAATAGGTTCATGTTAAGTATGAATGAAAATTCTACAAAGAATAATATTTCTCAAAATGATCTTAATTTCCAAAACAATGTTTCCACTTTTACCCTTGATAATAATGATGAATATTTACCTAATTTAGAGGACGAGGTTAGAATATAAGACACTATTTATTTAGATAAGGTTCAATCATCTTCATATTATTATGATGAGGAGGATACTTTTGACGAGGAAATTGAAATCCGTAATCATAATGATGAGGAAATTCTCATAACAATTGAGTTTCACGATAATAATGATGTATCTAGTTCTGATCCTAATAATATTAATGATTATTCACCTATTCAAGAGGAAAGGGATTTAACTAGAGATAGCATTTTTATAAACGGTGAAATATTTCCTCATTATTATGAAGACGACGATGGTTTAGAGGAACGAGTCTATTCCGAGACTAGTGTTTTAGAGTCCAACGATTCAGGGACAACAGTCTCAAACGAAGAAAATAAACTCGTAGAAATCGTAAATGTGAGTGAGACTGCACCACCTGATTATAACTTAGAAGAAGCAATTGACTATTTTCAGGAATCCGATGATCTAAAAATTAGGGAAATTGTGACTAGTCTATCTAGAGACACCCAAAATTTTAAGTTTGGGGGTGATTATCATTCTCCATGTGCTTTACCTTTAACTCTTTTAAAATTCCCTCACTTGGGACTTGATTTTTATGCCTCTACCATATTAAAAGACTATCTTCAAGAACTGTTTCCCGAATCTAATCATGTCCAAAAAGAAGTTCAGTTGTTAAAAACCCATCATATGGTCGATTTGGTTCACCTAGGAAATAATACCAAGATTGACTTTGTTTTCCCACAAAAATATTTTCTTCCATATGTGGGAACGTTTGAATTTCAAATATGTCAGTTATTAAGTTTTAAGACTAATTACTTTAGGAAATTAGAATCGACACATTTGCTTAAGAATAGCCACCATTTTAAGAGTACTCAATTGTGTGGGTCAAATCTGATTAACTTTGAGGATCCACAATTATTCAGGTTATTATTATGTGCCTTGAGTTTATTATTTGAGTTTTTTCAGACCCTACAACCTGATCCTCTGGATCCTACCTATGAGGAAAGTCAACCTAAAGAGATTTATCTATACCCTTTCATAGAGACTGAACCTAAACCAGATCTAGATATAGTTATCTTAAACAGAAAACTAGATAAAGGTGTGCTTGGTTTGTTCACTTTCTGGGTCTGCTGCTATTGGATAGTATTGTTTTATTCAGAAGACCCACAGTTGTTCCGACTAATGCTATATGATTTAATGAGGTGACTAATTCTTTCTTAGTTTGGCTGAAGACTTTAAACTTAGCACTTCTTGGGAGGTAACCCATGCTCGTGCGACACGGTAATATCTTTCCTTAACTCCTTTCCTTTGATTGGTAACAATTTCTCCTTGTTCATATATTTAATAATTCATCTTTAGAACATTGAGGACAATGTTAGATTTAAGTTTTGGGGTAAGGGAGAAACTTTTAGTGAAATACGTAACTCAAAAGTCTAAAAAATTGTGAACAATTCAGGATGACACTAACCATTCTAGGTAGATGGAAACTTAGCTCTTTTCTATAGGAATGGTGTTCCTAGTTAAATGGTTTATTCATAAAAGGATGCCTAGCTCAGGTGTTAGAAATAACATGATAGTTGTCACCATATCTCGGAATCTATCTTGACCATATCACCTTCTGTTTTTATTTTTGCAATTTTTGTTTCTCTAAGTGATTTGGTGGGGCACCAGTATCAAATTGTTATCACCGCTAGGATGAAGTGTTTGAGATCAAACCCCATTATTGTATTAGTTATACCATTATTCAAAAAAAAAATAAAAAAAAATAAATTGATTGACACTTTGATAACAATATATGTGTGTTCTCCCTGTCTCCGTCGCCTAAACAAGCGTGGAACGCAGGATCCATGAGAACTATTATGTATGATGCTGATAAGGAGCATGCGCTTGGATTCATTTGATCCAAGCATGTTGTCATACATTTAAAATATTTCCAATAAATCAACCGCTGGGACCCTTGTATATACTAGCTGAGTCGATATTAGTTGAAGGAATAAGACTAGTGGGAGTGTATCTCAATCCATTCATCCTGGCACTGACCTTCAGACAGATATGGGAAACACCTTTCACCTTAGTCAACACGTGCAAACTTCATTTTGTCTATATCCATCTTCTAAATCTTTCCATGTGATTGTACTTTGATAGATTCTGAGTATCGTGGCTGAACAACTATTTAAGTAGAGTTTTGAATTCTTGTATGAATTTAGTACGTTGAGTGAAAACTCGTGTACAACAATTGGACTCATATAGGGTAATGATTCTTATAGGCAAAGAATTTACTATGCCAACTAAATAGTTTGTTTAGTGTCTATCCTCAATCGTTCACATGTAGCTAGAATTTGGAGTAAAGTTTTTATGGGTACACCTCTTGTAAACCCTCATGATACAAAACTCGTCCACTAGGGACATCTAGGGGTTTAAAGGCTTATTACATATGCTAAATGTAGTCGAGATACCTGTGAAAGTGAGTTAGGATTTCATTAGTTTTGCTCGAGGACTAGCAAAATATAAGTTTGGGGGTATTTGATAGAAACATTTATGTGTCTAATTTGTTCCCAATTTGTATATTGTTAAA
This sequence comes from Papaver californicum, assembly GCA_023531435.1. Classification (NCBI taxonomy): domain Eukaryota; kingdom Viridiplantae; phylum Streptophyta; class Magnoliopsida; order Ranunculales; family Papaveraceae; genus Papaver; species Papaver californicum. Next base: position 3,429,289 of record JAJJMC010012549.1, read on the forward strand.
GCTCGATTGTGTACTAATTATGTCATTTTATGTAATTGTAGGTATTTTTGGAGAATTAATAAGTGTGAAAAAAGTTAGCTAAAAAATCATAAAGGCACCCACTAAATTGATAAAGGCACCCACAAGAAGTTATAAAGGCACCTAATCTTTTGAATTCAAATAAAATTCTTGGCGGGAAAACTCGTTTTAATACAATGATATTCTGTATTGATCTCGGAAGGGATTCTCACGTGATTTCTGGGATTAAAATCAGAGATTATTATGGCCATATCAAGATTGCTTGCACATAATCAAAAGATACGCAAAAAAATCAAGAGAAAATATCAAATACGAACGCGATGTTTATGAGAAAATATTCCCGAGTATCGTTTGCTATAATGATGTTTTTTGGAGATTTGATGGCATGTGGTGTATAAATAGGATGTGTTCGAGTCATATGAGGGGTAGAGAGGATTGAGGATAAATCAGAATACGCAGAGAAGCCATAGAAATCAAAACACAAATTCTGTTGCTGCTGCTGCGAAGAAGAAGAAAGGTGAAGAACATAAGGCGTTTCAGAAGTGTCGCTGTTTCAGTCGTAACCACAGCTGCTAAGGCAGTCTTATTTCTACTACAGTATCGGTCTGTTCTTCTTTCATGTTACCTTTTAATTCTTCTGTAACACTGGGATCACTTCACTTTGACGTTTATATACGTCTCAAAACTTCCGTGTTACTCCTTTTTCACCATTGAGCACCTTTTGAGCAATGAAAATCTATGTTGAGTGTGTTTCCATTATAATGAGCTAATCACCATCACTGAGGCGACGGAGGAAACCGTTCATCCAATAATTGTGGTAACCTCTATTTTAATTATATTTATTCTACAATTCTTTTATTATTTATTGCTTGAATTAAAATAAAAAAAAATGGTTTTTCTTAAATAATTGTGTTTTCTTTTGATGAGTCATGCTGGGTTTACTGCTTTTGATGTCTCATGCTTACGATTTACAATTATTCTTTCAAAAACCTATCTTTGGCATACTTAGATTAAATTGAATATAAGAATTGTTAAATGTTATCACTTGAAACATTGGTTAATGGTGGAATCTTAGCCCTAATTCTTTCCATTAATTCTCTCTCAACTTGAGTTTTCCTATTTTTAGTCTTAGAAATTAGATTTAAAAACAAATCTTCACAAGTTCGAGAAACAAACCTCTATTTACCATAATCTACAACCATATCAAGTTGCAACTTTTGTGGTAATAAAGAGAAGACTCATCTCTAGTCTTTCCAATGTGGGACTAAAGGTTCTTCATTCACAATAGTGAAAAATGAGCTAGTGTCTCTTAGTGACTTCTACGTTGTAAGGTCCATTCCCACCAAGACCAAAATACATTTTAAGTTCATTTTTCTCCAACAGTATAATAAAAGTTGGTTAAAATAACTAAAAAGTAGGATAAATAAATATAAAACATTTAAAATATTTAATTAGAGATAAAGTTTTTGTTACACTACCAAGATTTTAACGCGTTATGCATCTGTTTAAAGTCAAGCGTTTGAGAGATCAATTTACTGGTTTAAAAGTTATATAACAGATGTTTTTGATCAAATTTAATATTTTAAAATGTGTATAGAAACTGGCCTTATAAATACCATAAACACACGTTCTTAATCCTGTCTTGTGATTAAAATTAATGGCTTTTTTTTCACTTTCAACTTTCGAGTAGATTTTCTTTTCGTCCAAGTTCCAATTGTGTAACCACGTTCACATATGAATCTATCTTTTTTTCTTCTTCCCAATTTAAGATAGGCACGAGAGAAAGTTCGACACTTCAACTACTTAAATTATTATGCCCCCCAAAAAAGAACTACTTAAATTAGTCAACAAATCCAATCATAGAGAAAACAATGTGGATTTCTCTTTGTTAGGATGCTACTTAAAATATTATGCTTAATTTTAATTCCTTTTTTTTTTCTTTTGTCTTTGATGCTAGACATGCTTGGGCCTCTCTTCAACGGTGGTATTTCTCTTTGTTAGGATGCTATCCTTTGGCCCATATGGGTGGTGATACGAATGCAAGAGTGTTTGGTTCTACATGACTGATTTTTTGGGTACCTTTGATGACTATCCCCGTTTTGAGAAGGTCACCATGAAGTAAACTCTAGTCACCCTTATCCATAGTTTTTTTGTAATGACCAAAATACCCTCATTTAATTAGAAGTTAGTAATTTGAGTTAGTTAAATTAGTTGGTTGTTAGTTTTAGATTAGATTAGATTAGATTAGATAAAATATTTGAGTTAGAGAATTAGAATTATTATGAGAGAGAAGAAGAAAGATAAGAAGAGTTTTTGAAAAAAAATTGAAACTTAGGTTTGGTGATTTTTAAATTTAAAATGAATGATTCTAGTGTAAACCCGGAGGAATTCGAACCTTTAAATCATAGAGTAAATAAATTATTCGTTAATCTTCACAACGATCAGGTAATGGATGATTTGTTAGATGGTGAATGTGTTCTTCCCCAAACCCAATCTCAATACCAAAATGATGGTTTTTACGAGATTAATGAGTATCACAACGAAGAATATGGGGATTATAATGTTTGGAATACTCATACATACTTGTTAATGTGTTTTTGTTGCTTGAATTAACTTAAATTTGGTGAAAATGTAAACTTTTATAGGTTAGATTGACGAGCTCGATCTAAGTTCGACTAGGACAATGAAGAACACAGGTAGCCGAACTTTGAGTTCATGGAGTTTTGAACTAAGTTCGTCTACATTTTGGGTAAACCAGTGTAATTTTCGGCTAGATCGAGTCCATCCTAGATGAACTCTTAGTTATAAACTAGCAAGAATTTTTAGTAGAGAGTTCGTCATGGTATAATACTAACGGTCCCAGCCGATCTTAAATGTTCAGTTAAGTGGAAAAATATCGACCTAACCGAACATTTCACTGTTTTGCATATCTTTGAGTGTTTGTCGACCGAACATTGAGTTTCTTAACCTATTTTTTTTTTACGTTAGGGCTCTAATAAGCTTTTCTAACCAACTATTTCTTTGTTACCACTTGGAAGTTGTTATCAATAGTATTTAAATTAGGCATGCAGGTCTAGTACAAACCAAGTTATGAAATTCATAATATTTTATTAAAGGAAAAGACATTACATTGAAGGAAAAGACCTAACGTAATTCATAACATTACACTCGAATAGTTATTATACGTCGAAATACTCAATATTTTCAACCAAAACTTGATAGCATCCATAATGCCTGAATTTTCTTGCCACCGACCTTCTTATATTGGGCTTCAACTTCAACCATCTGAAAAAAGAAATCAATAATAAGTTAGTATTATATTAAAATCGGATTTGATCAACATCTAATTGATATATACTTACTATTTATGAACTTTCGAGCTCCGGATAAGACTCTTTTACCTCGATAAAATTCTTTCTAAAAAAAAAATCGATCGTAGACTGTTTCGAATCTTTCCTTCACGTTTGTTATTGATCTTGATTTTTGATTGCCGTCTAACGTCACAAAACCCCAAAATACCCGGTTTCAAAAATGATCCAAGGATTGATCTGTATTGATGTTTAATTGTTCGTCATATTTTATGACTGTCGCCCATGCGCGAACTATGGCAATATCTTCTTTGGTGGTGAATTTAGTAGTCATGTTTTTATTTTTTTGGGATGATGAAGAAATGAAAACAATCTGATAAGTGTGAGGATTTTTTGTTGAGAGAAGTTTGAGTATTATTTGTAAAGAGAAGTGTGAGGATATTTGCTATATTAAGAGGTGTTTTTATAGGTCATAAATACCGAATGACTAGCGTATGAATCCAAATTTCGAGAAACTAGTTGTTGACTGAAGGTTCAAACGACTCATTTTTGAAACCAAAAAAATATTCGGTTATGAGAAGTTGTTATCGATCTAGCCGAGATTTAACAATATCAAAGAATAACATCTAAGTATGAGGTTTGGCTAGCTCGATAATAGGCTTTAACAACCGAACTTTCTAGTTCAAACCAAAATAAAATTTTTGGTCAAGTTATTTTTTTTTTATTCTAACCGAACCTTTCTCTGTTTTGCTTAGTTTTTACAACTTGACAACCAAACATTAGTTTTCTTAACCGATCTTTTTGTTCGGTGCGGTCTGTAATTGGCTTGACTAACCGAACATTGACCTGTTACCACTTGAAAGTTATATTTTGGATTTTAATTCTACCAAAACCCCATCGATTGTTACCAAAAATATTTAAATTAAGCATAAAGGTCTAATACCAACCAAGTTATGAAATTTTGTAACATTAAAATGAAGGAAACGATATTACAATAAAGGAAACAACATTACAAATAAGGAAAATACCTAACGTAAATAACAACACTAAATTTGAATAGTTAAACGACAATGATATACAAATCCCTTTCTTTTAAGACTTTGTAGCATTCATGATTAGGGGTGCACAAAGGTCGGTTCGGTTCTTGGTGGAACCCTGTATCTGTACCTCCCCATGGTCGGTTCTCAAATTTTGTACCTGTACCCTGTACCCTGTACCTTGGGTTCGGGTCCTGTCTTGTACCCTGTATCCTGGGTTCGGTTCCGGGTACGTACCATGTACCCTGTTTTTTTTTTTTTTTTTTTTTTTTTTTTGCATCTAAAATTAAATATAAATGTAAATTGTTGAAGTAAAAGAGATAGAAAGTTTAAGTGTTGATATCATTCCAATCTCATTACGAAATGTATACAGTATTAACTTCCATCAAATAAACACAAAAAAGAAGAATAACCAACATAGAGTTAGAATGTAAAGGTTTTAAGGGTTTCGTAATGAGATTCAAGAAAGTAAAGATTTCGATGAAATGAATCTAATGAACTTCAAGGATCAAAAGATTCTGGCGTTGGCATAGGACCCAATAACTCTGCAACATCCATTAAGAAATGAATATTATGTTAAAGATTGAATTGATGACTAATAAAGAAAATAAAAAAAAAGAAGAAAAAAAAATCACATTACCTTCCTCAACATTGGAGTTATCATCTAGTATATAATCATATAAAATATCAAGAGCAATAGGTTTTAGTAATCAACTTTGTAAAAGATCATGAGGAGGTACAGGTACAGGGTACAAGGTACAGGTACATGGGTAGTACTTGTACCTTGTACCCGGTTGTACTCGGTTCCCATTTTTTGTACCCGTACCCTGTACCTTGTACCCTCGGTTCGGTTCTTTTGGGGTACGGTTCCGTTGGTTCCGGTCCGGTTCTTCGGTTCCGGTCGGTTCCTGTGCATCCCTATTCATGATGCATGAATCTTTCGTCATACTCTTCCTTGTATTCATCAAGAGAAATATCATAGTATAGTTGAGATCGAGTTTTGAAACGCTCGATGTCATCATAATTAAGAATCTTGGTGTCGGACAAAACCGTTTTAAAATCCTCACATCTTTCATAGATTAATTCGAATCTTTCCTTAATGATTCGAATGATCTTCCTTTTTGATTGCCATCTAACACGGAAAAAAAAGGAATATACGGTTCCAGAAATTATCAGAGGGTTGAGATAAGTTAATTCTTAGGTATTGGTCATGCCTTATAGTCGACCACCAAGAGCGAACTATGGAAACATGTTTATTGGTGGTGAATTTAGGAGCCATGTTTTTGTTTAGTTTTTTGATGATGAAGAAATAAGAAACAATTTGAGAAGTATGAGGAAATTTTGTTGAGAAAAGTTTGAGTATTATTTGTAAAGAGAAATGCGAGGATATTCGTTGTGGTAAGAGTTGTTTTATAGTGTATGAACCTAAATTTTGAGAAACTAGTCGTTGGGTCAAGGTTCAAACAACTCCTTTTTGAAACCAAAAAAATGTTCCGGTAGGAGAAGTTGTTATCGACCTCGCCGAACTTTAAAAATATTAAAGAATAATATCTAAGTAGTTCGTCTAGGTCAATAATAGGCTTTAATAATCGAACTTTTTAGTCCAAATCAAAATAAAAAGTTGGTTAAGTTCAAAATTTTAATTTGAACCGAATCTCTCTCTGTTTTTCCTGCATTTCAATGTTTTTAAACTGAAATTTTTGTTTATCGTCCGAATTATATGTTGTGGTTATTCCTCTTTATCTTCCTCTTCCTCTTCTAAGTCATCTTCTTCTTCCTCATCCTTAATTTTCTTCTTCCTCATCCTTAACTTTCTTCTCTATCTCTTTGTTCACTTTACATATTACAACTCCCGATAACGACCCTGATTTCTTTGTAACTCTAGTCCCACGTTTACTTTCCCCTAGGTGCTTACCCTGGCGAGGGGTTGGAGTTCTAGTATCTTCCACTGCCATTTGCTTACCTTTTGACTTGCCCCTAAAAAACAGAAAATACTTAACTAAATTCTAATAAGAAAGCATCAATTTCGGTTAAAAAACTAAATTTCGGTTAAGAAAAGCCTATTATCGATTAAACCGAACAAAAAGTTCGGTCAAGAAACAAAATGTTCGGCTAGCATACATCTTAATGTCCCTAAAACAGGGTAATGTTCGGTTGATTTTTTTTTTTAAATCTGACCGAACTTTTTTATCTCAATATGGACTAAAAAGTTCGGTAGAAAAGGCTAATTAGTCGAGCTAACCGAATTCCAAGTTTTTCTTCCAACAGAAAAGTCCGGTTCAAAAATTTTGAGAAACAAAAAGTTTGGCTATCACCTAAATTCTCAGTCGAACTGTTCTTGGTGTTCTTCCTTACATAAAGTTCATCGAAATAGTGTTCATAAAATGTTCCTAGCCGAACATTTCACTGATACTACATTTTGAACCCTAATTTTCATGATTTTTACTCGAATTAACAATCAAAAACGCATAAAAAAAGGGTTTTTCAGGATTACCTTCTAATTTGCATGTTGGAACAATCATGATTCGGTTATCTCGTTTGGATTTCGATTTCGTCTTGAGCATCCAGTTCTTTACCTTTTAGTTGATTTGGTTGATTTGCAAGACCGCAATCCCAGGATTAGGTTGTACATCTCTTCTACAACTTTTAACACAAGTCATTTTACGGACGACAAGATTAATCAATGATAAAATTCGTTTATGAATCGACGATTAATCGTTTATGGAAGATGAAGAGGGGAAAGATGAGAAGAAGAATTTTCAAAAGAAAAATCGGTTAGGAAATGATAATGAGAAAAATAGTTTAGTTTTTGTTTTATTTATGTATTTGATTTAGAATTAGGTTAATATATGATTAGGTTTAGGTGGTTATTAGATTAGGATAAGTTTAATAAAGATAACTTAAATATTTTTTTCCACTAGGACATCTCTTAGTTTTGCAGGACGGATGGTCTAAACACGAAACGGTCCCCTCACATTATAAGTGGTCCCTAAAAAATTATTCTAAAACAAAATCAATTGTTCGATTAATCTAGCTAAGTAACTATGTTTTGTTTACTTGGGTGCTGGCTTTTTAGGAAATCAACAATGCTCAGATCATTTAAATTGGCCCTTTTTTTTATACGAAAACAAAGTATACTATTGAGTTAAGGAGTAGATATGTCTGACTGTATACATTCCTCCAACCATTGTGGGAAGGAAGTAATCCAGTCTGTACTACAGGAATTAACTACTGCATGTTTGGCTATTACATTAGCCGTATTACTTGTTGGAAAAAAATGAACTTAAAATATATTTTAGTCTTGCTGGGAATGGACCTTAGGACCTAGAAGTCACTAATAACTCATTTTTCACTATTGTGAATGAAGAACCTTTAGTCCCACATTGGAGAGACTAGAGATGAGTTCTCTCTTTATTACCACAAAAAATGCAACTAAGGGAGGGCACTTAGGGTTTAGAAGCTTTTGTGGTTGGGGGATGACTAAGGCATAGGCTAGTTGGTGCACACATACTTTTCACACATGTGCGGTGCTTCGCACCGAAGCACGCACGGTTGCGGCTTGCGGAGCTTGCGAGCTTGAGTGCTTGTGTGCTTGCGTGCTTGCGGCTGCAGCTGTGGTTGTGGTTGCGGGTGCGGAGTAACCGTAGCTACTGCTGCGGGAATGAGAATGCTTGCAGGTGCGGGCGCAGCTGAGGCTATGGGCCAACCAAGACTTACCTTTTTAACAAAATATATTTTATTAAATTCTGTTTTAATATGGAGGCGGCTGACCCGGCGAGAATAAATCTTGCCATAATGAAAATAAATATTTGACCGTTTTATTACCGTTTCAAATTGAATTATCGAACTTAATGTTTTGATTAATTATAAAATTTATTCTCATTTATTAACGTACTAATTTCACTCCATCTTTTGGCTATAAAAGAAAACTGATTTTTTCATTTCAACTCCAGAACAGGCTACTATCCCTAGTTCTTTCATTTCAACTCCAGAACAGGCTACTATCCCTAGTTCTTTTCCCCTCTCCTTGCTTTGTTTTGCGCAACTGTGTGCTTATTTCCCTTCCACTATCAATTGTTGTTAAGTTCTAGAGGGTGATTAGTATTGTGCTTATACTAGTCATAACGGGCAGTTCTATCCTGGACACATCTTCTCTGTTGGGGTATGCATCTCTCATTATTGAGGAGTACCCGAGAACTATTGTGTTAAGGAAAATTTGTTGAGCATGTGGCTCTGTCCTTGTGTGTGTGCATCAACATCAGAGTGTTTATCAATTCAGAATTTTCTCTAACGTTAACAATTTTTTCTGTTTAGTGTTATTTTCATTGTTGCAGAACCAACATTACTAGCCTCTCTAGGAATAAAAGAACATTTCCAAGAATCAAAATCATTTAAAAAGTAAAACTATCTTCTATTATGTTGTTGTAAATCCACTTCACAACTCCTCTGCTTCCATTCATCGCTAAGAAAACGTTTTTGCAGTCTCTTTTCAGGTGAATATTTTAAAATCCCATTTCTCATGCCCATCTTGTAGCCTCTAATACTGCTTAGCCTCAGCCTGTTTCGGATCTATTGCCTTTGTAAAGATGCATCTAGCTCTATAACAAGTGCCTACATAATTCCTATATATTAGTCCGAATCCAGCTAATCCTGTATCTCTAAAAAATGTTGTACCAAAATTAACTTTCATATCTTCTCCTAAAGGACAAGTCCATTTAGAAAGAACTCTAACAGAATTTTGAATTAATCCAAGCTTCATGCATAGTATTATTCAATTCTGTATAGAAGTCAATACTTTTCCTTGCAATCACAATAGCATTCACCTACACATTCTCAAAAATTAGCAAACAAAAAGCTTTCCACTCGAATATAAACTGGAGAAGCATTGGCCCTTAGTAGTTTGTTTATTAGGTGATACAACCCTATTATATCCCTCCTGTTAATCAATATTATCATTTTCTTCATCGATTAAAAATACCCATGAGAAACGCATATAAACTGGAGAAGCAATAAGCCAGTGATAATGCACCATTGGTTAGTTGAGAAGTTGACCAGTAATTAAAAGCAAATCGACTCAAAGCAAAAGTAGCATCTAGAGAGCATGAGCTACACATATCCATTTAACGTATATGCATACAAATTGCAGTTGAATTCATTAACGTTTCTAGCAAATGCTGCTTCCAAATTTTGGAATATTACCACCAAACATATACTACAGTGGATTTGTTGTATTGTCAATGGAATGACTAAACTACTAAATATTTGCAACTATTAGCTATCTTCTCCTACTATTACCACAGTGTCATTTTCAATGGCAGGGAGATGGACTCGAAGCAAATTGGGCAAGATGGATCCGATTTATCAACCTCCGATGTTTTCTTTTCCAAGCAATCTCCATGATAAACATGGCCACAAACTAAAATCGCTACAACAGAAAGTTCATTAGATGACTCTGCTTCATCTTGGTAAGGCTTATTTTTTAACAAGTTCAGACATATACCACAAAGTGCCTTAACTATATCATGACTTGTTGTTGCTGCATTTGCCACCGAAGAAGCTTTCATTCTTCCTGCCTTGTGCGAAATCTTTCCAATACCATCAGTGATGCCTGGTTGACATCCAGGTTGAGTGTTGCATCTATTAGCTAAATTACAGAAGAATCTCTCGTCGAACACCGAAATAGCAGTGTTCTTATTTAGCAAACTTAGTGAATCTTCACCGCTGCCCAACACCTGATGATGAGAGTAGTGATTGATTGGATGATGATGTCGTGCATGTCTTAAAAACATTGAATGCCCAATACCATTCTGGTATACTTGTGAAAGTGAAGTATGAGTATTATGTCTTGTTGTTGAAGTATTGGGTGGAAATGGTTTCACAGTATTTTTTTCATCAGCTGATTTCTGCAACAGTATTAAATCATTCAAAAGACATATTACAAAACCAAACTCATGACAACTTCAAAGTGATGAGGGAATCGAAAATAAGATTTAGCAACTAACCACTTCTGAGGAAACGTTCTTTCTGGAGAAGCATGGCCGTGGGATGTCTGGAAATTTAAAATGTAACGATTAGGATCATTACGCAACTTGAAACAAATTTCTAAAAGACATAGTTACGGTGGAAAGAAAGACAAAGATATCATTCATTTCTACGAGTATGACCGTGGGAGCACGGTCTCGGCAGCGATCTGTGTCCAAAACCGTTTTTCAAACATCGATTTAATCCTTTTCCTAGTTGATAGGACAGTACTGCAACAACCTAATTTTATTAGGGATGATTTTCGAATTCAGATCATTAATATTTATTATGAATTTTTTTATAAGAAATCTAATCACATTTGCAAAACCCCTTAGCCACTACACGGACCTAGCTACATGAAGACTAGTGGGATAGTTGTCCGGTCCCCCTTAGTTTCTGACATTATCAAACTAAGCTTAGAAAATATGAGCTTTCATGCAATTGTCACCCTTTAATTTTAAAAATTAATTAACTGGGTCTGGGTTATGAACTTATAGTATATTTTTATAAATTTTAAGATTTATTCTAAAAAATTACTAATAATAGGTTTAAAACGCATAAATTTTTACATAAAAATCAAAATTATGCAGAGACGAAATGAGAAGTATTAGAAATTGTTAAACTTAAACCATTAATTTAAACGTATTATAACTTATTTAGTATATTTGTAGTACTTTTAAAAGCAAAAAATAACATAAAAAATATTTAAAAGTTTTGGGCAGTTTTTGGCCGACAATTTGTACAGCGACACTACCTCTCACTGTATATATTTGTCCGCCGGATTAAAAATCCTGGCTCCGTCTCTGAGCCATTGTTTCTTGCAACACTTAATCAAAGCCATTACCTTTGATTTATGCACAATATTTTGAATAGGAAATAAACCAAGGACTTTCAATTTATCTACAATCCAATACAAATAAGAAAAGAGAATTTGTTTTCAAATGAAAGTTAAACATAAATTTTTACCTGAAGAACAAATGAGAGTTTTTTTCTGATTTCTCCTTCTTTTCCCCATAACTAATACTATAATTTATTTATTTTTTAATTTTACAGTTTATAAAATATAAATAAAAATAAAAATAAAAAATCAAACCAAATGTGATAATGGGTTTTTAAAATTTTCTTTATGGTAAATAGCTATGTTCATGCAGTGAACAACGCTAATCCTCCACTGTTTCTACGGTTAAAAAAAACAGGATTTATTTTATTTTGTTTTTTCTGGTTTACATTTCTTTCGGTCTTTAAAAATCAAAAATATACTACGTGGCATATTTTTAATGGTGAAATATCAACTATTCTAGCATAGGCAACAGCAAAACAAAATTACAAATACACTACGTGGCATATTCTTAGTGGTGAAGTATCAAACTATCCTACACATACGCAACAGCTGTTTTATCTTCACGAATTTATCCCCAAAAATCAATTTCATACCCACAGAGAAATCATGGCTGCTTCTTCTTCATCATCTTCTCTAATCCATTTCCCAAATCTCACCACAACACGTGTCATTCGTTCAAGCAGACATCTCTCCCAGTACAAACCACAATCATCATCATCATCAGCAGCAGCAGCTAGTAGACTGATTTACCAATCTAAAATAACCTCCAGAAGAGATTTGAAAGCAATCGAAAAAGGAAAAGAAGAAAATTCAGCAACAACAAAATTCGAGAATAATGAAGGAGGAGAAGGAGAAGAATTGAAGAAAGAAACAGTAGAAGTTGAAGATCAATTGGGTGCGGAAATCAGAGAAGCAATGAAGGTGAAGAAGGAGAATGAGGAGAAAGTGAATTACTGGGATGGAGTGATAGAAGAGATAAAAGAAATTGAATGGCCAGTATTTAGTAAAGTATTAGGAACTACCGGAGTAGTTATTGGTGTTATTGCTGGATCAAGTGTTGTTTTACTTACTGTTAATGCGCTATTAGCTGAATTCTCTGATCAAGTTTTTGCTGGTAGAGGTGTTCAAGATTTCTTTGGTTGAATGCTGCTATCATCTCCTTTTTATTGTCATTCTTCTTGTTATTGCTGTTGTCTTTCGACAAATACATGTACGCTCCATTGTTTCATAAATATTTAGCCCCTGCAAATATATGGCCTACCGTATTTGCACAATTCTCCCATAAATAAATCAATACTCTGGTCTCTAAAAAAAATATTATCAGTTTTTCATTTTGACTCGAGGGACGGAGGAAGCATACGAGTAGTCAATAAACATGAGTCAGTCATAGGATGAACACTCTTTTGGTTGCACCCTGCGCACTTTCCTACCCAAATCACTTGTGGTTACGGGTGGTGGTAAACCCCAAATAATGGTAAACCCGTTGTTTCGTCACCAGGAAGCAAGTGGTAATGAAATTAATTTGTTTTATACTTGCATTATTTTTGCATAAACTGTGGCATGCAGTTAATTAATGCTTCAAAAAAAAAAAATGTTTGGTGCATTGCCGCGTGATTAAAATTGGACAGCAGCAGCAGCACATTCCAAGGCCAAAAGATGTACCGACGCCTCCGGCAAATGCATTGATAATTGAAGAGGAGTGTCATTGGCATTTCCATTGCCATTGAATACACACATCCGTCAATTCCTATCCCACAAAACCCTAAAAGAGCCGAGTAGTGCCTTTCATTTCCTCTTCTGGCACTCAATATATAGAGGAGCAGCAGCATCCAACCAAGACCCTGTGAGTGAACCCCATCAAAAATCTCTTCTCCATGGCTCGGACGAAGCGTCCTAACCCCTTTCTCGAACATCCACCAAGTGCTTCAACATCAGAAGAAGAGGCGGAAAAGGAAGGAGGAGGAGCTGAAGATGAGTCTGATTCTGATGATGTACTGAAGAAATTTCATGAAGATGTGGCTGATTTTGATTCTGATGCTGATGATGACTTTGTTGAGCTCCCAACCAAAAAGCCTAAATATAAACCTAATGTTGAAGCACCAAAGCCAAAAAAGTTCAAGATTGAAAAGATATGGAGTGATGAGGATGAAATTGTGGTTTTGGAAGGCTTGTGGGAATGGAAAAACCAAGGTAAGACTTGGAATAAGGAGAAAGGTTTGATCCCTATTGATGCTCTTGGTGAATTTCTTGATGGTATTAAAGAATCATTACATTTCTCTCCTGAAAAGAAGGTTCAATTGTATCCTAAAATTCGAAGACTGAAGAAAAGGTATTTTACTGCCATGAAGAACAAAAATGATGATGATGAAGATCCTGTTTTTCATAAACCTCATGATTGTAGAGTGTATTTGATTATGAAAGATATTTGGGGTGATGTTTACACAAAAATGAAGGAAAATATTGTGAAGAATGCTGCTGCTGGTGATAGTGTGGAGGTTGATGATGATAATGGTAGTAGGAATGTGAAAGCTAAATGGGGGGAGCTACTTGCTAACTTGCCTATGTCGGATAACTTACCTAAGTTGGGACTCAAAGAGTGTTTTTCGAAGGAGGGTTTGAAATTGATTGGTGATTCCAATGTCGAGAGGTTTGAGAAAAATTGGAAGAAATTGCATGCGGAGGAGCTTGATATATATTTGAAACGTATGAAATTGCTTCGAGAGATGATAGAGGCTGTTTTAGGAGCTGTCAAGTCGTCAAAGGGTTAACTTTTGCGAGGTAATCGGTAATGGGAATGATTAATACATACCTAGTGTATATGCAGTTAGTGCTCGGCTTTATTTTGTTATTAATAGAATTTGCCAGTTAATCAGATGTTTAGGTTTTGAAATCAGTATGAAATGTTTGATTGTCTTTTTTTTATGGAATTTTTTGAGATCCACTGGCAACAATTGGTCTTAAACTTTAGAGTACTTTTATTATAATTATTAATTCAATTCGAAGTTGATATTCCTTAGACCCGACCCAAAATCTGTCATTAATCGGTATGCAGTAGGAATGGTATGCAAAAACTAGTAAAGACAAGATCTTTGTTGATTCTATGATGATTGTTGTCAAATTTCACTAGTAATTTCCAAATTTTTGTAATTCATTGAATTGAAAACTGTCTAATTGTTCTAACCGTATAAACGAAACAAAGACACTGTCATGATCACATTTGCCATGTTTGAGATTTTTCAGATTGGCAGAGCCAAAAATTTGGTTGGGTGTAACCATGATAACTTTATATGTATCTGTTTAATCTTGTATATAGAGCTTGTTAGGGGTATCATCTTCAAAGCAACATTTGTTTTCATGGCAATCCTGCGGATGCAGGGGAAGATGAAAATGTTATGTCATCTTCACCTTTTCTAATGGGATTTCTTGTTTTTGGTTTTCGTTATGTTGATTTGTTGGGCTGGACGTGATTTATATAGTTATAGGAACTTGAAATTACTTTTGATTTAGATCTCTATTGAATAATTGGGTTTGTGTTACACAATTAGGTATTGAGCTGACATTGTCGTTTTGGAATATAGATTTTCAAACTAGAAAAACAGTTTGTTTTCCTTTTTCAGTTTTATTCAATGAGGAAAAAGATGGACATAATTTGATAGAATAGACAATTACTGTCACTCTGCACAACAACCCAAGGTCGTAGCGATGGATGGTTCTCTTTCGCACCTATATATACTGAATTAGGAGAAGAATGAGTGCTCAAAGAAGATTTTTGTGAATCATCTGGTGTGGATTTGCTCCAGATATCTAGTGTGAGAGGATTATTTTTTTGTTTGGTCAGAATTTGTATGTGTAATGATGGCTAAGATGATGTTGGATGCTCCTGCCACTATGAGCTGCGATTTCGCGGAATATGCAGGAGTAGAGATCAAACATTCTCATGGGTCGAATGCATGTGTAAACATTTCTCTTCTAACCAAATATTTAGATACGTAGATTGTCTCTCACCAGTCTCTACATGTTTTTGGTCAATCTTACGGTGTTAAGGACCAGGTGATTACAGTTTTAGTGAGTATTAAGCTCATTGCTAACTTATGTGCTTAAAAAGATGTCCTACTACACATTAAACGTACGGGCATTGTGCCACACTGGCTTTAAGGTTTCTGTGTTAACATCTTCTTTGATGTTTCTGTGTAACAACATTGTTCATTTTGTATTCATGTTTCATAGAACTTACACTGAAGACCATCCTCAAATTTTAATCTGGATATTGACACTTGGGATACTTCCAAGAAAATACACTTTGCTGATAAGTTGTTTAAGAGTCTGGTCAAATTTTGCCAACTCTTGTAGTATTTCTTTACATGTTACAGTTATCGCCACTATGTTCCAGCTTGGACACATCCAATTGAAGTGGTGTCTATTGGTATTTTCTCACTGTTAAGGTTTATCTCGTCATTTTTCTATTCTATGACTATGATGGTGTGTTTTATGACCCCTTTTTTCATGCATCAGGTATACGTGTAGATGTTAGTGCTAAAAAAACCCTGGGAAGGTTCAGGCCTCCAGAAGGGGTCTGATTGAGTTGGTCTTAGAGCAGTACTACAAGGTAGGTCAAATCCTAGTTCTTGCATATTGCCGTGTTTTTTCTGCATCAGTACTACACAGAACTTTGTGGCCGAAGGCTTGGTTGTAGTTGTTGTTGTACTACAATATACCTCCTCTATATATGTGGATATGACTTTTCTGCACCCACTGTACCGCCCTTTCCTAGTATGACGTTCGGTCGAAAGAGATGAAAACGTGTTTGGGTTTATGAAAACCTTTTTACCTAGATTGTTTGGTTACCGTCTTTTCCTTTTCTCATAATTATGCTGGTGTAGATACTTTATTACATATGTGGTTAATGTTTAGATGATTTCAGGCTCTAATGTTTGCTTCAAGGTACTGTCTCTGACCGCATGGGATTTGTTTGACATGTCTCTGTATCTCAAGGGTTCTACTCATTCTTTGTTTGTACAGCCTGGGCAAGCTTACATTTCCCAATCGACGGGTGGATGCAAGATGGGGTAAACTGGATTGCAAAAAGCGTGCATGCGATCTTGAAGGTGAATACAAACTTTGATAACTCAAATACATGTATTTACGTTGATAGCTGAATAGGCATACAGAAGTCCATATTGCTCTGGCACAAAGTTGGGTTCTGTTACTCGTAAATCAGAACTTCCAAAACTTCATTGTAACAGTCCCGCTGAGAACATTTACGGCCTCGTGTAAGTGTAACTGTTAAAGACTCAAAATCACAGTAAGACTGACAAGTACTTACACTGTTAAAGACTCAAAATCACAGTAAGACTGACAAGTAAACAACAAGATTTAAGTTTTTCATTCAATTTAGTAAAATGTATAGTGTCAATCTTAAGGCTAAAACCAGTTGGGACTTGAAACAATTAGAAGGGCAGTTTTCTCAAAATCATATTAAAAAAAACAGCCTCTGTTCCAGCTTTATCAATTCATCCAATTCTGGGAATGGACCATTCAGTCGATTTATCTTTGAAAATCGCCCAACCACCCACATATCCCTCTTTTTTATGTGGGAACAAAACTTTAAGGCCTTAAATAAGCAGGCGAATTTGAGGCTAACAAAAACCATTTAGGGGTTATTTTTTTAAAGCCATCCAATGAGAGAAGCTAAGGGGTAACCTAGGGGTATGTAAAATTACCATAAAACTTTTCATTAATCTAATTATTACTAAGATACTTTTCATTTATAAAACCTAAACCTAAATCAATTTCACACTTTCACCATTCAAACTTCCGATTCTCTTCTTCTCCTCTTAATTTCAAAACTACCGATTACTCTTCAAACTACCGATTTTCCACCATTTTCTTCTCATCTTAAACCGATTAATTGTAAACAAATTCATCGTATAATCGTAAACCAATTAATCGTACTTACGACAATCCAAAGATGCCTCGACAAAAGCAAACAAGTCGTCAACCTCCTAATACAGATTGGCCGCATTTTAACGAATTAGTAAGAGATCGAGAAATTGTTCAAGAACAAAACGATGAACGCGATGAGGATGAAATAGACACGGAGTCCGAATACGAAAATCTGTTTTTCCAGCAGTTGATGGCTCTAATAAGGTTAGGGGTTTATCATACTTTGTGTTTATATTGCTTAAATCGCTTGAATTAGTGAGTAGAATACCTAGGGTTGTAGGTGCAGTAGCACAATCGGTAGTTTCGTGGTTGTATTAAACTACCGATTATGACAGTGTTCTTCACTGCTTATGAAGAGCATGCACAATCGGTAGTTATTTTTAGGTTAAAACTACCGATTGTTCTTCTGCATAAATTTTTTGTAATAATCGGTAGTTTTGTATAGGCTTAAACTACCGATTGTGAGTGTTCAGTGAACCTCAAAAACTCCCATCACAATCGGTAGTTAGATTTAGACTTAAACTACCGATTATTCTACTGGATGCAAAAGTAGTGATAATCGGTAGTTTCGTTTAGTGTTAAACCTGCGATTGTGCTAGTTAGTGATCCTCAAAAACATTGTTCACAATCGGTAGTTATTTTTACACCTAAACTACCGATTATTCAACTGGATCCAAATTTAGTGATAATCGGTAGTTAAATTTTTTATATAACTACCGATTGTGTGTGTGTCCATAGACTTTTGTGTTCCTTTTTTTTTTTTATGCACAATCGGTAGTTAAGTTGTTTTTTGTACTACCGATTATACACAATCGGTAGTTAAGTTGTTTTTTTGACTACCGATTGTTAATAATATGTTGAGTTCAACTTACTTTGTCTACCGATTATGTATTGGAATAATTGTTCTTTATCTTGTATTCAAAAAGGGAAAAGCGTACTAAGCAAAGGAACGATCTAATTCTATCGGGGCCTCTTCGTGAAGGCGGTAAGAAGGTTACCGCTAGTGCTAGACGACAAAAGAGCGCTAGCCAAAACGAAGAAGGAGGACCAAGTGCTCCTCAAGCTCAACACTTCGAAGGAGGTGGACCAAATGCTACCCAAGAAGAAGAAGAAACTGTTACAAAGAAACAACCAAGGAAGAGACGAGGACACAAGGTCCCCGACTCTCTGAAGATTAAGGGTCCCCGGCAAGGTCAAATCCCGGGCTCCCAAGAGACGGAGGACGTCTATTGTCTGGCTACAAGGATTCTTGGGCCAAGGAAATCTACTCTACCGAGGTAATAATTATAAAACACAATTCTTAACATATTGTCTTCTTATTCGTAGAAGTGTTAAATTTTATTCTAATTGTTTTTAATTTCGTCGTGTATATTAGGATCATTCTAATACGGTCCGTCTACTGAAACCTACTGCCGCACCATACAAGATGAACGACTGGCCGTTGAAGGATGAGTGTCCTCGGTTCCAAGAAATTATACTGAGCTCGGGGCTATCTACGGCTGCCGAAAACTCCATGTTAAAACACGATCGTGTGTCGATATCGGCATTCATGGAGCGGTATTATCCAGAGACCGATACTTTCCACATGCCATAGGGAGAGATGACCACCACTCCCGATGATGTGGTGCAGATTCTAGGTATGACCGACCATGGTACGGCGGTTAAGTTTGATTATGTGAAGCAGTTAAGCTGGGACCAGCTTTATGCTTTGACCGAGAAGTGCTTTGGCTAAGACCGAGAGACCTCTAACGAAGAGTTTGACCGGTGCGCTAAATACAGAACCAGGTAATTTAATATGGTTCATCTGATGGAAAGGTTCAGAGGCACCTTGGAAAAAGAAAAGGCCAACCCAGAGTTCAGCGATGACCAGGTCAGAGATGCATCAATTGCATATCTTCTGTGCGTTTTGGGATGTGTAATTTTCCCAAATGCTAGTGGCAACCGGGTTGACGCCAACCTGCTACAACTTTTGGATCCCATCCACAAAGTTAGAGACTATTCGTGGGGCACTGCTTGTCTTGCGTTTTTGATGGAAGATATGAGGAAGACATCCCGGGAGGAGACTAGCAAAATAGCTGGGAACGTGAGCTTATTGTAGGTATTTTAGTAACTCCATTGATGGTTTGATCGCTATTTATTCTTTCTTCTTTTGCTCTTTCAATTTTCTCATACTTGGTTTGATATGTTCACTAGGCTTGGATCTACGATCACTTTCCCTCACTGGAGTTGGCAAGACAGAAGCGGGATTGGGAGAGAGGCCCAACCCGAGGCCAAAAATACATCTTTTCGGGCCATTCAAGGTTCAAGGAGCAGGAGTTGATTGCTTTGAGGAGGAACCTAGACTCCATGGCGGCCCCAGATGTATGTTTTGATCCCTACAGGGAAGAGCTAGCTGATCGTACTATACCTCGAAGGTTTGAGTTGGCCATGTACTTTGGACCCTTGTGGCATCCAACAGGATATGCCATCTACAATGCCTCTATGGTCCTACGTCAAATGGGTTATGTCCAAGTAGAACCTAGGCCTCACATCCACGGGAAGTTCAAATTTGACGTTCCAAATAATGTTTGTGGTAAGGACACGATCCAAGTTGTTTACACGCCCAACCCGTCTGTTGAAGATTGGAACAACAAAATGCATTACATGATCGACGAGGGGAGACCTGTAAACCAAGGTGATGAGATAACCTCAGCCTATATGGTATGGTACCGAGAGCATTCTCATCTTAAAGTGATCCGTGAAGACAAAGAAAAGAGCACCAGGGTGCAGGAGTATAGGTTCATCTTCAAAGACAACCCGTCGGCCTTAGCAAGGCTGGTACGTAATGTTATTTCCTTTTGATTTTAGTTTTACGGGTCAATATTATAGATATAATCGTTTGATTGTTATTGCCTAAAAACAGAAGAAGAGGATTGCATTTCTGTCGAATAAGGTAGGTTTGTGCCTCAATGCGGGAGATACATGTACGATCACGACCGCGACGAGGAATGTAACTTCTAAGAAGAGTAAACGTTCTCGCGGTTCAACGAGTGCTGCTCCTCGAGCCAATGTTCCTGCTCCTCCAGCCAATGTCCCTGCTCCTCCAACCAATGAACCTGAAGCCTCTGTTACTTGCGCTCCTCTTCCTAAAACCAAAAAATTTAGGAATTAGGTTGTAATCGTTAAATTGTAAGATATTATTTTAGTGTTTAACATTTCTGGTTTGAAGGTTTCCGATTTGAGATGATTATATATACTTTTTTTTAGTTATCATTTGATTTGCCATCGATTTATTTTTAATAAGTTATTTCTTCAAATTTTACATGAACAATCGGTAGTTAGCGGGTTTGAACAAACTACCGATTGAGTAAATTCATCAGTAATCGGTAGTTTAAGAATTACTTAAACTACCGATTATGTACATTCAGCGACAATCGACCGTTTGTACAAAATTTTAACTACCGATTGTGAGTGTCCAGGAGTTTTCAAAAATTTGGATTTCTAATTTGGGGCTACTAATCATAATCGGTAGTTTGTACAAATTTTAACCTACCGATTGCGAGTGTCCAAGAGTTTTCCAAAAATTTTGATTTCCAATTTGGGGCTACTAATCATAATCGGTAGTTTAAGATTTTTGTAAACTACCGATTGTGATTGTACAAAATGTTGAATTTTTTTAAAAAATCTCGATTTCCAATTTGGGACTACTAATCATAATCGGTAGTTTAAGATTTTTTAAACTACCAATTGTGATTGTACAAAATGTTGAATTTTTTTTAAAAATCTCGATTTCCAATTTGGGGCTACTAATCATAATCGGTAGTTTAAGATTTTTTTTAATCTAACGGTTGTATTTGTACAAAATGTTGAAATTTTTTAAAAAAATCTCGATTTCCAATTTGGGGCTACTTATCATAATCGGTAGTTTAAGAATTTTTTAAACTACCGATTGTGTTTGTACAAAATATTGAAATTTTTAAAAAAATCTCGATTTCCAATTTGGGGCTACTTATCATAATCGGTAGTTTAAGGAATTTTTATAACTACCGATTGTGTTTGTACAAAATGTTGAAATTTTTCAAAAAAATTCGATTTCCAATTTGGGGTTACTTATCATAATCGGTAGTTTAAGGAATTTTTATAACTACCGATTGTGCCAAGACAAAATGTCAAAAATTTAAAAAAAAAATCGATTTCCAATTTGGGGCTACTTATCATAATCGGTAGTCTAAGATTTTTTTATACTACGATTGTGCTTGTACAAAGTGTTGAATTTTTTCAAAAAATTTCGAATTCCAATTTTGTTACCGTTGATCAACGGCTATAATTTGTATTCTGATACACCTATAAATAAATGAATTTATATCTATCATTCCTATTTCAAATCCACATCTTTTACATTTTAGAGAAAATTTATAATCTCTTGTTTTCATGTAATGTCGGGGTACGAAAATTATAGGCTTAATGCAGAGAATTTTACCCTAGAAGAAGATTTATCCCTATGTCGAAACATAGTATTATATTATCAGCAAGGGGTCATGAACGTCGGATGAATGGTTCAATGAGCATGCAGTGGTTAGAACATATCCATGCTAACTTTTGTAACAAAACCAGTAACCCCAACAACCGGAACAAAGCAGGCTTTTTTTGTCGATATATGGAAATCACAAGGGAAGTACTAGAATTTTCTTCTTTAACCGCTAAGGTGAATGAAAGAAGAATTAGGAATGAAACTGATGATGAAGTTGTTACCAGATCTCTGGAGGAATGGAGAAGATTGAAACGTTCAGATTTAAGGTACAAACCTCATTTCGAGATCCTAAGGGTGATGGAAGAATACAATCCTTTTGTGTTGATTATTCTCCGAAGAAGTGAAGAACGTCGTCCCGGTCGTCATACGACCCGTTGAAGGTTTGATAATAGGTTTGCTTAAGTGTTTAAGTGTAATCTACTGATTTATTATATTTCATTTCCTTTAATGTTACGCGATGTATGCCTTTTCTATTCAATGAAATGTTTATGAGAAAATTAAGAAATCCAATTTGGGGCTACTTATTATAATCGGTAGTTTAATAATTTCTTAAACTACCGATTGTGAGAATCGGTAGATTATGGTGTACCCAAAACTTCCGATTCTTTATATTAGTTCGAACTTAGTGTACATATTTTCTGTACACTCTTGTTACACCAGGCCTCAACAGTTTTTTTTTTTTTTAAAAGAGCCGTTAATACTATAATCTATATAAGGAGGGTGATCTCTTCTCATTTATGCACCTCCAATACATTTTAACTCTCCAACTTCGAAGAAATTAGTGGCTCAACCTATTCTCAATTAAAGCATCAACTTTTTTCATTTCTTTTCCTCTACCGATTCTTCTACTCCTTTTACCCTTAAGTACTCCATTGAAAATGGCTCCAAAATCTTTACCTAAACAACCAAAGAAGGGAAAGGAAAAGATGGTGATAGAGGAGTCCAAAACCATTGAAATCAATTCGTCAACCGATTCTGAGACAACTTACTATGTTTTGGATTCTCGGTGCATTTTAAGGGACAAAGACTTGTCAAGCATAAACCCATACTACAATGAAGCTGGAGAGTACATAGGTCCACTTCGGTTTGATCCTAGGGGACGAGAAGAAGAAGAAGAAGCCGGTTGAAACTAAGACCTAGTCCAGAGTAACAAGGAGTGGAAGAATTTCATGAGATCAATGAGATTGATCAATTTGAACTTCTATGATGTTTTTTGTTTCGTTTAATTATGATGTTTTTAGTTTTTTTAAAACATGTTTAATGAACAATATATAGTAAGTTTATTTGAACAAGTTTTTCTCCGAATGTTGAAATAGTATTACGAAGTTAGATGTCAAGTAAAATCGGCATATTCGGTGGATAACTATGTTTCTAAACTACCGATTACGTACAATCGGTAGTTATTTATTTCCCGTGCTACCGATTATCCACAATCGGTAGTTATATATGTTCACTTACTACCGATTATGGCAAGAAAAGTCTTGGACAACAAAACCATTAGAATCGGTAGATAAAATTGATCTTTAAACTACCGATACAAAGTTATAATTTTTAAAGTTTAATTCATTATATGTTTACAATCGGTAGATATAAATTTTTAATACCTACCGATTGTGAAATATGAAGAGTTCGAAATTTTGGAAGTTTTGAGAAATTCAATTTGGGACAACTTACATAATCGGTAGTTTAAGTACTCCATTAAACTACCGATGTACAATCGGTAGGAATATAAATCACGATCCTACCGATTGTACAAAACTAAAACTCGAAAAATCAATCTAAAACACTCTCGATTTCTAATCCAAAACTAAGTCAAATCATTTTCTAATAAACAAATTAATCAACTAAGTAATCAAAATTAACACTAATTAAGCAAGGATAGATTAGCCATTATAAAATTGATGGATAAGGGATGTATTGAGATTATTTCAAAATGATCTTATTTTGTCTTATTAGTCGCCCCTAATTAATTTTTGGTAGCCCTTAAAAACGCCAGGTTAAATAATTCTGGGTAGACCTCAAATTAGCTACATTTTTTCTTTTTCATTCGAGAGAGAAAAGAGAGAAAAAATTACATCCAATCCATACCGTCAAATTTGATGTACGGCTGAGAATAGACAGTAAAACTTAAAAAAAGCATCGTTCTCTTTCGATTTTCGTTGGCCGACGTAAGAAGTAGGATTTTCTTAAAAAAAAGTGATACGTGGATGCTAACTATGAATCTGTGGCTGTGCAGAAAAGTGGTATCTGGATATTTTTCCCTATATATATATATATATATTCAAGTAAGCTGAATCAATTTTGAGAACCAAAACAAAATGGACTACTTCACATCTCTTATTCTCTTTTTTCTTCCGGTCATTTTCATTTTCCGTCTACTCCACAGACGATATCGACCATCTACCGGCATCCTCCACCTTCCACCATCACCTCCGAAACTTCCAATAATCGGCCACCTCCACCTCGTCTCCGACATGCCGCATCACTCGTTCTCTGAACTCGCTAAAAAACTCGGTCCAATTGTGTATCTCCAACTTGGACAAGTACCTACTCTAGTCGTTTCATCAGCAAAACTCGCTCAAGAAATTCTTAAAACACACGATCACGTTTTCTCAAACCGGCCACAGATGATTGGAGCTCAGTATCTTTCTTTCGGTTGTACAGATATAACGTTCTCACGTTACGGTCCATACTGGCGACAAGCAAGAAAAATATGTGTGACTGAGTTACTGAGTCCAAAACGAGTTAACTCTTTTCATCTCATTCGCAACGAAGAAGTCAATATATGTATCGATTCGATATCGAGATCATCAGGATCGGAAGTAGATATGAGTGAAAAGTTCTTTGTTTTAGCTAATGATGTTTTATGTCGAGTCGCATTCGGAAAACGTTTCATTAGTGATGGCGAGTCGAATCGGTTACCCAAAGTTTTGACTGTGACACAAGAATTATTTGCTGGGTTTAGTATTGCTGATTTTTATCCTGGGTTAGAATGGATTAACTCAGTCACCGGGTTAAAGAAAAAACTATTGAAAAATTTGAGTGATTTAAGATCGGTTTGTGATGAAATAATATCAGAACACATGAATCGCGATAAAACGGTTGGTGGTGACCATATTCCGGCGCCGGATAGAGAAGATTTCGTTGATGTTTTACTGAGGGTTCAAAAAGACGGTGACTTAGAAGTTCCAATTACGGATGATAATTTGAAAGCTCTTGTTCTGGTAATTACTTCTTTCTTTTCTTTTTCTTTTTCTTTTTCTTTTTCTCAAGTGTTTTTGTTTTTGTTCTTACGACATGTGGTTTACATGCAACGTATAATGACAAATGCTAGTCAAAAAATTTGGACACAATTTGTGTTCATATTCAAAAGGCTGTTTACCAAATTTTGCAAGAGTTATCGATCCAGTGGATCCAGCAACGAAGATTTGTTTGTTTTATACGGATTTTAGGAACCCCTGATCATGGGTACTACCAACAACATACTATCTTCATCATAGGAAAAATAATATTTTTATGTTTTTTTTTTCTGCCCAAAAATAAATCAAATTAAAAAAATAAAAATTATCATTTTTTATGAGACAGAGGAGTATTCAACTTCAAAGATTAATTCTTGTTAGAAATCGGGACAGGCCGTACGTAGGTTAGCATGATAAATCACAACTTTTTGTTTTTGACTGATGATAAGTCACAACTTTTGGCCACCAAAGTGGACAAATCCATCACTAGCTACTTTGCATCTGAGTCCGTAGTTCTCTATCTATTGATGCATTTTTTATACATACAACAAGTGTGCACGTATCTAAGACGTTTGATGGTTTTGTCATCATATACTATTCTTCTACGTTTTCTTTTATTTTTCTGAGTATATCTTTGTTTTGAAATACAATACTTCTGTCCTTGGATTGACAATGAAGGAAGATTGTTAACGACTAAGACATACGCTTAACTTGTTTTGCAACCAGTTTTCCAGAAGTAGAAGTAGTTTTCAAAAGTCAAAACCAAAAAAATAATATAATTATTTCCCAAAAAGTATGATTTTCTATTTGTAAAAGTCATTCCGAAATTTTGTTCACGGCTTCACTTCTGACCTTCGATTTAATTAAGTTGAAAGTTACTTCTCTTTGATACTAGAAGCGGAAATTAATCCTGGAAATTAGAAGAACTTTTTTAAAACTTTTTTGCTTTTAAAAATTATTTTTAAACTTCGTTTTCAATCTTGCTTCTGACATTTTTATTTTTATATTTTTTAAATTTTGTTTTTAATCTAACTTCTGACTTTTTATTTTTAGAAATCGATTATTTTTTTCTAAAGATGTATCAAAACACCTTATTAGCGAGGCAAATAACACATCCTAATGTTTCTTATTTTCATGGGCCTAAAAGAATTAAGTTTGAATGAGTAGCAATAGCATTATCAGTTGCTAGAAAATCAGGAGTATCCTTTATCAAGTTAACCATACTAAAGTCGAGACATATATGGTGTGTATTTAACAGGACATGTTTGTTGCTGGAACTGATACAACATCAGCAACACTAGAATGGACATTTACAGAATTAAACAGACATCCAAATATTATGAAGAAAGCCCAAGAAGAAGTAAGAAATGCAGTTGGACCAAACGGAGTAGTCGAGATGAGCCATCTTCCACAGCTTAACTACATGAGAGCCGTTATTAAAGAAACCTTTCGTATACACCCACCGGTTCCTCTCTTGGTTCCTCGTGAATCTATGGAGAACTGTAAGATCGATGGGTACGATATACCAGCAGAGACGCGTGTACTAATCAACACCTACGACATCGGTAGAGATCCTTCCTCCTGGTCCAACCCACTTGAGTTCAAGCCTGAGAGATTTATGGTTGAAAGTGGTGGTAGAGACATTGATGTCAAGGGGCATCAAGATTTTGATTTGCTACCTTTTGGTGGTGGTAGGAGAGGCTGCCCCGGATACTCTTTTGCCCTTGCAACAATTGAGCTCACTTTGGCCAGGTTGATGTATCATTTTGATTGGTCAATGCCTGTTGGAGTTCGAGCTGAGGATGTGAATCTCGATGAGATATTCGGACTAGCCACTAGAAAGAAAACTGCACTGGTTCTTATACCTACCATTAATGAAGATTATATATGTGATAGTCAAGGTCAAGGACAATGAATCATGTCTATATGTTAGGAAAAAAAACCTTGGAAAAAAAACCTTGAGCTATTGGTTGAATCCCGCGGTGTATACCGAATGATGACACAAAGGAATGGAACTCATCCCCGCTAGACCATGGCCGCGGGATCCATCCCTTTGTGTCACTCGGTACACACCGCGGGATTTAACCTGCGGTGTGTGCTGCAGGACTGATACAAATTTGGTGTTAGTCTCACTATTCCAACATAAATAAAAGCGAAGATGAAAAGCCGCATCAATATATTAATCTTCAGGTAATCGACAAGAGGAGGCTTCCAATGAAGTTGCATTCTAATACTATTTCTAACATGGGAAGTGAGTGTTTCGGATGCCACTATATGATGAAAATGCAAATATGCAGTGGTGTTATGAATGATTGTATTAGGATTAAGAGACGCCTTATTAAAAATAATCTGACATTTATGTTTCCAGATAGTATGCAGCATGCAATGATTTGAATAACCTTAGTGCAATGATATAATCTTACTCCAGTCATTTGGTCCGCACTAGCTGTGTTGTGGAAACTCTGCGTTTTGCCTCCATATGGTAATTTTCCGCACAAGTTATGGCAACGCACATTCAGCAATTCCAATTCCGAACCCTTGATTTCTTCAGGGAGTCTACCAAAGATTTTGTTATGTGACAGATCCAACCAAGTTAAAGTCTTTGGAAACTTGACTTTTGTTAAATCAAACTCAAATGATTAAAAGAGAGGTAGATGTACTTGAGATTAGTAAGTTGGTTAAGGAAGTTGGGAACCGGACCTGAGAGACTCAAATAGCTAAGATCCAACATTGTGATCAGATGCTTTTAACTTTGTGATAGATTGCGGGATCGAACCAGTAACATTTTAAAGTGCCTGAAAATTATGGATTCGAGGTAAGGAAGGTCACCTATTGAGGATGAATTTGTCTAGAGAGTCCACCCACTGAGGAGCTTTGAAACAAGCTGAAGTCTTTGATACGGTTGGTTTTGCGATCACATTTGACTACGTACCACTCACAACAGTCTGTATTTGGAACCCATGAAGTTAACTCATAAGGGTTGGTTAGAGACTTCTCAATATTCATAAGAGCTTTGTGGTCACTGGGGTTGCATCTTCCTAAAGCCCCATGAGATTGATTTTATTAACATCTCTGATTCTGATTCTAGTTGGGCGATAATCACATGTGGTATTGGTCTCTAAATCAGATTAGTCATAGGTATGGATCTCACACTTTTTTTGTCGCTCGACTAAGACTATACCGCGTAGTGTAAAATCTTAAATCCGAGCATTTGAGATGTCATTTTAATCATTTGGTAGGTCCATACTGACTCAAAATGATCAAATATGATCATTTGAGAGGTGAATAAGAACTGGCCTAATTACCAACTAAACTCATATCCAGAATTCAACTATTAAACTAACGTTTTTGGTGTCCCAAGATTTACATAAAATGAAAAATCGAAACGATAAAGAATCAATAAAAATGAGTACATAGGGTTTGTGTATAAATTGAATTAAAATAAAATTGGTATACATGGCGTTAAACCTTTATTTTTTAATAAATAAACCAGGAAGTTGGCTTGGAGGTTACATAACAGATAAGGATAAACTTACATGACAAACACAAGTAACGATTTCTAACAGTGACTCGGTGACACGTCTCTAGTATCAGAATCATGGGTAGCAAAAACTCATGTAGTAGTGACAGAATTAATGACAAACCACCAACACTCTAGCTGGTGAATGAGCTTGGATCGGTGGAGCATGATCCAACTCGGTAGAACAGTTTTAAAATCTAAAAGATGTTTATCTTCTCCCAAAAGAGAAAACAATCCAAAAGACCTTCTGTGAGTCGAATCGGCCCTGGTTGGTGAAACTCAAAACTCGTTGACGAAGCCCTTGCACCTGCCGGAGAAGATCCAAATCGAAGAAGTAGAGTAAAACTCCCCTAGTTGATAAAAGGAAATCCCATCTAACATCCAAGACCCTTCTCTTTCGGGGAAAGATACCCAAAATCTCTGCTTACAAACATCCACAAAGAAAAAAAACAACCCAATACTGCTTAAACCTAACTAGATACAAGCTGAAGAGAAACCAAGAAAAATTGAAAATCATACTCAAAAACTCTAGAAAACAGGAACTAGATTATAAAGATTACATCTAGAACTGAATATAACAT
Source organism: Papaver californicum (assembly GCA_023531435.1). Classification (NCBI taxonomy): domain Eukaryota; kingdom Viridiplantae; phylum Streptophyta; class Magnoliopsida; order Ranunculales; family Papaveraceae; genus Papaver; species Papaver californicum. Next base: position 3,458,307 of record JAJJMC010012549.1, read on the forward strand.
AGAAATTAAAGGTTAGATACATCTAATAACCGAATAAAAACTTGATCTTAGTGAAACTAGATCAAAAATAAAATTATCTGTCGGAGTAGTTGTTGAAGTTGTGACCTGAATGGAGATCTGAGGTGATACTGCTGATTTGTCATGATTTGTTCTGTTCATCAAAGCACGAAACAAAGTTGCACCAATAATTATAGATCCATACAAGAACAAACCCAAAATTCACAGAACATAATCGAAAACACACAAAAAAAACACAAAATTAATTAGCTGCAAAGTAAGGAGACCAGAAGATAAAGGCTTTAGAAGCACGATGATCTGCTCATATCAGCTCAGGGAGAGCCGATCTGAGTAGAAACGAAATCAGGCGGCTAGGGTTTTCAATCTTTTTTTTTTAGGAGAGAGGGAGTAGTGTTAACGGTGATTTTATGGTAGTGGGTGTAAAAAGCAGAAAACGAAGTTGGTGATGGTGGTGGTGGTTCAATCAATTCACCCAATTTCGAATTTAGGGTTAGATGTTGATTGAATATTCAATCAAATCAAAACTCAAAACTCTAACAATATACATGCTCGATTAGACAAGGTTTTAGCGAATAATAACAATTAGCGAATAGTGGCAATCTCATAGTCTATTTTCGGGAAAAAAAATTCTCGCGTACACTTTGAGCATTATCTACTGGCATCATAATACCATTGAACGATATCTAATCAATTCGGATAATTTAAAAAAAGAAAAATCATTTACCAAATGTTTTTATATGTAGGTTAAGAATGCTTCAATCGTGTGAGTAAAATACTTTCTCTATTATTCATTGGTATGTTTTTTGCGTAGATATGTTGTGTAATCAAGAGAATCATATAAAATTTACAGGAGTAGTCAATTAGGATTCTTGGAGACTTCTAGAGAGATATAAAATCTTTTGTTAGTGGATCTAGATTTTTTCTAAATTTCTAAAAATTCATGTTTTTGGATAGAGAGTTTCCTAAAAATCTATGAAATTCTTTGTTATTGGATGTAAACTTTAAAATCATGGACGTGGATTTTTGAGAAACTTCTCTATTTAAAAAATTTCCGTTTTCTAAAGAATGTGTAAATAAAATATATGCAAGTAACAAGAAAAAGAAAATAATATATTTTTATATCGTCCTAAAACTTTAAAAAAATTATTAACGTTGAATTTTTCATCAAAAAATTACTTCACAGTAATTTATAAAAAAATAAAATAAATTTAATATTATTTTTGTAATCAAAAACATTTTTATTATTTGATTCTACAAATCAATAAGATTAGTCTTTACTAATCTCTTATGAACATGAACTTACAAAAATTCTCTCATATTTTTTAAAAAAATAAGTTTATCAAAAAGTTTAGGAATTCTAATTGACGACCCCTGCAACCTGCATTACGGCAGTGCCAATGTCGTGTGATTAACAACATCACAATCAAGGCCAAAAGATAAAATTGATTCGACAACAATGAGCCTCTTAACTAAATAAATAGTAGCTGATTTAACTTAACGTGGTTGATTTTTTTTCTCTAACTCAATTAATTAATCTGAATTTGACTCATAGCATTTGAATATATTACAACTTAGTCAAAATTGATAAATAATAGGAATATAAAAAACTTACGAACCCAGTGAGATATGTAAACAATAAACTAGGTACAAACCGTACCTGATATTTTCTAGTCGGACTTCAAGTCACACATCAGAAAAATTAAAAAACAAACAACATATATCAGACACTGTCTGAATGAGAGGCAGTCAAATTCAGATCTCGCTTCATATCCCCATTCAACAAAAAGTGTAAAATATCTCTGAGTCAGACGTCAAGACACGCGTCAGAAAATTTAAAAACCAAACAATAGACATTCAACAGACTCAGATCGAGTCAGATGCATCCGGAGAGGAGACCCATTGCCATTAGATACACATATCCATCGACATAAAACCCTAAAAATAGCTGAAACATAAGTCCCTTCTTTTCCTCTTCTGGCACTCACAATCCAAAATACAAGACACTGTGAGTAAAGTGCCTCTGTCTCGAAGCGTTTCTTCTCAAACACCATCACAACTCTATTCTTCCTCATGGCTCGGATGAACCGTCCTAATCCCTTTCCTGAAGATCCCCCAAGTGCTTCGTCTTCAGAAGAAGAAGCCGAGAATTCAAAAAGTGAAGCATCAGAAGGAGAAGCTGAAGAAGAAGTCGAGATTTCAGCAAGTGAAGCATCAGAAGAAGAAGGAGAAGCTGAAGATAAGTCTGATTCTGATTCTGACTTTGTTGAATCCCAAAAGAATCATAAACGTAAGCGGAAACCCACACCTTCTTCTTCTTCTTCTTCTGCAAAAGAAAAAGCAAGTAAAATAATTAAGAAGAGACGAGAACGAACAACCGTTTCAAGGCTATTCAGTGTTGAGGATGAAATTGTGACTTTGGAAGGCTTGAGGGAATGGAAAAGGAAAGGTTGGTTCCCTGTATTAGCTCGTGATGAGTTTACTGATTACATTAGAAACTCATTGCATAAGTCTTCTGTGAGTAAGCTTCAATTGGATGAGCAAATTAAACAATTGAAGAAAAGATTTCTTAAATTCTTAGAGAAGAAGAGTGATGATGATGCAGACCCTGTGTTTGAGGATCCTAATGATTATAAATCGTATTTGATTATGAAAGACATTTGGGGTGGTGAAGACCCAATAATAAGGAAAAGGAATTTGAATGCTGATGTTGATATTTCAGGAGGGAATGTTAATGGTAGGAATGTGAAAGCTAAAAGGGAGCTGCTTGATAAATTACCATTGTTGGGAATAAAAGAGTTTATTTCGAAAGAGGGTTTGAAATTGATTGGTGATTCCAAGGCCATGGAGTTTGAGAAAAACTGGAAGGAATTGCATCAAGAGGAGCTTGATTTGAAATCAAAACGTATGGAATTGATAGAAGAAATGACACAGGCTATCCTCGCAGCTGTCAAGGCGTCAAAGGATTAACTTTTGCGAGGTAATAGGTTATGGGGATGGTTAATGTGTATCTAATTGAAATGCTTGTTAGTGCCGGTAAACTGGCTATCTTTTGTAATGTAGAATTTGGCCGGTCAAGCAAATGTTAGGTTTTGAAATCAGTATGACATGTTTTGATTATCATTTTTTGTAGAATTGATTGAGATATGCTGCCAATTTCTGATCTTAAACTTTATAGTGTTTTCAATATTTTTGTAATTGGAGACTTACAATGTTTTAAGAAAAATGTTAACCTTTTTTAGATGAAATCTTCTTGGTTTAAGTTTTGTCTAGTTTTGTTTGGAAATACAGAATCAGGGTAGCGATTACCATCTATGATGCTTATTCGAAATGAACTCTATATAACTTTTAGTCTGAGCAAACATCTCCAGTGCAAAGAAAGACTAAATAGTTGTGACTTGGCCGACAGATTATTCATTGTTCTAGTCCCAGTTTATCCCTAGTTGCATTAGAATTGGAACGATGCTTATTGAATCGCTTTGTTACTGTATCCATTCCTTGTTTTCTCGCGTTCATCGGTAACTTGTCTTCATCATCAAGTCATAGCGATGGTTCCCTTTTTTACTTATGCATACTGAATTAGGAGAAGAAATGAGTACTCACCGAAAATTCTTGTGTGAAACATTCTGTGAAGTTGCTCCAGATATCTATTGTGAGGTTTTCCTTTGTTTGGTCTGAATTTGTGTGTGTAATGATGGTGAAAATGATGTTGGATGCTCATATGTCACAAGGAGCTGCGATTTCGAAGATGATGTTGGATGCCTAAACACTTCTCTAAACAACTCTTTAGATACATAACTTGTCTCTTTGCCTAGTCTCTACAATTCTTTGGTCACGGTGTTAAGGACTAGCCAAATACAGTTTTAGTGAGTATATAGGCTTAAAGCTAATTGATGTGCTTAAAAAGATTTCCTACAACACATTAATGTATGAGCATTGGGGCTCACAAGCATTTAGGTTTCAGCGTTTCAACTTCTTCGTCTTAGCTGCTGCAACCGGAGATTCTCTTTTTAATATTCATGTTTCATGGAACTTACACTGCAGACAATCCTCAAAACAACACACTTTGCTGATGAGTTTTTAAGAGTTTGGTCAAATTTGCCAACTCCTGAGTTCTATTTTTACCTGTTACAGTTATCGCCACAATGCTCCAGCTGGGAGTCATCTAATTGAAGTGGCGTCTATAGATTTTTTCTTCTCACAGGTAAGTGTTATCTCGTCATATTTCTATTTAATAATAGTGTTACTTATGACCCCTTTCATGCATCAGGTATGTGTAAATGTTAGTGATAAAAACTCTGGAAAGGTTCAGGCCTAGATGACAGACCAGAAGGGGTCTGACTGAGTTGGTCTAAGAGCCTTCAAGAGAGTAACCGTACTACAAGGTAGGTACAATCTAAGTTCCTGCAAATTGCTGTCTTTTCCTACAACAGTGCTAACGGGAAATCTAAATGCAATTTTCATGTTTGTGACAGATAAAAGAACCCTTCAATTTTTGTCCCTTGTAAAGAGCCAGCTGGGTGATGGGATTCATGCTGATTCTCGTATTTCTCATGCTCAAAGCCTCAAACTGATGGAGAACATGGGTAATATTTTCTTACACTTAATTTGACATTCTCTCATGTCCACACAACACATTCTTAAGATCCTTCTAGGTGGCCTCTCAGACACAAGTTTCTAACCAGTCTCGCGTTCGTAGCTATCTGTCTCAAAGGTTTGGTTTTGGCCTTGGTGTCTGTTGATGCCCAAATTAGACTGTTGGTGTTGGTCAGAAGTTGCCATTCCTTTTGCTGACCTGTGTCAAGCAACTTTGACGTTAGGCATTTGTTTTTACTGTTGGTTTGGTCCAACAATATACATTAGGAATAAATGAAACCTTGCTACTACTATCATATTCATGCAGCATATGCGGCAGAGGTTGGCCGTCCTGCTACAGTTTCAGTGCCAAACTTTTTGTTGAGGCTGAAGAATATGATTGATTTTTTCATTTGGTTTACTTCCATGCTCTGGACATCTGTTCCCATGGTCTTAGGCAATGATCCACCATGTTAGACGGTCTAGTCAATCTTGAATAGACCTACTCGCCTGAGAAGCAAACACCCAATTGTAGCTTTTTAGCGGGGTCGCCGATAAATAGCAAATGTGAATCTGGTTCGGAGTTCAACTTATTTTGGTTGTGAGTTTATCTTACCAATTTGACAAGTGCTTATATTAACCCCCCTAATATGTTTTCTTTTCGATGTCATTTTCCAGTTGTTCTCGGAGAAATGAAGAAAGCTTAAGAAGAAAGGAGAAACCAAGGGTTCTTCTTTGCCAACTAGTTACCACGAAGTGGTTGAGACCGGGACTGACCCTAATCGCAATGAACCAGAAGTACATTGATTATTTGAGCATTTTTAGTTTTTCTCAAAATACTGGATGTATACTTTTGAGAGAAGTGTTAAAGATTTTAATGGATATCAATAAAGTAGTGTGTATCTCATTGTATGCCTTAAAAAATCTTCTTCAAAGTATATTTTACTGGTTATACGAGTTTAAAATCTCTGTTGAGTTTGTTACTGGTTGCGTATACTAACATCGATCGTGTTTACATATTTCCTGATTTCCAAACTTCGAGAGATTTACAAGTAAATTTGCCTTGGATGAAGTCATGCAGCAAAACAATCTCCAAAAGCCACAAAACAACAAGCTAGGTAAATAAAAGTTAATAAATGATCTTTAAATCCTTTTACCAGAGACATAATCATCGAAACAAATTGAAGCTACTAACATCAAGAGAAGAAATGAAAACCAGATAAATATCCATATGAACAATATACAAGAAGAGATATATTCATAAGTCAACACCCTGAGAAGCCTTGTAATGGCCTTTTGCCTTGCATTCATAGTTCCATGCATGAGAAAGTATGTGAGCCTATTCTGTTGCTTTGCAAGAAGCCTTGTTGTGGCCTTCTCCCTTGCATATAGTGCAGTGAAGTGGTCTTTTTACTGCATCTTGGTTAAAATTTCGTCGTTGTCTCTTTGGTCGGCCTGGCTCACTTGTTCGATTACGGGATCTTGTGCTTGGAGGATTTACTTGAACCTTATCTGACATTTCACTATTAGCAGGCTTCTCTATCTCTGGGAGAGGGTTTATTGATTCTGAATATGTTAACAGTAACATCTCACCAGTGAAGTATTTAGAACAATAATCATATTGATTCCTGCTCGTGCTATTAAAGACAGCTATTGCATGAGAACAAGGTAATCCGGTTACTTTCCACTTTCTGCAACTACATTCTTGTTTGTCCATGTTAACGACATTTACGTAATCATCGTGAATTTCAAAGATGCTGTCTGACGAGAACAAAACTTTTAGGCGTTTGGCTTTTGTCGTCTCTTCTTTCAACTTTTCCTCCTTGCATGGAGTTAGTTTTGAAATACACTTGCTTGAATCCATCCTCCTTGTATTAATCAGCTTCATCATCTTGATTCTTATTGCGTCAATCTTATGCACTATTGGTAATTCACGAACCTCTGATATCCAGTCCCTGAATAAATGTACGACACCTATTGAGATATGGTTGAACTGCTCACCTTTAAATTGAGAATTCGCCCAAAACTGTGGTTCACTATTCATAATCCAATCATAAGCTACCTGTGAAACAATTTTTATGTCCTCGGTGTATTTTCTAAACCCATCGAACCGAAGTGCTTGGGCAGCAGCCATAAAGTTGATGGGTAGAGAACCCTTTCCAGCTCCATGAAAAGGACCCTTTGAGCATTTCTTAAACTTCTCCACAAGGCGGTGTATACAGTACCCATGTTGAGCATTCTCAAACACCTTGAGAACCTTTTCACTTAAACCCTTAGTTTTGTCGGACACAAATGTTATCGACCGAGATGTTGATATTATAGACTTCAACTGCTCCAGAAACCAATGCCAATTATCAAAATCCTCAACGTCAACCATAGCAAAGGCAATTGGAAAAGCATCATCATTTGCATCCACTGCAGTAGCAACCAACAAGGTCTCAAGATATTTCGATCTTACATACATGGCATCTAGAAAAATAAGGGGGCGGCAGCCATTTTCAAAACCATGTATAGTGGCATGAAAAGAGATGAAGAGACGATGGAAGCTTTGGTCATCCTTCGTAGTAAGGTTTGCAAAACTACCCGGGTTTGTCTCCATCACCTTCTCACAATACCATGGGAATTGATTATATGCATCTTTGTATGAGCCCTGAAGTTGCTCTCTGGCAATTTCCATTCCCCGCCAAGCTTGTGAATAGTTCAGCTCAATCCCAAAATCTTGGCATATGGCAGTAACAATCTCCTTGGGCTTGTAATGTGGGCTCTCTTGCAACATCTCTTTTACCAGCGTCGCCAGCCAATGTTTTGTTGCTTGGGGATGATGGGCGGGTGAGCTATCATCACATGTATGGGAATTTACAAACTTTTTTATCCTAAATGATACTTTAGCTTGAACCCAGGATGCATGAATCCTCCATGAACATCCATCAACTTTACATCTGGCACTTACACGATCCGTATCATTTTTCTTTAACTGGTAGACAAAGCGATTTGAAATGGCATATTTCCGCAGTATATCACGAAAGTCATGAACGTTCTTGAACTCCTGACCAACACCAGTTATGCCATTTTTCCATGAATCAATCAGCCTATGTCGTCCTTCGACGAAATCATCTGTAACAGAATCATTGTGATTGCTCTGGTTATCATAGTCAGATGATTCAGAGGGAAATTGTTCCCCATGGTCATCATCACCAGAAGAAACAGTGTCTGCATTATTCCCCTTGGTTGCTGCAGGCACTTGTTTCTCTGCGTCATCTGCAATGGAAACAATAGTGAAACCTTTTGCACCAAATTTCCACGATGCAGTGCGTCCTGTTTTCTTCGCAACACCATCGACAATGGAATCATCCACAGAAGTAAAACCAGCTACACCACCACCCTTCCCACGGCTAGTTCTGGGGGCCAATGCAACAGCACCACTAATAGAGGGGATAACAGCAGCAAGATCAATGACTATGTTTTCCGTGGGAGCAGTGGGGGAACCAGCAACAACTCCATTATTCGCATCAGGGGCAGTTCCAACAATTAGAGTTGCGGCCGGAGTTACTGTGGTAGTTTCAACAATATTGTCAGCTTCCCTACTTTCCCTGCAACATTAAACATCTAATTTAAGTAACATTACACAAGGAGGGTCGATAAAACCATTTTTAAGAGTGTCGAAATTAGATTATTAGACTACCTGTTGATAGGGGTCTTCGGTTTAGGTTGAGTAACAATCTCTTTTTCCACTACAAATATATCAGCTGTATCAGATCTATTGTGGAAAAGAAGCATTCGTTGAAGATCTTTGTCATTAGCTAATGTTATAAGAGTCCGTTTGTTACTTGGGAGAAAGTATTTCATAGTGATGGATTTTAAATCAATGCTACACATATCTGAAATTTCCAACTTGAGATCATCAAAACGAGTTTCACGATTAATATCTACTGCATGTGCCTCTCCACCATTATACGACAAGGACCCATCCTTTTCCGGCACAAATTGCCCTCCACACTGACAAATCAATATCAACTTTTGCGCGTCCATGGCCTCGCATGTAAGTCTACATAATTATCCAACAAAGAATGTGAAACTCAAGTAGGTTAGTAAAGTATTTCTATTGACCAGAAGGATAAAATGAATAATATCTAACAGTTAACACATCAAACCGATACATATAAACTTGCTCATAAGAAGTCCTATGTAAAGCTATGATGATCAGAGCCAGAACCATAACAATGTTGCTAACAACGTTCGAACATAGTTCCTAATCCAACGCAAACACAAAGCATTCAACCACTTAATCTTGGCGACCTCAACTCAACTAGGAATACAGGAACACTTGAACTAAGTACTATACAATTGGTCTCCAAAATGACACTAAATTCCACCTTGTCCGAATGACTACAAACTATTAGCATCATGATTATGATCAAAAAGAATTAATCGGAATTGGTTTCAACAATCTTATCCAGATAATCAAAAAAGTACTAATTTGACCTAATCATATGAAAATTATCTCTGAAAAGTAGAAATTTTTGATGTTTTTCTTAACTTATCAACAATTCAAAGGATTCAACAGAGAAAATTACCTGGATGTTTTTGAGAAAAGGACCTTCACGTTGATGGAAACCCTAATTTGGGGGGTTTTATGAAATTAGGGGAGAAGAAAAGAGTTTCGAAGAAAAAATGAAACACAAGGACTTGGCTCAAAACATTAATACAAGGTCTGAAGATGAAAAACTAGTCTCAGTGAGGGACGTTTCGAGAATTTAAAAAAGTTAGGCCTTTTTTGTTTGGATCTGCGACGTCTGACTCAGTCTGATGTTAGATCGTTCTACTGTATTATTTTCCAAATGTCTGATTTGGCTCTTACATAGGGTTCGATGGTATTTGAGTCAGGTACTATTTGTACCTGCGATCCGTGATCATTAAAGATGATTAACCAACCATTTTACCGGTGGCTGCTTGTAATAATATACAAAAAAAAAAAAAAAAAAAGATTATAGAATAAAATAAATTAAACGTGTTTATTGTTTTAAATACAAAAACCATATAATAGTATTTAATCTTTAATGATATAACAATACGTTGAGAGTAAAAATAATTATATCATAATAGATTTTTGAAATAATTGTGGACCTTCTTAGTGTTAGTCAAGAAGCTATTCATTAAAAGTTGAAAACTATATAAAATAATGTCTCTAGGAGCGGAGGCTTGCGAAGCCAAGTTTTGAGAAATAGATGGGCAAGTTACGTATATTTGATGAATATCTCAGGTGAGTCGATTCACATATATTCTAGTATCAACGTCACCTATCTTAGCATCTAAGTCTTCACTTCACTTTTGTAGTATCAACTCAAGTGGATTAAATGATTGACACCCCCACAACAGTCGGGTTCAACTATCAACTCACAACCAGACCGACAGTTGGCAATAACAAGGGGGGTAATACAGTAATGCTGTTGTTCCAATCTCATGACTGTCTCTTTTCCGGACATCACACGTTATCGTTTTTGCAACCTTTTAACAAAATTCCAACACTATCTGAACTTAATTGGTCCATTTATGAGTCTGAAAATCAAACTATCCGAAATGCCTCTGACGTAAGATGTTTCTTTATTTTAAGGAATTATAGGTCTGTCAGCTCAGCTTTAGTCTAATTACTTACTATCACCAATTTATATGCGTGGGACCAATCAATTATACCTCAGACAAAAGAAGCGGAAAAACCATAACGCCATCTAAACCATTCTTTTACTATATTTACCATGGTAAATTTCATGGTAAATAGCCATTGTAGTTGAGTGTTTCAACTACGAGGGTGAATGTTATTTATAGGTTTAAAAAACTAATTGTTTTATGGCTGATGGGATATAGCCATTGTAGTTGGAACTATCATCACAAAAAAAAATATGATTTTCCATTGGAAGAAACTGAATTTGTATATCCATGTGGACTATCAAATGGGTTAATTTACCGAGTCCTATAGGATTGGATTTTTCTGTTTGATTATCTAAGGTCAATTTAGAATTATCGTTTACAGGGCTGGTGAATATTCTCGGGTGAATGTGATCAGATGGATAAATCAGATTATTGACAGCTAGTTGTGATGTAATGTTTATAGATTTTATCATTTTAAGATTGGTGTTTGAAAAGGTGAGCTTGCGCCTAGGAAATGTGAGACGCATTCACAAATTACCTCTAAAAGATTGACATCTTCTTTTTGCTCGTTTATTCTTTTTATTTATAATTAAGAAAAATAGTCTAATCTGATCACATCCAAATTATAGACTCCCAATTTTATAAGTGTCAATCACGATGACATGCTCAAATGTATCTGAGAGTACCAAATACGTGCATTCCAATGAATAACATAATAAACATCCCACAAATCCGGTTATTAATGGACGTTTGACCGATGTCACTATACTACGATGTAGTAGTAAAGTTATTGGATTACGATATTAGTGATTTGAATTTAAAATTCATCAAAACCAAAATTTTTACATAAAATAAAATATAACTCGGATTCGTGTACACCATCCAACCCAACGATACATTAGGCTTTCTTGTAATATGACTGTGATTGTTACCGAAATGGCTACTCTCAGTGTATAAACTATAAACAATTGTACTTGTTGTATGTTAGATGGCAATGGTTGTGGATCCTAATACTATAGAAGAAGATGAAAAAAGTCATTTATATTAAGTTGAGACACTGATCTTTTGTTGTTAAAGTAAGCATATTTCTTACACCTTGTTTGGTTGGAAGAATTGGAATCCTAGGAATTTAATTATGGGGTAATCCAATTCTTGGAATTGAATTCTAAGGAATTGAATTCAAATTTAAAAACTTAGGGTTTGGTTGAGATAATTTAATTATTTTTGTTTTTACCTTTGAATCCAATTTCATTCCATTGTTGGACTAATGCAATGGAAAACTATCATTTTGGAGGGAATTTGATTCCTAGAAATTAAAAAATTTAATTACACAAAGTTAATTTATCTTGTTTGGTTCAAGTAATTAGATACATTTCTTAGGAATTGGATTATCTAGTCTTCAATTCTTTGAACCAAACATACTATTAATGTCATGAGTTCCTATAATCCCACCGAATGTGGTCCTTTGAACAAAATACAGGTTCAACCTTCAAAAGATGCACTAGACATCCGATTATATCCATGTGACCTAGAAAAGAGGGACAATACACTCCTGTTAACGGATAACAAATACTCTTACCCATTTATTTTCTTATAAAATAAATTGTTATGAGTAAATAAATTTTAGAACAACTTCTAAAAATAAAAAAATATTTTATTTTTAACTTCTAAAAACTACTTCTCCTCTTAGAGCGCGAGAACATATACTTATAGTTACGAAACAGATTATAAAAAAAACACCTCTGCTTATGGTTACCAAACAGACTATTCGTCGTAAACTACAATAGTAGTGATCCGAATGAAAGCATTATTTCATTCGTACATTTTTTATCATTAACTGTGTTACACACCCATCCTTATAGGTCCTAACTTTATTTTTGAGTGATCAGTTTCTCCAATGGTAATCTGTTTAACTGTTTGTATATTGAATTCTCAAAAAAAAATTGGTTGTTTATATACACCTTTAGAGCACCCACTGTGGTGGGAGTAAAAGACGGACCAAATCCAAATTTAGTCTTTGGTCCGTCCAAATTCTATCATAATGGGGCGATCAAATTTGGATTTTAGTCCGAATTTTTTATTGTTTGGGATAAAAAATGATCTCAGAACTGGATCAACCCCAATTATAGTGGAGCGTTAACCTAGTCGTGCGTCTCGTGCCAGACGTAATGCGGGCTCTCTGTTTGGTGCCAGGCGTTTAACTAGAAGTGTGTTTCATTTTTCAGGCGTCAACCAGAACTCCGCCCCATCAGACGTTCATCCAAAAGCACGTCCAACGGGGCGTAACGCCAGAAGCACGCTTGTTAATCAGGCGTTCTGCTAGAATAACACATGTATTGGGCGTTTGGCTATTACAACGCCTGTTGTGGGCGTGCGCCTAAGAAAGCACCTGTGTATGGGGCGTTCCGCTAAGCGAGCGCATGTGTGTGGGGGGCGTTATTCTAAGCGAGCGCCTACTCTTCTAACCGTTGAGATGGCCGTTGAGATTTGTTACCGTTGATTTGTTACCGGTGTAACGGCTATATTTTGGTTATATTTTGATATACCTATAAATGAATTTATATCTTCGTCTGATGAGTACAAACTATTATTAATACCCACTGCGCTGGAACAGAACATAGTCGTCAATTCTTAAAATATCATGCTTTAATCTTTTATTGAATGTTGGAAAATTATTTTCATTCAAAATTGGCCCTATATATACCCTTTCGTTCCCTTTGGAAACCACACCTTCCACATTTCAAATAACCTAATACAAAGATTATTTTTATCTCTCCTTTTCATAATTGTGGCTTACACAAATTTTAGTATTAATGCAGAGAATTTTACAATAGAGGAAGATTTATCTGTTTGTCGAAACTTAGTATTATATTATCCAGCAAGGGGTCATGAACATCGGATTGGTTCAATGAGCATGGAATGGTTAGAACATGTCCATGCTAACTTTTGTAATGAAACCGGTAACCCCAATAACCGGAACAAAGCATGCTTTTTTTGTCGATTTCAGGAAATAGGTAGGGCAGTACTACAATTTTCAACTTTAACCGCCAAGGTGAATGAAAGAAGAATTATGAATGAAACTGATGATGAAATTGTTGCAAGATCCCTAGAGGAATAGAGAAGATGAAAAGGTTCGGATTTCAGGTACCAACCTCATTTCGAGATCCTAAGGGTGATGGAAAAATACAACCCTTTTGTGTTGATTGTTCTTCGAAGATGTTTAGATCGTCATCCAAGGCGTCATACCACTCGTTGAAGGTTTGATTATAGGTTTTGTAGGTATATCTCTTTGTAAACTCTCACGAGACATAACTCATCCGTTGGGGCCACCTAATGGTTTAAAGGCTTGTTGCACGTGCTTAGTGCAACCGTGACTCCTGCAAAAATGAGATGTCTTAACATGTACTGATGTATTGTTGTTCTGAATAAGTGATATTGGTTATTTATGATACTTCCGTTAATTTATTCATTACAATATAGTAAGCATATTGATAATACAAGAGCTAACAAGTAGACCTAAACTCACTTTCGCAGGCATCGCGGCTGCACTTAGCATGTGCAGCAAGCCTTTAAACCCCTAGGTGCCCCTAGCGTCCGAGTAGTGTCTCGGGCGGGTTTACAAGAGATATACCCACAAAACCTATCCGCAGGATTTAAAAATTGTTATTCCTCACCAAAATCTGACCATAAGTGTTCGATCAAGTCATTTCACAAACGAATATGTGTATCTTTGTTGTGTACTGCACGTCGGCGTTGGTCAACTCTCATTCTCGAAAGTTCAGCAGTATGTTGTCTCGAAATATTTACCGGTGCATGGTTGCGGCGTTGATCATATTCATGTGGCCAAACACCGGGTAAACGCTCACACTCCACTATCATATTATGTAAAATTATAACAGTTTTAATGATATATGCAAGTACGTCTGGATTCCATATTCTTGCAGGTTGCTTGACGATGGAAAATTGATTTTGCAGTACACCAAAGCCTCGCTCTACATCTTTTCGGCAACCTTCTTGCATTGCTGAAAATTTCTATTTTTTCTGGGAATATGGATGTTTAATAGACATCACACTAGTAGCAATCTCTGGGTATATTCCATCACCAAGATAATATCCCATATAATATTGATGCCCGTTTACAACAAAGTTCACTGGGGGTGCTTTCCTGTTGATAAGATTTTTAAAAATATACGAACAATTCATCACATTAATATCATTGTTAGAACCAGGCATACCAAAAAATGCATGCAACCAGAGATCATATGCCACCACTGCCTCCAACACAATACTTTCACTCCCTTTGTACGCAGTGTAATCCCCTGATTATGCCGATGGGCATTTATCCCATTTCCAATGCATGCAATCTACACTACCCAACATCCCTAGAAATCCCCTATCCTTGTTCTCATTAAGCAGTAGTTCAACATCACGCTCAGTTGGTGTGCATAGATATTCTTTCTCATACAAATGCACAATCGTCTTACAAAACCTACGAGTTGCTTCCAAAACAGTGGTTTCTCCAATGCGTAAGTACTCATTTATTGCATCGGCCGCACATTCATAAGCTAACATTCGTATTGCTGCTGTAACTTTTTGATGAGGGGTTAATCCAGGAACGCCACAAGCATCTTTTTTTTGAACAAAATAATTATTTATAGCTACGACATCTCCCAATATACGGTTGAACAATTCTCGCCGCATTCTAAATCTTCTACGAAATACATTAGGTTGAAACGTAGGGTTTTTGCAAAAGTTTCCAGAGAAGTATTGCACCGGCCTCATATTCGTTTGGTATTTGGATACAAGTACAAACTATTACTATCATCATCACCAGATGAAGAAGAAGAAAAATAAAAAGAAGAAGAAGAAGAAGGAGGAATAAAAGAAAAAGAAACATAATATGGATTGTTATTCTCATAGTATGCCATTGGTTGGTGATGTTTGCAGTTTTGGTTTGTATAATTGGAGAATCGAGTGTTCAATATATAGGCATATTAAGATAATTCTTTGAGTGTTGATATGACTACATACTCTTGGTATTTTAAAAATTAACTGAGTTGAGGCAAGTGGGGTGAATAGACGCATCAAACATAAGAAGTGTCGGTTGAGAAGACAAGACCAAGCAGAAAAAAAAGACAAAGGAAAAATTAAATATCTTTTTGAAATGACAATACAAATCAAATATAAAGGACAAAGCAAAGATTACAAATATCTCTGGAAATGACAACACAAAGCAGGTAAAAGACAAAGCAAAGATAAGAAAAGTCTTTTGAAATGATAATTCAAAACAGATAAAAGATATATCAAAGAAAAAAAATGTTTGTTCGAATGACAATACAATGCAAATGAAAGACTACCCATCTGTATCTTGATTCCCAGGCACCAAACGCAGGGGCATAAAAGGAGGCAAAGATGATCTCGATGTGTAATTAACTGATTGAATTGTTGATGATGATCCCTGACCCATGGTATTCCACATTTGTGGTGGAAAAGTTTGAGAAAAAGTGTCAAACCTAATGGGTGGTTGTTGCGTACGAAAATGGTCCAGCTGTAACTCCAAATTGTTGATGTGATTTTGTTGACCCCGTATTTCTTCATCTTTTGTCATGATAAACTCCATCCTCTCCTTCGTTTCATTTAACATAAACATACGAAACTCTTGCGTAAAATCAACATATTGTTGAACCAGACCATAAGCTTCGACCTGTTATAAAAAAAAAATCACATTCTCACGTATTTTTATATTCTAAAAAAAAGGTTTGTTGTATACTTACGTATGACAGTTTTTGTTGAGGCGGAATGGGTACATGTTCATCAGGTTCTTGGATGTTGTGTTTAATACGGTCACCAGCATACCCATATGTTTCAACCTCCCAATCGACTTTGGTGGCATATTTCTGCAAGTTAGTTACATGTCGTCAATACTCCATATACAAATCATACGTAACAACACGCACTAATTGAGTTACAGGGACCAAATCGTTTTCTCTCGGCTCATTAACTTTGTCATTGTTGAGGTTGCTAATACGAGTAGGTGGGTTGCTGGGAACGCCAAAAGTACAATGGTTTTGCCTCAAACACAGTTCTCTGAGGTACATGTTATGCTGTGAAAAGAAAATAATTATCAACAAATAAACCAATGAACTAACAAAAAAACCAAGAAAATAAAAAACAATCCTATCAAAATAAATTATCAACTCACAGTGCCTACCCAAGAAAATATAACCCTTTTCTCTGAAAGCTCCGATGCTTTCCGTCCAATATCAGTGTCAAGGACAAAGATGGCGGAATCCCACAGTTGCCAGGTCACATCGTCTATTGTCAACTGATTAAGAAAATTCCTAGACCGAACAATATTAATACTCTTCCTTCTTGTACCCTTCCACTGAGAACTTCTAGGCCACACTGCTTCACTCTCACTTGTTGGGTTCTTTGGTCGCATATGCCCAGATATTCGTACCCCCAAAACTAGAATGTGAAGACAACCAACAAAATAAATAAATTACCAACAAATAAACATTTAAAGGAAATATAAATAGAACTAAGAAATTTACCTCAAATATTTGGAAGGGTCCGGCTAGTGACTTTTGTCCCCTGCCAGATTCGACGAGTCCGGAATACAATTTCGTAAAAGCACCACTACCCCAGTCATAATTCCCAACTGCATTTAGATTCTCAAAAGGAGATAACCATCCATCATCAATATATTTTTTTGCATTGGAAAAGAAAAATAAACGCTCAACAATATAGTCAATCAGTGCATGTGACGAATCTACTACATCCATGGTCAATAAACGGTCCCATCCTGCCTTTTCAATAATGTATTTAACCCTGGGGCTGTGTTTTGTAATACATGCATAGGTCTGAATGACCGATTTGAGGGAACCATGATATAAATACTTGAATTTTGAATCGGTTGAATATGTAATATTCGTCGAAGCGTGACTATGAACATCTTCCATGACAGTATAGTTCGCCAACCCGGGAACATCTACCATTTCTTCAATAGTAGGGTCTAGTTCTGGATCCTCAACAGTTTTAGCTTTCTTGTTCCTCTTTTTTTGACCAACGAATCTCGCTGTGACATTGCTCAGCATCTGTGCAAACGGTACATACAAGTTTCAAAATCAAGAGTAATCCTCACAAGGCACAAATATAAAACTCTACATTAATCCATAAATCCACAAAAATAATAATTTCATCATTACAAAAGTAATTCTCTAATTAGATAATCAAATATACAAGATCGTTACTGGTCAAATTCCCCAGCATTGGGGTAAACAAGATCGTTCTAGGTTTTTAGTCGAGGTTAAGCATTTCTTTTGGGATGATCCTTATCTGTTTAAGTATTGTCCAGACCAGATTATTAGGAGATGTATACGTGAGAGTGACTAGTCCATTATTATTTCCTTTTGTCATGATCATGCTTGTAGGGGTCATTTTAGTACTAAGAAAACTGCTGCTAAGATATTACAGTGTGAATTCTACAAGCCTTCGTTGTTTAAAGACACTCACCGTTATTGTGTTACTTGTGAGCATTGCCATAAGTTAGGAACCATTTCCCGTAGAGATATGATGCCCTTGAACCCTATTCTAGTTATTGAGGTTTTTGATGTGTGGGGCATTGATTTTATGGGTCATTTTCCTAATTATTTTGGTTATTTTTACATCCTTGTTGTTGTAGACTATGTGTCTAAATGGGATGAGGCGTTTTCATGTAGAATAAATGACCACAAGGTTGTGGTCCAGTTTTTGAATGATAACATATTTGCACGTTTTGGTACACCACGAGCTATAATTAGTGATAGAGGGTCACACTTTTGTAATCGACCATTTAGGATTTTGATAAAGAAATATGGTATTACCCATAAAGTAGCTACCCTATATCACCCACATACTAGTGGTCAGGTTGAGGTTTTCAATAGGGAGATTAAATATATCTCAGAGAAAACAGTTAATCCTAATCGGAAGGACTGGTCTTTGAGGCTTACTGATGCCTTATGGGCTTACCGTACATCTTTTAAGACCCCCATTGTAAAACAACTTAATTTTTCGCTTGACAAGGCAGGAGATCACAGGAAGCTCCAGCTCAATGAGTTGGACGAGATTCGTAGAGATGGATACGATAGTGCTAAAGAGTATAAGAACAAAATGAAAATTGTGCATGATAAAAATATTTTAAGAAAGTCATTTTCTCTAGGTCAAAAAGTTCTTATGTATGATACCCGTTTGCATCTATTCCCCGGGAAGTTACGCTCTCGGTGGACGGGTCCTTTTATAGTTTGCACTGTTTTTCCTCATGGTGCTATTGAGATTGAGACACTGGACGGTAGTAGTTCTTCAAAGGTTAACAGTCAGAGATTGAAACCCTTTTTAGACCATTTTCCTGCAGGAGATGTTGAGGAGGTCCCTCTGGAGGACCCTACTTATCTTGATTGACCATCAAGGATGTTATTGTACATTAGTAAGTTTTTGTAAGTTGTTTTTGTTTTTATTTTCTGTCTTACTCTCCAAAAAAGGATTGTTACACTTCACCCAGGTATTATCTTTCTGACTTACCTCTTTATTCTTCTAGTTACCTATATTTTTGGTATTGCACTTTAATTTGAATCATTGAGGACAATGTTAGGTTTAAGTTTGGGGGTAAGGGAGAAACTTTTAGTTGAAATAATAAAACTCCAAACTTTAGAAACTTGTGAACAATTCAGGATGACACTAACCATTCTAGGTAGATGGAAACATAACTCTTATCTATAGGAATTGGTGTGCCCAGCTAAATGGTCTATTCATAGAAGGATGCACTCAGGTGTTAGAAATAACATGATAATCATTGAACATGCATATCTCGGAGTGTATCTCGACCATATCACCTTCTGTTTTTATTTTTTGTAATTTTTTGTCTTTCTCTAAGTGGTTTGGTGGGGCACCAGTATCGAATTGTTATCACCGCCAGGATAAAGTAGAGTGTTTGATATCAAGCCCCATTATTGTAATATTTAGACCATCATTCAAAAAAAAAATCGTGTATTGACACTTTGATAGCAATATGTGTGTGTTCTCCCTTTCTCCGTCGCCTAAGCAAGCGTGGAACACAAGATCCATGAGAACTATCATGTAAGATGCTGATAAGGAGCAAGCACTTGGATTCAAACCGATTCAATCATGTTGTCAGTACATTTAATATAAAGATAATTGTTTTATTTCCAATAAATAGACCGTTGGGGCCCTTGTATATACCAGTTGAGTCGATATTAGTATAAGGATTAAGACCAATGGGAGCGTATCTCAATCCATTAGGATTCATCCTGGCAGTGACTTTCAGAAAAATATGGGAAACACCGTTCACCTTAGTCAACATGTGCACCATTCATTACTTCTATATCCATCTTTTAATTTATCCATGTGATTGAATTTGATTCTGAGCAATGTGAATGTTGGTAATTTCCATTCAGTTCAGGAATGTTTGATGATTATTTGAGTAAAGTTTTGCATTCTTATATGAATTTTGGTACGCTGAGTGCAAACTCGTGTACAATAATTGGACTCATATATGGTAATGATTCTTATCGGAGAAGAATTTAGTATGCCAAATAAATAGCTTGTTTAGTGTCTACCCTCAATCATTCAAAAGTAGCTAAAGTTTGGAGTAAAGGTTTTGTGGTATACCTCTTTGTAAACCCTCATGAGACAAAACTCGTCCACTAGGGACACCTAGGGGTTTAAAGGTTTATTGCACACACTAAGTGAAATCGCGATGCCTGCGACAGTGAGTTTGGATTTTTTCTAGATTAGATTTGCTCGAGGAATAGCAAATAATAAGTTTGGGGGTATTTGATAAACACATTTTTATGTCTAATTTATTTCAATTCTATATATTATTAATGATCGATTTTGTTTTATGTGTGTGTAGGTATTTTTGGGAAAGAATGTTTTTTAAAAAATTGGCTCGAAAAAGTGTTAAAGGCACCCCAGCTGTTAAAGGCACCCATGTTTTGGATCAGGGAACTTCATCTTCATCATTTCAAACACAAAATTTTGGCGGGAAAAATGTTGCAGAATTAGGGTTCGGTTTTTGAACCTATTGTAGAGAGATTTAATCGCTGGAATTGATTGGGAATATCCTGTTTTGACTAAACATGATTGGTAATTGTGTTGGAATCGAGAAACTTGGTTTGTTCACGTGGTTTTGAAGAAATATATTCCCGTGAGATTTTCTCGGGATTTTCTCTATCTTTGGAAGGTTTGCCCGAGTATAGAGCGTGTCTAACAGCTTTGAACGTGAACTAAATGATGTTGGAGTGTGCTAGCTTGGAGAAAACATCATGTAGAGAAATAAAATGAAATTATTCTTCGTTAATGGCAGAAAAGTTAAAGAGAATTATTCTCGATTAATTGAGGAGATTCTTGGGGTATGTGGGTATATAAAGAGTTTACGGATGTCATCGAAGAGGGGGGTCGATCTCAGGAGACCAAGAGAAGGAAGAAAAATCACTTCAGGGAATTATTCTCTACTGCTGCTGAAGAACACGAAGAACAGAGACTACGGCAACGGTTTCTTCAACCTCTCTGCCACGGTTTCTTTAACTGTTTTGCAACGTTTATCTTCAGTTTGCAATATTTATCTTGAGCTTCTACTGCAACAATAAATCTGTAACGCCTGTACAGCGTTGCAGATTCATTGTTTTATTATTTGTAGTATATTTTCATTTTCTAAACACCTTTTGAGCCATGTATCAGACTTTTGAAAGTGTTTTGTGCATGAAGGGCTAAATCCCTTTGCTGAGGCGACGGAGGAAGTTGTTGTTCCAAAAAAAGTGGTATATTTTTAATTTAATTGATTTTTGTAAATTCTTTTATGATTATTTGTTTTAATTAAAAATTGATTTAAGGATTCTTATTAAGCAGTTTCGTGATTTTTTTTGATAGAGTATGCTTAGCCTAGGATTGTTGATGTTCTATACTTTCGTTTTACAATTGTTACTTTGAAAATCTACTTTTGCAACATATTAGAATCACTTTAAATGTAAATAATTACATGAATATTGATTAGATAAATCACTTTAATTGGTTAATGATGGAATCCTGAGTCTCAGTATTTTTTTTATAATCTTGATAACAACTTTATTTGAGTTTTCTAGTTTAATTATAAGAATTTGAGTCTAAAAATAAAATCTTCACAAGTTCTGAAACAAACTCATTCTTACCGCTATCTACAATCATATCAATTACCCACATCCAACAATTATTAGAATCGTTCTTTATAAAAGGAAACATCCACCGATTTTGGGTTGAGTAACTTAAAAAAAAAATCAAAATTTCTGAAATTTTTTGTAAGTTTTGATGATTACTTAACACTGGTTGATCTCACAACTAACACGATTAAACAACTACTAATTAAATTAATTAACACTAATTAATCATGGGGTAAATTACGCATTGACATAAATAGTTGGATAAGGGATTTTAACATTTACTTCTAATGATCTTATTTTGTCTTTTAGTAGTAGTATCAAAATAAATCTCGTAGGACCCAATATAGCCAGATTAATTAAGTCGAAAAGTCAAAAACTAATTTAGAAACGAAATTTTAGAACGACTTCCAAAACAAAAAGAAACATTTGCTTTGAACTTCAGCGTTTTAAAACAGCGAAAAACATATGTTTATAGTTGCCAAACATATTATTAGTTGAAAAACACTTCTACTCATAGTTACCAAAACAGACTATTAGGCTAACCACTATGGAAAGATGATTCAAGATTCAACTTTTCTGACACGTCATATTGAATCAACTGCTATACACTATGGTAATTCAAGATTCAAATCAAATATGTCAAATAATTTACCGTATTATGCCAAATAATTAGGTATATATAGATGAATAATTAGATTTTAACTTATAATTGATGTGTCTAATCATTACGCATAAACAGATAAATTGTTAAATTTTAACGTTTTACTTTGTGAATGTTAAAGTTGAACATCCACTTAGTCGTGATTCGAATGAAAGCATTTCTAATCATTATCCGTTTTCATTTTAAAAATCATTGACCAGCTGTTAGAGCACATGTTACTTACACAAGTCCAACCATAAATCATGTTTCCATCACCAACACACTAGAAACCAAAACTAACAAACGGCTCCAACGAATCAACAAATTAAATAAATTAAATAGTGTACTCCTTTAAGTCCCTCTTAAAATCAAGAAAAAAGAAATGATGCGGATCTTATAATAAGAACATTCGAATTTCAGCATTATATAAAAATATAAATCCTCCTTCATAATTTTTCCACTTCAACCCTTAAATTCCCTTTCCGCCAGCTCGGATTCTCCCTTCTCTCTGTCATTAACGTCTCCTTTTCCTTCGCTTTCTTCTCCCAATCGTCCATTCTCTGTAGAATTCTTCTTCTCAAAGAATCCTTCCTCCTCTAATTCTCCTCCTCGGAGAAGAAGAAGAAGAAGACTAGGTTTAGGTTCCTCCTCCTCCTCCTCCTCTTCTTGTTCTTCTTCATCTTCCGGTAACAAATTTGCCGGAGGGGAAAAGAAAATTAACAATGGTGATGTCAGTGGTATCACCGAGGAGATCAATAAGAGATACAGTATTTCAGAGTGTTGGATATTTGAATAATCATCTTCATCATAATAATAATACAAAGAGAATTACTAATGGTGCAGCTTCAGATGATGAATCTACAGTTGAATTAACACAAATTGGTGCTGAAACTACTAAGAATGTTTTGATCCTAATGAGTGATACTGGTGGTGGTCATAGAGCTTCTGCTGAAGCTATTCGTGATGCTTTTAAACTCGAATTCGGCGATGAATATCGGGTAATAATTTCACCTTTTTTTTTCTTAATTTCTCATCATTTTTTGTTTGGATTCTGTTTGATTTTACAATTTCGTTGATTCTGAATTTTAATTGTTCTTCCATTCAATTGTGTTTTTGATATCGTAGATCTTTGTAAAGGATGTGTGGAAGGAATACACAGGATGGCCATTAAATGATATGGAAAGTCAGTACAAGTTTATGGTGAAACATGTACAGCTTTGGAAGGTTGCATTTCACAGTACTTCCCCTCGTTGGATTCACTGCGTTTATCTTGCTGCCATTGCTGCCTTTTACGCCAAGTAGGTTCTTTTTTTCCTTCTCAATGTTGTTCATCAACCTTAACCCAAAATGTTGATGTGGAAAACATAAACAATTCTCAATTGTTTGTTAAATTATCTTAATGTTTTGGAAGTGGATGGTAATTAACTCATATATAATTGAGAGATTCCTTCGTATAATTCTACTTGTGGTGCGCAAATCATGAGGTAGGTATAACTTTAGTTTTTTTAATGAGAGCCCATGATGTCAGCCGTTTCTTGCTGAAATCAAATATTGATTTTCGATCTGGCCGCTCAAATCACCTGCAGCTTACATGAAGCATAGAATCATTTTTTAATTTAGAATTCTGTAGATATTTTTCTGGCAATTTAAAAAGTAGTTAGGTCCCAAATCATGGGGGAGGACTAATTATGTGTTTGTTTATTCTGTCAATACTAAGACTTGAGTTTCGCTCACCGGTGAGCCAGATAATATAATGATGAGAACAGTGAATCTGATTCAAGTGTATATGTTTATCTTTTTTTTTGTGTGCGACTGAAGAGAGGTGGAAGCTGGTCTGATGGAATACAAACCAGACATCATCATTAGTGTGCATCCCCTTATGCAACACATTCCCTTATGGGTGCTTAAATGGCAGGGCCTTCAGAAGAAGGTTGTCTTTGTTACTGTCATTACAGACCTCAACACCTGCCATCGCACATGGTGAGCTGTTTTACTTTTGTCCGTGTGAATTAGTTCCTCTGTTGCTTGTACATTATCAGAAAAATTGTTCAAAATTGGCTATCAAATGAATGAAACATTTTATCAGAAGAATATTTTAGACCATGCCTTTGATGTACAGAAATGGGATCAGTTTAGTCATAATACGAATAAACCATACTTTGCTTGAGGATGATCTCCGAGCTTATACAATGATTTATTTTTTTGTTTCAGGTTCAACACTGGTGTCAACCGATGCTACTGCCCTTCGGACGAGGTTGCCAAGAGGGCATTGGTTGATGGCTTAGAGTCTTCCCAGATTCGTGTGTTCGGTTTGCCAGTCAGGCCCTCGTTTTGTCGGGCAATTCTTTTAAAGGTTCGGTTCTGAAATAATGTATGACATCAGTAGCACTATCCCAATTTTAATTAGTGGAGAGGATCTTGAATGTTATTTTTCTGCTATTGTACAGGATCAATTACGGGAAGAACTACTGATGGATCCTAATTTGCCTGCGGTGTTGTTAATGGGTGGTGGTGAAGGGATGGGTCCTGTAAAGAAAACCGCAAGAGCTCTCGGGGAAGCACTATTCAACGAAGAACTTGGCAAACCAATTGGACAGATCATCATCATATGTGGCCGTAACAAAATCTTAGCTTCTACACTAGAAACTGGTCCATGGAAAGTCCCAGTAAAGGTAATTCGCTTGTTCTGTATATCTTACTATGTATTGAAGTGGGAATTTTTTTATGAAAAAATCACTTTTAGATGCTTTTACTGGAGGCAATAACAGTTTTATTTGCTCACTGCAGATCAGAGGATTCGAGACCCAAATGGAGAAATGGATGGGTGCTTGTGACTGCATTATAACCAAAGTATGGAGACACATTTTTTCTTATTAGTATTTTCCTGAACACCCATCCAAATAGGTTGCTTAATCCATATGATTTATTTATTTTTGTAGGCGGGACCTGGAACAATTGCTGAGGCGTTGATAAGGGGCCTTCCAATCATCCTCAATGATTTCATTCCAGGACAGGTAAAACTTTGATAAATGAATTTCATAGTGTTGCTAATAATAAGATTACAATGTTCAGATGTATGTTCTCCCTTTTTACATGGTTTCCTTTCTTGCAGGAAAAAGGAAATGTCCCTTATGTGGTAGAGAATGGTGCAGGAGTTTTCTCTCGAAGTCCAAAGCAAACAGCAAGTTTAGTTGCGGCATGGTTCAGCACAAAATCCGAAGAACTAAAGAGAATGTCTGAAAACGCACTTAAATTAGCACAACCAGAGGCAGTATTCAACATTGTTAAAGACATTAACGATTTAGCACGGCAACGTGAGCCCTCCCTCGCGAATATACCATTCTCACTAACTTCTTCCTTTTCTTCTTATCCAATCTAATCCTTAAAGCAAGACCATCATCATCAGCTATCAAGTAGTAGTAAGTCTATTTTGATTCACAAAAAAAAGTAGTAAGTCTATTTTTTTCTAAAGGCCGCTTCCCACTTAGTAGGTCGTGTTAATGTACAGTAGCTGTAATTCTTTTGGCCTTCTAACAGTGGCTTGGATTGCTCAATAATTGTTGTAAAGAGAATTCTTTTATGCAAGTTTGTATTTGTGTTTTGGTTGTCTTGTCCTTTCTCGGTTGCTTAATATAGAAAGTTCTTTGGTTTATTCTATATACACTGAAATGGTGTGAAGTTTGGCTTGCGTTTTGGTTGCTTAAGCAGATTTGGTAACTTCCTCCCTCAAGGAATACCCGTATGTTGTTTTTTTGTGGGTATCTCTTGGTTTCATTATTTGTTGCGCAAACCTCATAGGATGATGTTTTTGCTGTCTCGTCTTTTCCCTCTGGGATTTGTTTGAATCTGTTATCTCCAAAGTAGTACTTGCGATGGGAATGTCGTGTGGTTGTAACAGAACCAGTAGTTTCATCATCATCAAAACTGTTTTTTCTATGGCTTTTTATGTTGGATATACGTCAGCACCTTTTCTTTTTGTTAGGATCAACTACTTGTCAAGATCTTTGGCTAAAGGACCACTAAAATAAATAAGAGCAACAAAAAACTTAAATGAGACTCCTGACCTAACTAAGGAGGCCAGGAGAAAAAGAGAAAATATTGTAAAAGATATCTGGAGGGATGAAGTCATTTTCTTTCAGCCTGCCCTATTCCACATTTGGTCCTCTATATGAAATACTCTCCGTAATGGCAAGGGAAGGTAAACTTCATATTGCAGTTGAAAACTTGAAATACCAAGGTACACTTTCATTTGAATTGCTTGGGCCTTGGAGAATGGTGGAGCAGTCATCCTAGGTCTTGGAGGGCTGAGATCCTTAAAAGCAAAATACTTTACAAATGAACCTTATTTTTAGACATACTCAAAACTCAATTGGCATATAAATTGATTATCCTATCTAAAATGGGTTTATAACCGGTGTTAAATAGGTAGCTGAATTACTTAGATACCATTAAATAGTTTAAATTACAAAAACACCCTCTACTAATTTAAAAACCTAAACATAATTAAAAATCAAAATCAGTTTCATTATTTCCTTCTTCTCTTCTTCTCCGGCCGAACTTTTCTCCCAAAACTGTCGATTTTAATTTTTCATCGCAGTCAATTAATCGTCGGTTCATAAATCGTCGATTAAACACAACTATAAAATGACTTGTACGAAGGTTTCTGCTAAAGGTAGTAGGGACTCTAATCCACGAACTGAAGAAGAAGAAGAAGGAGTTGAAGCATAAATTGAATCAAGTGAAGTTGGAGAACGAAAACCAAATCTTCAAATGCACATTAGAAGGTATTTCCCACAAACCCATCTCTTATTTCCTTGCGTTTGATTAAGACATTGAATTTAAAGTGAAAAAACTATGGGTTTTGGGCAGTTACAGACTGAAGTTCGGTTGATAATTGAAACGAATTATCATCTGAACTGCTCATAGTTCTTCATTCTGAAGGTGCTGATGAACAGTTCGGCTAATAATTCGTTTCAAAATGATAGCCGAACTTGATGGTATTATTCAGAAATCTCACAAGTTGTGAAGTTCGCCTGTTAATGTTTTTTCAAACAATAACCAAACTTTTCACTGTTGTTAGCATTATATACAAGTTATGAAGTTCGGTTGTTAATGTTTATTCAAACAATAACCAAACTTCTCTCTGTTGCTAGCATTACACACAAGTTGTGAAGTTCGGTTGTTAATGTTTTTTCATATAATAATTGAACTTTTCTCTATTGCTAGCATTACACACAAGTTGTGAAGTTCGGCTGTCAATGTTTTTTCAAACAATAGCCGAACTTTTCTCTGTTTCTAGCATTACCCTGAAAGTTATTAGGTTCAGCATAAAATTATTATTTCGGGACAACAAAACCTTTTTATGTTGCTAGAATTTTCACCCAAACTTATATTTTTAGGGAAAATCTTTTATGATTTCTAGCCAAATATTTATTGTTTGAAGTATTAATTAAGTTTTCTACTTTGTATTAGGAACAAAGGTAAAGGTAAAAAGAGGAACATGGAGGTAACTCCTTATACTTTTAAAATTTCCGATCCCGAGGAGGTTTTATCTGCGATTGTAATTCATGAACCACCATCATAGATTCAAAGAGAAAAAGAAGAAAAATAGAAGAAGAAGATTAAGGACGACGAAGTGGAGGAGGAAGAGGAGATGATGGTGATGATGAAGAGGAAGATAAAGATGAAGAGGATGAAAATGAAAAAGAAAAAGAAAAAGAAAAACACAACAACAACAACAACAACAACAACAACAACAACAACAACAACAACAACAACAACAACAA